>VTPC01000513.1:19862-56154 GCA_011009095.1 Ignelater luminosus | reverse complement strand
CATGCTCTGGATTTAGAAGTTTAACATGCTCTTTTGACAATTCTACCGATTGACAATAATCTTTAATTTTTTCCAAGGTTAATTTTTGTTCTCTGATGAGTCGTTGCTGAACCTGTTTGTCGTTTATACCTATGATTAAACGTTCTTATACATTCTATCTTCAAAGCTAGTATTGCACTTTGTACATTTAAATTCACATAGCTGTGCTTGCTGTCACAGTTCTGTAACATAATTTTCTATGGTTTGACCCTCTTTTTGCATTATATTATTGAATTTAAAAGTTTCCATTGTAGGATTGATTTTGGGTATAAAATGATTATCTAAATTTTCCAAGATTTTTGATAGTGTAGATCTCTCGTTTTCAGTTAATGTATTATAAATTACAAGACCTTCCATACCTATTGCTGTCATGAGAATCGCAATCTTTACCGATTCCTCTTCTTTATCCATTTTAGTTGCTTTTAAATAGAAGTCGAATTGTTGCTTCCAAACATTCCAGTTATCAACCGATCCTTTCAATTCAAGTGAGGCAGGTGGTTTGAAGTCCATTTTTTCAATTTTTTATTTTGCTGAACCACGTGTTCAATAATTACCGTTATTCAATTTTCCGGTTTTTTTCACTTTTCTTTATTTTTCAACAGTTTTTAATTTGCTTTCCAAGTACCTGACACCATGTTTTGTTATTAATTCCACGTTTAATTTTATATATTTTATTATACAAATATTATGACAAAAACATTAACATCCATCTTGGATTCTACATACTTCTTGAGTGTGTATATCATTTCTAATTAAGTGGCTAACCTAACTTACATTAGTTACTAAACTTACACTATTGCCACACATGCATATACATAACATAACAAACTAAGTTTTTTTAAATAGGACAAAGATGTGGATTTTAAGAGCGCATTAAAGCAGATATTTTAGTATTTTACAGCATAAAAATACATCGGTACTTGCAGTATATTCATGTATTAAAAGATTTTTATTGTAGATGAACGCCTACAAAAATTCTCTAGGTACATGCCAATATTACTTTTTTCAAAAACAAAATGTTGCATTGGAAACCTCTAAAACATTTAGTATATGACTTTTGTCTCAAAATTATAAGACAAAGTTTAATTTTAGAACATCTACTTAAAATAACATCATTCATACCAAAATAGTATTCTAATGTGTTTTGTTTTCCACGTGCCTTTGATACCAAAATTAATATAATTGGAAAAATCAATATTTTGTATGTAGGTATGTTACTCTTTCTTAGAATTTAGAATTATATATATAAATTAATACCTGCTGGCGATTAAGGTATTTTTGTTTTGAATCAAAACATTGGCTAGTTTTATCTGATATTTTATCCATATTGTGGTATGCAGACGCATTAGTTAAAATGCATCTATAGTCCTTGAGTTTTAACAAGTATTTAATTTAAGATGCGTGTTTGTACACACTTTCGTAGTATAACAAATTTACCAATTGATTCTAATCATAATACTATTTATCCTTGGTGGAAACATTAACGGTTTCCTGAGAGCGAAAGAGTTTTTCTTATGCATACACACATTGGCAATATTTATAGCGCGAAGTTACGAAAACACATAGTATTTTGCATTTCATTTTTTGGCGTCTACGTTGTTTACAAAGAAAAAGCCAAGTGTATAATTTCACAAAGTAAATTATTAAGTAAAAATCTACTGTGATAGTTTGGATATATTTACAACTGGATTCTTCACGTCTTTACCTTGTTCTTTGTGGTCACTTTAATACAGATCTGGATATATAAATAAATTTTATAATCCAGTTCCGGTTCTAAATAAATTTAATGCGTGCAATTTCGCTTTGTTTTATTAGTTTGTGTCTATTATCAGGTAAATTGTGAATGAGTTGTAAAGGTACACCAAAATAGCTTCTTAATGTAAGATCGGTTGTGACCTTCAATTACCATTTGTATTCCACATGTTTTTAAGTACTTACATCTGGTAAATTAGTGTCGTTATAAAAAAGGATGCTTCTTTAGAGTATGCCAACATTTTTTTCTGTCTGAAAGAAGGTTTTGCTTAAATGTCTCTTAATTCAACGAATTAGAAGATAAACAATAGCAAAAAGTAGAAAAGCTAATAAAGATTTTACAATTTGGAAACTTAAAAATGATTTCAAATTAAACTTAAAATTTATGCAAGAAACGATTCTTGTTTTCTTCGAGATATTAAATATTGTTATAAAATAGTTTGCCAGTCGAGTTCGGGCAATATATCAAATACGAAATGGACGTATAATACTCATCTAGCTCAATCTACTTCTAAATAAAGAACTACATTCAGTGTTGCCATCTAAATCCTTAAGAAATGGCTGTATTTTTAAAAAGAATGGAGATATCAGTCATAAGAAGGTTTGACTTTATATGCCAGAATTAGCACACAGGTACTGTAACATTGAAATAAGAAAATGCCGAAATGGTGTGATGTACAAGAAATAGTAAAATGGACAAAAAAGCCTAAGAGAAGGTAAAATGAACATGGTGAGAGAATGGAAAATGGCAAACTCGCAAAGCAATCCAGTTACGGAAGAAAGGTTACTTAGTAGGTCAGACAAGCAGAACAATCTCTAGTCAAAAAAGAAGAAGAAGAAGGCTTGGTGCGACTGCCGAAGTCGTTGAGAAACTTCTCAATCTCTTGCTGAACCAGAACTACAAGTTGATCTGACTGGCCTTCTGCTATCAAGTGGACAAGATTTAGCTTTTCACTTTCCTGTTGTTACATAATTGCATAAAAAGTAGTCAAATTGATAGGATCGTTATTTATCGATAATAATCTTTTGTAACTACATGTTACCTTAGTGCATATTTCAAAATAACAAATTTCTTAAATATTGAAACCCATTACAGAAAAAAAGGAAACTCATAATCATATGTTTATGATGCCATTAATAGCTCAATTCTAAATTTATATTTTGTTAAGGTATGTATGTCACAATTGAAAGGCACTTAAGATATAAATGGAACTTTAATACATGATGTAATAGTTATTTAGGGTTAAAACTTAAAAGATATTTAAGTCTGTATGGTTCTCCTTGACAGCAAATCATTCTGAAAATTGAAGTTATCCTAGTGGCGTTCAACAATCTTTTTCACCAAAGAAACAAGAATTTAATCTTAGTCATTCCTGTAATTTAGAATCCATTTGAAACAGTCACATTTTCTGAACTATGTGGAATATTTTCATTAATAAGTTGTGAAGTTATGAATGTCACAAAATGGTAATTAAGCTTGTAAGTCAATTTGTTTGCCTTGTCTTCTATTTAACAAATATAAAAGTAGTAAATGGCAGTGTTGGCATATTTGTTGTATGAATTTTTGGAATTTATCCACTTTAAAGATTTATAATCATCAGACGAGAGAAAACATTTAATTTTAGTAGTAAATTAAATGTTTCTGTTATTTAAATTAATGTGCAAATTGCTTTAAATTAGATACTCCCAATCAGACACCATTACTTTTAAAATAATAGTATCTACAAAGAAAAGAACATTCAAAGGATTAAATTGGTTTTTAAGAAGTCTAGAATCTTTTACAACTGCGAGTAAAAATAATAAATAGTTCTAAAAATAAAAATATAATCAAAGTTGTTAATAAAACGTAATAAGTTCTCGTAACCTACTTTCATAATCTTCAATTTTTTGTTACGTAATAAAATTTTCATTCTTAAATTGTGGTTGTCTCCTAAAAGTTCAAAAATAATTAATCATGACATCAAAAAAGAAAATAATTTAACCTTGACCCTAAAAGCTGCAACACTAATGTACTTACATATAAAAGCAGCGCATAAGATTAGAAGATAATGGATAGAAGCCAGTAAGGGGAAGACGATCATTATTTATATTTTTACGTCATTCCAAAACTTAATGTGGAGAACAAAACCCTGACTCCAATTATCATTAATTGTGCGTATAAGGATGGTGTTAAAAGATGGTTACTAGGGCAACACAGACAATCCTGACCTATATACACGGATGACTTCTTTGCTAATGTTCGCATAAATGTTTAACATTCATAGTTGTAGATAAATGGAAACATCTTATAATATGTAACTAATTTCTACATACATTATGCCTCAAGGATCTTTACAAATAGTGTCATTTAGATTAGTAAAAGTCAAAAAATCAAGTTTTGAATAGGAAAAGATAAATCTGCTTTCTAAATTAAAAATACTATACCAAAGCGCTAAAAACGATTTTAATTTTATTTCTTGATTTCTAGCAATAAGATTTCCACAAGAAGAAATAACGTTTACAATAATTTCCATCTTCCTTATAGTCCTACCAACAAATAAATTCACTAGCCGCTTCTATAAGCGCTCGTATAGCATATGAGCAAGACGCCACTGATCGGTAATATACCCTAAATCTTTCCAGAAATCACATTTGAACGTAAGGGAAATAATTAACCTAACAGTATCTTTCTTCTTTCTGATCCTCTCTCTGATCTGCAAATAAACAAATAATCTGTTGACTGCCATCTTAAGAACTCTGATGGTTAATCATAGTGTAACATACTTGCACTTTAGGGGCATGAAACTAATATCCTTTTGAGTTGATGAATTCCTACAAAAGTGTTAACCTTAGGAAATGAAAAGAAAATTAGGAAATTTTACTATTACTCTTTGTTTGCACATAGAGCCCGAAAACCTTCTTACTCATTTATTAGTAACGTGATTATCGAGATGGCAAAGAGATCATTGAAACTGATACCATTAAGAAAGGAATTTCATCCTGGAAATATTTCATTAACACACGTTTGAGCAAAAAACCAAGAGATACGTCAGAAAATGTTTGCCGTACGCCTAATTGGCAACCTTGACGCCCTTTAAAGGTTATTGCCTGCGACGTTTTTGTTTCGTTCCGACTGTTAATCGCTACATCTTTGCCGTCACTGATCTCTTCCCAGATGGACCGAAGTCTTCCTGCTCCACACAACCACCGCTGCCGTGTGTATACAGAATTTGCAAGAAGAAGTCTTTCCACGTTTTGGTTATCTCAAGACTCTTATCATCGATAATGGTCTTCAATTCATTGAAGAAAAATTCAATTTATCACGGATATCCATTCGCAATCAAATGGAGCAGATATTCCAGAAAGCCACTCGTGATATATATAAATTTGCGAGTATATAAACGAGAGTGCAGTGAATCTACCCAAGCTTTCAACAAACTACAAATGACACTTTTAAAATTTAATATTTCCCAATATTCTCGAACTTTAATCGTTTTACAACTTTATTATTTTTACACTTCGTTATTTCTGCAACTTTGATACTTTTTCTGTTTCAAACTAATGTATGTATTTACTTTGCAACTCTCTCAACTTGAACTTTTGTTCATTCCAACCTATATTTTTGTTTTATTTATTTATAAATAAATAAAACCTAACCCATCCTACAAAAAAAAAACCAAAATGGCCAAACACTACGAAAAAAAGAAAAATAATATCAACGAAAGAAAAAAAAATAACAAGAAATAAAACAAAAAGGCAAAAATAAAAAGAAATCATAAAATAAATAAACAAAGAAATCCTTGGTAATTTGTTTCTTTGCTTATAAAGTACCAGCCAGCTTAGAACAACGAAGTTCGGCTAAAGCAGGGTCGATTCTGTGAGACCAACGTTTACAAAGCTACCTACCTGGTGCACGACAACACTTAGCAGCCCAGTCGTCGAAAGTTCGATGTCATTGCGTTTTCATGAGCAAATTAACATCAGTTTTTCTTGATTTTCTATGTTCCAAATGGTATGGAATTTCTTTTGTAGACTATAGGTTTCTTCAACCATGGAGAACATGATAATGAAAAGAAAAACTGTCATGTCAAGTCTTTAGTGATATTCTTCTTTCCAAAAGCTTCAAACAAATCAAAGCATCGCATTGGCAGCATGTTAAGTTTATGTCTCTAGCTATGCCTTTCGGATCCCAAATATGCCTTCTTACTTCCTGAACTTCTTAGTATCTTTCCTTGTTTTTCTCGTTTCTGTTTACTGCACATTGACGATTACCATCTAACCATTGATTATTTTTCTTTATCAAGCGTTTTCTAGAATTTCTAATAATTTACAACCTCGTTTCGTGACAAGTTAAAACACGATTTTTCATCTCAAACTCTACCATATGAATTCCAAGACCCGTAAATATCAAGAACTTTAATTATATTTATTTAAACGAGAAAAACTCTCAGAAGAATTGGGAAGCATTTATAAAAAATATTTTTGGAAAAAATGACTTTTCATTTTCAAAGTCAGAATTGGATTATATGACATGTACGAATATTAACTAAAAATTCAGAAAAGGCAGCACCACTGGCAGGACTTGTTCACACCTACTTCCCTACTTGGCGCAATTTAGAAACTTTAATCTTTAAAATCGTTTTTTACGTAACATGCTTTAAGGTTTCTTACAAGTTGCTTACTTCCCTTACAGAAAGCAGTTACTAGAACTTTTCTTTTATTTAAAGTAAAATTCGTTTTTGTCAGTTCGGTCTAAGTTACAATATTCCCCTTATTACTAATTTAACTACATTCAGATGTTTTGTTCTGTTTGAAATCCCAAGTTATTGACTCCATCGGCAGCGCAGCGCGGTTATTATTAATTACTGGTCTGTCCCTTAAATTACAAAAAGTAGTTGCTTTTTCCTACATAAAGTCAGTCAAGTTAGTAAACCTGGGCATGCTATTAACTTTTGCAGAAACAAAGGAAACTTTCAAATAGGAAAACAATTATATTGTGGAAAGTTAGGAAGGTATTCGCGAATTAACTATACAGAAACCGGAAAATTAGGAAACGCTTTTAAACAGAGCAGGTCATTGACATTGAGCAAATTGGAAATACCTCAAGATAACTACTGCATCGTACAGAATTAACAAATTTGCGATTACAACTCAATTGATTAGCTATTCTTGTAAAGTAAAAATGTGACTTTTTCAAACAATATAAAAACTTGTGCAGAAAAACTTGAAAACATTTTTAAACTATAATCAAACATGGCCCTGAACTCAACAAACAAAATTACATAAAAAGAACAATGGACTATTCATAAAATGCTCTTAATAATTAATAATAATACTAAGACAGCTTTTATTGCTTTTGTTTCCATAGAATATTAATATTTGGATTCCTGTATGAACACAAAAAGAATGAAACACAGGAAAATCAAACGTGTGGGAGGTGCTTTTGTATGTATACCCTACTGATATTATCTGGAGTACGAACAAAATATTTGCATAAATTCTCGTTTTAAAAATGACAATGCTGTTGTTCATTTCAATGATTTATAAAAAACCTGAAAGCACTCAAGTCGCAGATAGTGAAACTGTTGGTCTGTAAAGGTTCTAGAAGTGCAACGATTCCAGATTGTGAAAGGAGACTTGACTTTGCAACTAACTAAGATGAAAAGAGCATTTCCCTTTCTCTCAAATTAACGATACTTTTGTAATCATCAATTAGTATAAAAAACAAAGAATATACAGTTGCCCAAAAATTAAGTTCAAAAATCTCAAGAGTGATTATTAGGTAGACGACTTGGATTTCAAATTTCAATTTAAAAAATTCACCATAACGACGGCCTTCACACTAAAAGTAAACTTCAGTATTTAGTACAAATTGCATTTTTGCAATTGAATCCTGCAAAAATAGTAGGGAGTTACCTAAAGTTGGTTCAACACCGATGCTTAGTCAGTATGCGATATCCGCCGTTTCTGACATAGTATGTCGACGTCGGAAAATTTTGCTTCTATCGGAAAGTGGAAGTACAGCAAAAACACTTTTATTCAAACTTTTAAATCTTTGGTTTAAAGTATTTGCATAACCACACTAGCGCAGCATTTGGCAATGAGTTGATAAAGGTGTTCTCTGGTTGCAGTTGTAAAGCGTAGAGCTAACATGTGTGCTTTCCCCTACAGACTTGCACGTTTATACATACTGCTATGTTTACATCTAAGGATGCCTCTTTATGCGAGCTATCATAAAGAGTTAAGAAAATTTCTGAACGATAAACATTCAAACCCTGGAGAGAAGCTGGATTATTGCCGGTAGTGTATGCTACCTTACCATCCTTTCCTGGCATCCCTTTTACAAATGTTTCCCGGGGCGTGCAATTAATAATTTAACAGAATCCCAAAGTCTCTTTCTCTTACTACCAACCTCTCATGCGAGTTGACGCTTTTCCCATCATAGCGCCCGCGAACGGTAGGTGGTGTTCTGTTTGAACCGTACTTAGTTACTCCCATATCATAACTGTGATATGTATCACACACGCATCATGATAATCACGCCAACACATCTTCGATTTGTGCCAAAGCTCAAGCTCCACATCTTAGTCGGCATGTCCAGACCACTCTACTAACAAGAGATATAGACAGACATCAGGACTTGATCCGGAAGCTTGAGTTTATGTATTGCTGAGATTGCAGCCTCACAATCTTATTAAGCTGGCAGAAAAGGCTTCTGCGGCAATATATTTGTAGTGAGTAAAACTAATTGATTAATAATACTTAAAAAATGTTCGACTGAAATCTGTTTAATTTTTCAAATTAAACACACTGGCGTCTCCAGAAATATTTTGATATTGGAAAGATGTTATTTGAAATAAATTTTACTTAAAATGTAGGAGTTGAATCCTTAGGAATTGGCTAGAGTCTTTGATAAATAATTAAATGAGGAGACAATTAAATTTGGTTTTGATAATTATAAGTTCAAATTGGTGACTCCAACGTTTGATGTTGCTGCTCCTTCGTCCGTCATGAAGCCTGAAATAAAACTTATAAATTGATTAATGTTTGCGATAGTTTCTTGTTTTGTGGTTGAACTCTCTATCGACCGATTTATTGGAAGTTGGATGACTTCTAGACCCATTGTGTGTTGATGCTTCTTCTATTGTTCTTATATTTGCTGTCTTTCTTGACTTGAACGTATGTGAGCTCCAAACTCTGCAAAGTTGCCGGGTTTTGCCGCATTGTGAGCTTCCTACTGCCTTGTCCTTCAGCAGACTTAAACTGCGTTGTCCTACAGCGGACGTTACTTGCTGCTTCTGGCCCAGCTTCTGGTGAGCGGTTCTGTTACTACAACTTCTGATGAGCTGCCTTGTATATGCACCAGCTTCGTGTGGCGCCTGCTAAGTATTTTGCTTCTGGCCCAGCTTCTGGTAAGTGGCCCTGTTACTACAGCTTCTGATGAGCTTTGTTGAAGCGTCCTTTAACTGACGTTACTTGCTTCTGGTATAGCTTCTTGTGAGTTGCCTTGTAGTGCGATTACTCGCTTCTTCTTCGTTCCCCGAGTAGTCCTTGTGGCGGACCTGCCTGTGAATCCTAAAGAGGGTTCCTTCCTCTCTCGAGGTTGAGGGTTTGTTGCTATTCTTGTCTACTGCAGCGGTCGTTGATTGTCGTGGGTCTATGTTGTTGGATCATTTTCTATGGCAAGGCAGAGGGGCGTAAATTCTCAGCCTCACTGGTGCAAGAGGGCACTCTGCAGCGTACGAGATTGCTGCATCGTGTTTATCCCACAAACGGTCATGCCATTAATCTAGTTGGTGATTGAAGACGATCGGTCTGCACCTCTTTGCATCTGTTGTTCGTGGTGGAACTTCTTGTCTTCTGCCCTTGTAGGTTGCGTTCTGAATATAGGCTCGGCAGAAGATTGTCCCCTTGATAAGGTTACTAGTTACTGATGCAAAGAGCTGATGTGGGAAGAAAATACGCTAGCATCTTCCCCTTTTTTTCGGATTGAGAACATCTTCTCCATGATGTTCCATGTGCAGAGTGCGCTTGGTGGATATAGCGGCTGTCGAGTCCATTGGTGTTGGTTCTTCTCGTATCGATGGACCATGAACAGACGTCAGGACTTGAACCGGAAGCTTGTGTTTATGTACTGTTGAGATTGCAGCCTCACAATCTCATTAAGCTGGTAGAAAAAGCTTCCGCGGCAATACATTTGTAGTGAGTAAAACCAATTGCCTGATAATATTTAAAAGATGTTTGACTGATACCTCTACTCTACCAGCGTCGCGTCACCATTCAGAAGACGTTGACATTTCCAGCTACAGAACGTCTACCAGTGCCACACCAACCATGTGGCCTATCACAATCATACCGCATTAGACTTACTATCCTGAAGCGTTGTCGCTGCACTAACGTGCTTTGAGCCAACACCCAACTATCAAACAAATCACACATTCAAACTTAAAAGCGCAGAAAACTACAATGACCTTCCGTCTCCAGACGGGAAATCAACATTGATTTGCTGGCTTTCCTTATTATATTAGTCTAGGCCAATCCCACCAAAATCTTTTATTGATCTAATCATAAACATTAATCTGTGAACTTTTGATCCTTTTGCAGTCAACACCATTTTAAGATTCTGAAAAAACTTTTTTCCATTCCAGTTTGACACCTGGTATATTTAGATATTGATATAGTTACTACTGTTGTTTTTATTAAATCCAGACGCAATGCACTGTTTATAAATCTGAACTGGGATGTTTGTAAACATAGCACTTCGCTTGCAGTTAACATTGTTAACCACTTCATGTTCATGAAGTTATCACTTTTGTACCTTTTATGCTACAGAATGTATTAAAACCATAAACAATCTAAACATTCAAATTTGAATTATCAAAATAAACTTCCTGGGCTGATTGGTAAGATCTGATAGCATAGATGATACGTGTGTCGGTGATATTTTAATACAATGTTGCCACAGACCTAAGGCATCCAGAATATATTTAAATCAAAATCTCTTTCAGGGCCCAGAATTGTTTTTCAACACACCTTTCTGTTCTGTTCGAGGTGAATCGAAACCCACAAAATCTGTTCGTTCATGTAGTGTTACAAAGCAAATGATCGCTTGTTTCTTTTGTATTTCTGGACATGTGGCAACCATAGCTATAGAGGATTGAAGAACTGTGAACGCTGATTGGTACATAACAATTTGTTTGCTGGAAGTCATCGGTGAAATCAGAAAAAAACAATCCAAACCACCATGACAATGCAAGTGCCCACACAGCTTCACAAACTGTCGACCTTTTAGCCAGTGAAAAAGTGAAATTGATGTCGCATTGCCCGTATTCGCCTGATGTAGCACCAAATGACTTCTTTCTGTTTCCGACAATTAAAAACAAGATGCGTGGTGAGCGTTATTCTTTGCCTGAAGCAACTGTTGAAGCATTTAGGCACCTGGTTTCTGAGGTACCAGGTTCAGATTGGAAAAGATGCTTAGAATACTGCTTTGAGCATATGCAAAAGTGTATTGATGCTAAGGGCAAATATTTCAAAAAACAATAAAGCCGTTTGCTAAATTGTATCTGTGTTTTTCTTAATCATTTCCAGAAATTTTTCCAGCAAACCTCGTACACCTAGAATACACTGTATATTGAACAAATTAAATCTGTATGAAAATTGAAATCAGAGTTTCTTGGTATTAATAGCTAATTTATAACTATATTTTATTAATCTTATACTACTGTTCCTTATCTACGCCCACAGCCACCGACTAAGAAACGAGGGTAAGATATTTTAAATGAGCTACGAATCGTAGTTACAATAACTATTTAACCTTAGCTTCTTTTATCAACTCCTCATCAGACTTAAATAAAGGTACATCTACTAAAAGATCAGTCAGTAAAGAATTTCTCTGTAGAAATCCCATATATTTAGTTTATTCCCAATTTGATGATAATAATAATTTATACAACCTTGTGGTTTTGTATAAACTAGTTATCTATTCTATTTTTCTCTTTAATGCGAAAATCTTCTGAATTGGTTCTACATATAATATTTCTTAATCTTACAAAAAACAGAGAATTTATTGTTTTTACTTTTTTAAAAAATTGACTCGATTTTAATACTTTGTGCAAAATGGAACTCTTAGTCTGATATAAATGTCAAAAATAGCAGTTTCGCAGAACTAAATTTAGTAAAATAAGTAGTAGCCATTTTTTTCTTTGTAACGTCTATCTGGTTGTTCTTTTATGGTGATATATACAACTTTCTTCAGGCAGTGAGATTATATACTTTTTTACTCGTTGTTATTACTCTAGAATCGTGAGATTCTTTTTGTTAAATGTCAGTTGTTGGCGATTTGTGAGTTCTTTGAACTTATTATTAGATAATTCTGGAAAATTGCTAAACTTTCAACTTGATGATTTCCATTATACAGTCGGGGTGGTTTTGGTTAATGCTTGTCTGAGTTACTATTTTATTAATGTTTAATTATACCCAAACTTTAGAAGTTTATTCTAGATATTAAAATTTTAATGGCCTGACTATTACTTTCAAAACTAAAATTACAAGAGAGTAAATTCAAAGAAATATCTGCCAATTTTATATTATTCCAATTGCTTTTTCCGAATATACAATATTTACATAGAAAAATCAATAAAAACATTCTATAGTAGTAGCGTCGGAGTTCCCGAAACATGAGGGGGAAACAGAGTCAAGGAAGTTCACAGACATTTATAGATCCGGTACATTGAAACCAATAAAATCCCCCACAATAAGCATTCGTAAGATTCATATAATTTTTTCTGAATAAGAAACTCTGAAAATTCGTATGAGCTAAAGTAAACAATTGTTAACGTTCATTATTTCCTACCACAATGTACTCGTGTTTCTTTTCTTCACATTGTGCGTAAAAATAACGCACTTCATGGAAAACATATGAAAAATAATAATTGAATAAAATAATAAATCAGATTTCTAGCGATATTTATTCACATGATGAAAAGTTTCTTGTTAAACATGAGACAGGCGATTTTTCTTAGAGATCGGAATTTTTCATTAATGCATTTTTTTCATAATCAAGAAAGGCAATAACCTACTGACATAATTTCCACAGGCTGTTTAAATCCTCTTTATTGAACTTAGTTGCTCTATTTGCTTGACACACATCAAGAATTAGGTTATGCTTAGTTTACGCTTGTAAAATTATTCATTATTTTGTTATATCTCAATTCATTTTCAGGTTTCATATATACGTAGTATCCTACGTCATGGTTTTCACATAATTAAGTTTTGTTTTCTTTAGCTAAAACATTTTTGTTGTGAAAGCTTTAATGTTTAGGTAAAGAAAGATCCGTTTAAATTTAGTATCACTTGAGATTTTTCGTAAGGCACCTTACAATAAAATTTTGATGAAACATTTGTCACTCGTTAAATCGTTTCAGTATTGAAATATTTTCTTTCAAAATAACTTTTAGCTAAGTTGCAAAAACTTAGTATGATTTTGGTTTGTGATAGGATTAAATGACGTGAAATGTGTTAGGAATTCTACACTATAACATTGATGGATTTTCCAAGATTCTTAAACTACATCATTCAGTACCTAGAGGTGGATAAACTCAAAACTGTATTGTGGAATAAATCAACATAAAAATAAAATTTCAAATAATAAAAAAAAGAAAATTTTCAAAATTAAATTCTGGTTCTACAAAAACAATTTAAAAAGAAAATAAACTGCAAAATTGATATTAATGTTTAGGTTGATTATAATACGTTTAATTACTTAGCAACCACCACCATAGACGAGAATCTCTGGGAGTGAATAGTTCAAATGTTTTTAATTCCTGCTTCCTTGACGGTCTTTGTTAATAACATCAAAATTACAATTTAGGTAAGATAAATGGAAGATACAAAAGGATAATATCGTTGAGATGTAAAGTGTATTAAATCCTGTCTGAGAAATAAATAACAGCAATAACTTTAGTAAATAATTAAGCCTTTCGGCGATAATATTTAATTTTCACAAAACCTAAAGTAGGCCTTTTGTTTAAATTAGACAGATCAATAAGCTTTGTTGTACATACGCAAAAGAAGTCTTAAGTAGAATTAATTACAATAAGCAAGATGATCCAATGCGGTTACTTGTAGAAATACTCAATAATGTTATTAACAACAAAAATCACACCAATTACTTCCATGTTCAGAATCGAATTCTAACTATACACAGGGTGGATTAGTTATCCGAATACATTCTAAATCACATACAAATACAGGGCGTTGCATTTAAAAAGAAATCTAGGGAAATTACACCTTGCATTTATCAAACACCCTCTTGAAACTTCAATAATTATTTCTCAACAACTATGTTTGAAACCTACTTTTACGACAATGGACCACAAAAACTTTCTTTCATTTACATTAGCGGAGGTCAATAAACTTAAGCAAACTTTTTGTCAAATAAATAGATAACGCAAAAAGGATTGACTACAGAGCTACTGAGCTGTTGTTAAATCACTAGTGAATCATAAGTAAGGAAATATCAAAACCGAACCTGTTGGTTGGTAACATGTCTTTAAACTTTTACAAATGTCTGGAAGTTTGTAAATATCGGCAGTAGTTTCTTCCGTGTGTTTCAATCCTTTGTCCTTGGTAATCTGCCTTTCTGTCGGCTTGTGGGTCGCCGACTACAGACCTCATTATTGCTGTTAAACCGAGTTTACCTTACATTTCGGGACCACAGGTGCCCGGGTTCAGCAAGTTTTCCTTCAATGCGCAGCCCCACAAGAGGGGAACTAATGGTATTGGATGTATGCTTTCTTTCCCTGCTCTCTATCGTGCTTGTTTTCTGAACCCTTCTATAAATAAAAGTTTTTTTCCACTGTTGCTACCGTTTATTGGGCTGAAGACATATTTGCATTCGTCAACCACTTTTACGCAATTGCAGCAAGTTTCCTTATCCGCCATTGCCATCATCGTATCATATGTATTACCCCTGTCGCAAACGTCATTATGAGCTAAAGCCTTCATCACCACGGGCTCAATTCCACTGCCAGCCGTGTCGACGTACATTTTAGTCGATGCTTCATGACCGCTGACAATAACATATCATATTCTTGGGATGTTATCAACTCTTTCAATATTCGCAAAAGAAAAAGAATTAAGCCAAGAGGGATATTAAAACGGCCGATAAGAATAAGGAAGAAATTTAGGTAAACCAGGGTTACAAGCAATGATCAGGAAATTGTACAATTAACTCAAATGTATTCGTCTAGAAATTGGTGTCAAGATCAGCACCTAACCTCAATAGGGACATTGAAGAAATTTTCTATTTATGTATTGATCAGATTTGTTTCTCCTTTCTTTTTGTACTGATCTTTTATTAATAGAACAGCATATATAGGTTTATTCAATATAGAGCCTCATTGTTGGGATCTTAGAGACTCCGTCACTAACAATCTGAAATCTGTCTTTGACTACTTACCATAAACCTGGTAATTGAAAATCTGCAATCTCAACAATTCTAGAGTCTTATCTTGAGAATTTTGCCATGGTTGTATTGACAGATTTAAAAATATCCTTGTTGAGTTTTGTACATACGCAGTAAGATCAACTTGTTTTTCCAAACAGACTAGGCCTTTAAATAATATCTAGACGCAAGTGGTTCTTTGATTCCGTCCTATAGCTTATTTTAGGTTTACATTAACAGCAAAAGCTTTTCCGTTGGAAAGGTCCTTAGGAAAAAATGTATTGGATGATCTACATATCTAATCGCAATGATAGTTTGGCGAAAGGTCTTGTTTGTGACAAACAATCTTTTGACATTAACCGCGTTGATTGCATGCTCATTACAGTCTACTGTGGTAATCAGTTCAGATTGATGCCTGCCCGAGAAAGAACAGCAAGTCTTGTAGAAATATCTGAGGTATGTAGTTACTGTTATTATTTATTTTTGAAATTTGAGCTGTAAAATATGCTAACGTGTTTTACCGCTATATGAGTCAATTCGACCACAAGCGTCAAGTTTGCCCACACCTAAAGTAGAATGTGTTTTTGAAGATTTGCAGTTATTACACAACTTTTTTGTTCTACAAAATCAAAGGGCGACTAATGAAATATTGCTACTCAACAAAGAAAAGTTGGGAAAACTCAAAAAACGTGCTCTAAGAATCTGAGACGTAAGAATGAGTAAGAAGCAAAACTGCATAACTAAAAAGAAACTTTGTCAACGTTTGTTCTCAGAACTTGCACATGACAAAAGTGCTTCAATGAAGTTAAATGATTCAAAATTTAATATTGGACGAAGTGTTGTTTGATTGAATAAGTCACTGCGGTAGATTTAAAAAAAAGGACTAATAAGCAGATTTAGCTACGTGATGCCAGAGAAAAAAATCGCAACGTATTATGTATACACTTTGTCATAACCAGCTAAACTGTCGTGAAGCTTCTTTTTGACAAAGAAAACCTTGACATGCATAGTTTTAACAATATTTGAAGAAGACTATAGTAAACGGATTTTGGTTTTGAGGTAGTTGATCAAACAATACCGCAAACGTGCATCAGTAGAATTGATAGACTTTAATTAAAACATCGTAAAGTATGGAAATGGGTATTTCTCCAATTACAAAAAGGTTATGTAAATGCTGTTCAGTGAATGCTTAAAGAAATTAAAAAGAAAAAGACTGTAAACATTATTAATTTGAGTAAATAAGCATCCGGTTGCATATTATCTGCTTTGTTTGTGTATTATATCATTACGGCAATGACAAGAAAAGAATTTTTTCTGGGAAATTTGGTGAAACTCAAACCAGTTTTAAACAATTTTTAACAAACTTGCGTGAATGTATTATAAGGAATCCTTATATAACTAACATTAACCAATACTATTCATAATTTTTAAATAAGTTTCCCAGAACCATAGCAAAGTTATTATAATTTTAAAATAAGAAAACCAATAAATTATTTAAGAATGAGTATTAGGGTTTGTACAGTTTTATAATTTTTCAGAGAATTTAACAACGGGATTTTCTATAGTTAATTCACCATCTATTTTTTCACCTAATTTACGGAATTTCCAAATATTTCTTCCTTTATGAATACATTATTAAGTTTCAAGAAAGAAAACAAACAAAAAAAAATTAAAAAGCCATGTTTATGAATAATAAACAATTGAGGTTATTTTAACATTAAATGTTGTTGAACTCACTCCGTTTTAGCTTAATGGAGAAATTATTTAATTAGCGCAGTGGTGTTTTCCGCTTCAATCTACATAATTAGCAAAATGTTTCCCTACCCTTAAGTTTTAGTTCATTGTAAGCCTTCATTCATAAAATTTTTCCACAACCCACTTTAATAATCGTAGTAATCTTCAAAAGATGTAACTTTTGAGTGGTTTAAAATCTGCTATTTTTAGAACTAAAATTATAGGCTCAAGTCCTAATTACTGTTATATAAATATTTGTAAGACAAAAGATATATTTAAAAATTAGGAAATCAAAACAAATATTTATCACGTTATGAAAGACAATTCCAACTGGCACGGAAAAAGTGCTTAGCACATTTTAAATTCTGCAAAGTGGACATATAACATGGGGAAATATGTAATTTTTCATATCCAGATAATTAAATTTTTCTGAAAGTAAGCAATGACCCGTAAGTTACGGAAATAGAATGTAACCTGAAATTTTTGAAATTCTTGCTTCCTTATTTTTTGCAATAACATTTTTAAAATATTATTCACTAGGCATACATTTTTGCTACCGTAATAGGAACGAGAAACGAGAATAAGATATCGTTAGAGCTAGGTCTGCGTGAGAGACGACAAGAATAAAATTTTAAATAAGCGGATGCTACTAGTATGCAAAAATTGTCAACATCACTAATTTAAACAAGTGAAATATCAATTTGTCTTTATGCATACATTCTTATAGCAATTTTTAAAGTAAAATAACACGATTTGCTTAAAAATAATTTTTACGTTTGTAAAGTGACTTAAAGTGTGCCTCTATTGTTCTCTTTTATCTTGTGTGGAACTAACCACGATATTATCACTAATGCACTTTCTGTGCTTTATATTTCTACTGTACTTGGATCTAGATGCACCAGGATGAACGTATTTGTAGACATGGGTGGTGATTAAAACCATATAAGATTAAAACTCTTTATATCAAATGATATTCTTGAGCATTTTCGGTAATTGTTAGTTTATGGCCTCTTCTTGTTAAGTTTTGTACCTACCGAATTCACCCCGGGTAGTGCGACCTGTTGCAGCTGCTACTAGCAACCTTTGTTCTGGGGGGCAAAGGCCTAGTACCGGCGCCGCCCTTTTCAGTCGGGGCATTCTGGGTTTCGTGGGTGGATGAAAACCCCCGAAGCCGGTGTCCCTTTTCCACCCGCGTACGTCGTTGCCTAGGGGAAGAGGCGCGACTATTGGCGCCGGTGTATAATTTCCCATGCTCTCCTGGGTGTCCGTACTCCAAACGCGTCCCGAGCCGCGGCGTAAGTAAGTTTACGACCCTGAAGTCCCCATTACCACTGTCTCCGTCTACTCTTAGCCGCCACTACCAAGCTCACCCCCTACACCGCGCGAGTAGGGGTGTGGCTCTGAAAACCGTTTGCTATGCCAACGCCGGACGACACTGAACACCAGAAATCGCGAGTTAAGTTCAACTTCAGCTACGGACGTTCTTCACTTCTTATCCGTTACCACCACCAGAATCGACACCACTCACGACAGCCAATGGATATCTAACCCTATCGCGGTGCCCAGCACGGCCCTCAACCATCAACTACACGGCGAGACACCAGCTCGGCAGTAGATGGGTACCTTACCAACTTCAATTCAACATCTAATTCCAACTTCAAAATCATTGTGCACCTAGGGCCAATGACCCCAACGACAACATCTCAAATTATACCATCATGGGCCAATCCATCAAGACCAAACCTGCCAGACAACACCTACCGATGCGTCATTATACCGTCGCAACCTCCGCCAGCTTCCGACGCTCGAAAAAACGCCAGAAACTCAATAAAACCAAGAAGTTAATCAAGCGCTACCCATCAGGTACCGTCCACCACCAACAGCACTTCAGGTACTAATTTCATCGCCGCCGCGCAAATTCAAGAACAGACTGGTGAACTCGGACGCCGCCAGTTTAACATCCATGCTGCCAACTACAACTAGGTCCACAACATCAACGACCGGTCAAGTGCCAATGAACGTGAACATCGCACGTATCCTGCCTCGCAACAAATAAACCACCACCAGCAGGCTGAATAAGCTACAGAAGGCAGCAAACCAACGCTGACATCATCTTATCCTAGTCACCAATACAGCAGTTATTTTTCTTCAAACTAGTTTCTTCAGTTGAAAATTTAGACTATCACATTCTTCCTTGGAGATTCACAAATTTTCTGAGGAAACACATTTGATGATGTTCAGATAATGTTCTTTAACATTTACATACTTTGCTAACCATTATACCACTAAAATATGCACAAAAAATTCTGGGATCAATCTTTGCAGCTGGTAACCGTGGTAAGACATTCTGACATGAAGAGAATTAAAAAGGCTGATGGCTAGAGAATCAGATCGAAGCCGGCACTTAACTTTCCACTAAGCTACGTTGATAATTTCATCACGGATGAGACTATTAAGGAATTTTATTACAAATTAAAGTATGCAATATGCCTGATAAAGAGACCGTCTTGCTAGAAGTGAGTAAAAGCAATACGGCAACTGGCTTACTTAGAGGCCATGATAATTTAAATCAACACTTCACTGCTATCAGGCTTTGAAAAGATAGTTGTTGTAGATAGTAAGAATAAGATTACGCAAGAATAATTACTTCCCAAAAGTGTTGGAGAGCCACTGTTACATCTTTCAAACTCAAGAACATACAAGATATTCAAGTGGAGGTCATACTGCATTTTTTGCAGTAGCTGGTGGCCTTCATATACATTATCTGCTTCCAAGCTGAGTCTACAGTGTAATTTTGTACACTGCAAATAAGGAGTTATGTGCTTTGGGAGACCTCGTTGATCACACAGCTGAACACTAATTCTCGTTTTGCTATAGATGAATGCTGCTAAGTATATTTCCATGATTCAACTGACTTCTCAAAAATGTGTTATGTTATTGGAGTTATGTACTTTGATACTTAATTTTGAAATATTGAAAAAGTGCTTAACACATGGATTAATTCGATGCCGTTTGACATTTGCTTTTGATAGTGACAGCGATAGCTTTCAGCCCTTCGGTTAGTTTGCTCCTAAGCCTAACGAGTTGATTGCTGAATTTGATCTCGATGTCGTTGAAGGTTGTTAGTGCAAACAACATTTTGTGTTGCTTTTTTTTTGATGTTTTGGCTTTTTGAGGTGTTGCATCTGTATTACTATCAAGATAATTGCAATAGCATCTTCACCAAACTTACGTCAATTGAATTTGAAAATTGACTGCGTCGATATGTGCTATTCCGGTGTTTTCTATGTAGATTCCCTGTAATGGGTATTGGAAAAAATACAATTAGCACTATTGGGTTTTAATCTTTGGATTTGTCTGGTGTGGTCTTGGAAGAGTTTGTGAATTCGTCTCTTTAATGTCGTTTCTTCCGTATGTCTAATTGTTGCGACTGGGATTGTCCCATCTGCAGTGAGAACATTCAAGAGTCTTGGTCATCAGCTTTGTCAGCTTTTTAGCATCAGTTCTGTATGCATCTAAAACTATTCTAGCATACTCCTACTAGAAATTGTAGGGGTATCGATTAGTCAGAACTATATGCTTTTAAGAACTTGAGTAATGGATGTTTCTATTATACTGAGAACAGCAAATGGTGGGATAAATACAGTGACTGGAAAATACTTAAAATGTCCCTCGGTTAGTTGATGCAAAAGACATAATTTTCAGCAAATCTGTTTCTTCTGAATAAATACGGTATGCGGTATACGGCTTATTATTTCTACCAACAAAGTTCAGTTCTAAGCTATTGACCATAAAGGAAAACATACTGTTAGGCTTAGAAAACCAATAGAAAAATTTTGCTAATGGTAGTAGTTTCCATTACTTTGGTATCTACAACTATATTAAGAAGCCATATCAGAAAATAAAGGAAGTCAAAACTCAAAACGAAGTGAAATATTTTCAGTGGTCTTTTGCAACAGATCTTTCGAATTAGGATATGTACTGCAGTAAAGTGATACAAACATAGCAGCATCAATAAAAATTTTAAATAATCTTTACGATATGCCCATGAAACACATAACACCTGCACCAAGATTATTTTCTTTCTGGGAGGCGCGTAAAATACAGTTATTTTTAATATTATATCATTAGCAAACAGACCTAATTTTCTTTCGGAGCTATACGGGATAATTTAGTTTTGGCTATTTATATTCCAAGAATTATCCCATTGTCTTAATAACTTGCCGTGCTTTCTCTCACAATTCCATACTTTCCTTAGACTTGAACATCAACAAATATAAAAAGAAAAATCTCTCGCAACATTATCTTAACAAACATTTTCTTGACCTCATTTTGTAGTGCAATTTAGTTAAATTTATTAAACGAGCACCATCTATATTAAAGCAGAGAATTATAACTAATGAACAGTTAAATGTTAAGTGCTTTGTTGAGGCAGGTCTCGGTGAAAAACGAAAGAAAAACATCCCCATATATCCTGTTCCCTAATTAACCTTATTGTCCTTTTTTTCTCCTCTTACAATCAGCTCCAGTGACCGCATTTGGACCGCCTACACTACCTTTAGTAGAGATAAAGTTCTGCAAACGAAAGCCGAGGTGTCATTTTAATAAGAAAACGACCCCTTGCAACGACGTAATACTACCCAGAGTAGTTATGTGTTTTTGACAACCTGTCAGTAAACTAAACACGTGATCAATTTACAAATAAATTAAATTTTATAGACATCTTTCAGGGTTCAGTAAACCACTGAGAAGCGTAATAATAAAATAGCTACATTGAAAAACCTATGACACGGCTTCTCACCTTACCTTAAACTCAGACATTGAACTTTTTCGACTTTGTTTACGCTTACTTTCCTTCGATAATTTGAAACGAGAGGAAAATTTTAAAATTATCGCTCTTCTTCAAGTCTCCCTTCTAATACTTAGAGAGAAAAGAAAGGCGAATAAAAAGGTGAATGTCTCGACACAATGCTATTTGTTTTACATTCATTTCACTTTTGCTTGAAGGACGCATATGTAAAACTGTTTTTCGCTCAAAAGGGTTTTTATTGTGATATCGACTGTACATAAATTTTATTATCCTTTCAGACATCAAAAATGTTTATTTTGGTTTCGAATTTATGTGCATTAAATATATCAAAGCAATGTGCGGACATTCTCGATGCACGTGAGAAAACGTCACAAGTATGATAAATAATATTGCAAATACAGGGACTAACTATAGTAGAATCTTATAATTATAAGCTTTCCGTTTTCGAATTAAATATAAAAGTGATAAACCTGTAAATCAGTTATTTATGGCATTGTAAAAATGACCAATCCTGTTATAGTTAGCCATTTCAAAGAAAATGCGTTCATCTCTTATTGTTAGTATAGTAAAGGGTTTTCCAATAAGAGGTGTTATTTTGATATTCAAAGAAAAGTGCCATTTTTTAATATAAATGATCGGATGTTTATTTCATTATAAAGAGGAAGGTATGCCGTTAATAGTGGAAAATAACATCAGGCAAATGACCACCACGACCACGCTTACAGGACAATATCCTTTTCATGAAATTTTCCATAACCAAATCGCAAAGTGGCTGCCCTATGTCCTCGATAGCCTCACGAATTCCATCTTTGAGGTCTTGAATCGACGCTGGGCTGTTGGCGTAGACCTTCTCTTTCACGTGGCCCCAAAGAAAGAAGTCGCAAGGTGTTAAATCACAAGATCTCGGTGGCCAATTGTGATCACCTCTTCGAGAGATAACACGGTCCGGAAACTTTTTCCGTAAAAGATCAATGGTTTCGTTGCTTGTGTGGCACGTAGCGCCGTCTTGTTGAAAGTAAACGTTGTCCAGATCAATACCATCCAATTCCGGCCATAAAAAATCGTTAATCATCTCTCGATAGCGCAATCCAGTCACCGTAACTGTTGCTCCAGCCTCATTTTCGAAAAAGTAAGGTCCAATGACTCCGCCGGACCATAAACCGCACCAAACAGTCACACGTTGAGGATAGAGAGACTTTTCAACAATAACTCTTGGATTTTCTGAGCCCCAGATCCGACAATTTTGCTTGTTGACGAAGCCACCGAGGTGGAAATGGGCCTCATCACTCAAGATGATTTTTTCGATGGAATTCTGGATCATTTTCATGCATTTCAACGACCCAATCAGCAAAGACAAGACGTTGTTGATGATCGGCCGGCTTGAGTTCTTGTGTTAACTGGACTTTATAAGCCTTAAGACCCAAATCTTTATGCAAAATACGGTGTAATGACGTTTGTGGAATGGCTAATTCCAAAGAACGACGAGGAATGGACAAACCTGGGTTTTCTTTAACACTTTCGGCTACAACAGCAATATTCTCGGCTGTTCTTGAGCGACGTGCACGGGTTTTATTCTTCACATCACTAACTTGTCCCAAGAGCTCGAATTTTTTCACCAATTTCTGTATTGCGGTCCGACAAGGTGCTTCACGGTGACCCAAAAATGTTCGAGTTTTACGAACCGTCTCTGCCAAATTCTCACCATTTTTATAGTGAATTTTAATAATTTCAATGCGTTGTTGAAGCGTGTATCGTTCCATATTTATTAATGGCGTAGTTTCTACTTGTCAAATGTCAAAAAATGATAGCTTCAAAAGTGACATCTACCGAAATAGCGGGCTGTTCAAAATAACACCTCTTATTGGAAAACCCTTGATTATAGTGTCATTTGAGATATACAGGGTGTAAAGGAAATGACTTTAGTACGTTATTCTACGGTAAAAAATAAACAAAAAACTTCTATATCATTTTGCTGTTAACACTATCTTGAAGAAGTCATTGGAGTCGTAAATTGCTTAGTTGATTTTGCCTTCTTAATACATACAATAAAATATTAATGTTTAAACAGAGTTTAAACTTAAAAAACATTAATTACGTACATTTCTTGCAAGAAATTCCTTTTGAAAATATTGCAACGTCACACGTTACTAACAATAGTAACTAAGATACGAGATTGCAAGCACAACTCGCGTACTCACCCCTTTAAACGTACCGCGTTGCCAAAAGTTAGATTCTTATTTGCGGAACGTTACGGGACAATCATACTACTTTAGATCTTAGATTCTATATTCCTCTTTGATGGTTCTTCCGTCTCTTTTAGCACATGAATGTATTGTAAAGGTCTGCTAAATAGTTCCCTTCTTTCTAGAACCTGCATTTATTTTTGAAAAAATATCCTGTTTTGTTTCTCTTGTGGAATGAAATATCTTCAAGTAAAATTATTATTTCAAAATTTTCTTTGAATGAAAATGGCAAAATCGAAACACAAGTAAGAACATAAACTAAAGTTTTATCTACTAAACTAATTGGTACAAACTAGAAAATGCACAATCCTTCAAACACGTACCCGAAGATTGCAGACAACACTTTGACTAAGATACCGATTTTCTTCATTGTAGTATATTCTCTTCTGACAAAGTCTGGACCGAACAAGTTGAGACCAATTAAACAAGGCATGTTATTCTTCATTCGGTTATGATTCGGACGGAAGTTGTCTAAACTCTATCGTTGCCAATGGCCTTTCTATTAGTTGCTAGAGATAGTATGAGCATCTAGACAAACCTAGTTGCTAACAGCAGCAGGATGTGAGCTAGTTATTATTATTGAGGGTATTCTAAAAGGAAAAACAAAGTTATCGTCCAACACAAATATCTTATGACTAAAATGATTTTTATTCACACTGACCATTTGCAATTAAGATTTAATTCCACAAAATCTAAATATTATTTTTGTCAAACAGACACAGATTTTTTTTATTTCAATATTATCTTTTACTTTGACAGGAAAAACATAATACCGGCAACTGTTGTAGAAGTTCTTGAAAGTATTTACAAGTTAGGATACCAACTCTGCAATCTTTACCAGAAGGTTTACAAGCGAACCGTCAGAATGTATCAAAAGGTATTTTTAAGATAGTCTGAACACTTCATGGTTGCTTTGAGATTACGTTTCTTATATTTTTCTAAAGTTGGTCTAATTTCGATAGTATCCATTTCACACTCTATCTTCTTTGATAGTAACCTGCCATGCATTTGACTTTTGTCAGTACTTTGTTAATCATCGCTATGTCGCGCGCAGCGCGACGGCTTTAGAAGCCGTTCGACCTTTCTTCAGTCCGTGGAATGATATTTGATTTGCTGAATGTTGTCCTTGGAGGCGTCGGCGTTGGCTAGGTAGCAGAGTTGGCTTGAGAGACGCGTGATGGTTGGTTGAAGCTGGATTTTGATTCTTTGTTGAGACTGAATTTGATTCTTCGGAGTACTGGATTTCTTGCTTGCTGCGGACGACGGCGAACTTTACGAAGTGGTATTCGAGTTTGAGCTGGTGGTAGGTTTTTTGGATTAAATTATGAGACTGGAGTTATTGATTGATTATATTGAATGGAAGTTGAATTGATTAAATTGATTAAAGATAGTGATCAATTTAGAGATTGATTGTGAATGATATGATTTAGGAGTGGTGAAGGTGGTAGGTGGAGGCAAACGGTTCTTTTCAGAAGCACGATCCCCCGCAGTTCGCGCTGCGAGAAGATTTGGGGGGAAAAAGATAGGAGGGGGAGCCTTGAGCAGCCTCGAGGAGCTCGAATTACAACAATGGCGGTGGAATTGCTTGATACCTGCCCCCCCCCCCCAGAGCAGGCTTTGCGGACAAGACTAAGAAATTGGAACTCTACCGGGTCTACGCCCCGATCCTAAGCGCAGGGTACCGGCAGATGGAGTTGGCTACTACTACCCGTCTTTCCGAACCGGGTGTTGAATTGCCGTTGGAGTGCTACTGCCTACTATTCAACTTCAGTGCATCACCCACAGACGGAGACCGGATCGATTACTTCGCTCCGCACTCGAAGCCAGACTATCAAGACCCTTACCAACTCGGTAAGTTATGTATGGTCTTTCTGGCTGAAGTTTATATCACTGGCGTATAGGAAACATGCGAGAATGACGGAGCAAAAGATATATATCTGTTCCGACAGTCAATCGGCACTAACAGTAATCTAAACAGCCAGAACAAGGAGAGGAGTACGAAGACTCTTTGGAAGAGCTTGTCACAACAAAGGAGGTTAACTTTGCTTGGGTTGCTGGGCATAGTGAGAGAAGGCCGATGAACTACTTAGGACCCGAACCTTTTCTAGGAATATCAAGGCAACACATCTCGTTAGCTCTGAATGCATATTTACGAGACTCAAAAGGTAAGCTGGATAAGAAACAGTGGCTACCACCAGGTTAAAGACCATATAACTGGTTTTCTAATTGGTCATTGCATCTTAAAAAGGCACTGTAACGGGAAAAACCTGAAAAAGAAGCCTAATTTCCATATAAGCCAGAAATCGGAAGATGTCCAGTCCCGTAGCTCGAAGTCGAAGATTGGGCGAGGTCCAGAGATAATGATCCAAATAATCACGTTAATGCATGAGCTTAAATTTCAACTGAGAACCAAAAAAAGATACCTAAAAGGCGTCAAAAGCTGAAAATAAAAGAAAGAAACCATCGGCCAACCCACGCGGCTTCTCGTAGGCTAACACCCATGTATACGGACTCCCTTCCAAATAACACCCTTTACTCGCCATGTTTGTAAAAACTTAAAATTGTGTCCTGAGGTCAAATTGTATTCTCTTTACTTACCAGGAAACCTACAGTGGCTCCATAACTTGACATAAAATAAACGTTTTAAATCTCCAGCCTCTTTCCCGTTGCTCAAAAGTAAAGAAAATAATTCTTTATACACAAAATCAAATAATGTCTTCGCTACTAGAAGTCAGGACTCCATCGATAAGATACCTAAATACAGCTTTTAGAACAAAGCAAAGCTTATATAAATAAAAACACCAAAGTTAAACTACATACATATGAGTTTATTTTCATACTTTGAAATAATAAACATCTATTTAAAAAAGGATCAAAAAGATATAATTATTTACAGGAATCAATACTTTACGAACATCCAGTAAAAGAATGACATTATTACATGAAATTGGATCTGAAGCACCCGTCTAACACATGCGTTTAAAAATCTTTAAAACAACACAAAAGAATTAATGAACAAACATTTCATAAAACAAAGTTAAACATGATTAAAAATCATCATGAATCTTAAATACAAAACACAAACAAGCAATAAAAATACAAACGAATATGTAACATAAAAACATTTATCTTACACTAGTCAGGAGAATCCATAAATTTCAGCAACATTTTACAGTTGACAGTAATTAAATCCATAAAATTATCAAACGATCAGAAGGCGTGTTTACATTTAAAATAAATTTTAGAAACACTTAAGTTTCCACAAAAAACGAAACTTGAATTTTAACAGAAAGAATACCATTTTACCAAACAGAGAATACAACAGAGATGCTGAAGTCTTGGTCAGCACACGCAACATTTCTTTTCTCGGAAAACCGATGGCAACTAAATTGCAAATGAAGAAAACTGTTGCTAACGCACAAAACAAAACAGGTAATTTCCATTGGAAAATACACCACGATGGTCAAAGGAAAATCCCATAAACTCGCTGTTAAACAATACGATTTCATTTACTGGACGGCATCTAATTGCAAAATTCATTACTTAGGAATAACTCTTTCTACTCGTGAACTTAGAAATTCAAATTCGACAAGCATGTCGTCATTGTTCTTTAGAACCCACTCCCGAAGAACACTATAAAGCTCACGAAGAGCACTTAAAAATTAAATTAACGGCACGACTTGGTTCATAACAGGCGAGACAAAAGAAATACGATACCGTAGTCTCATGGACCGGCCCGTACGTTAGCGACCAAAATCCCAAACACGCGCGGAGTCGACCTCTCCTCTTCGCGTTCCAAATTCGAATCTTTTCTCACACTTAGGTGACTCAAATTAATCAACGCCAGAAACCGGATCTACACCACATTATCAAAATGAACATGGACAAACATATGAACCATGAAAAATTACAAACCCCTATTCGGTGAGCATTAAATCAGCCTTTCTTCTGAACATAAAAATACTGAAGCATAAATAAAATTTCTGCAAACTGATAAAGTATAAAAATGTTTAGACGTCTGTGAGACGATTCTGTATTGAAATAACACACTACACAGGGTAAGTTTAACGATATAAATTTTTAAGAACCTTGAACAACATATTTCTTAACAATATACAATAAATAATTTAAAATAAAATAAAACGGCAAATTCATACTAAATGAATGCATTTAGAGCAAAACTCAAAGCAGAGATCGGATATATACGCAACAGTGGAAAATTACATTACAGCACCTGTCTCTCATAGGTGTAGAGGAAGACCCAATATGCCCTAAATGTGGAACTGGCACTTTCCACTTTCTGGAAAAATGTGAGTGTTATGAGAGGCTGAGGTTTAAGACCTTTCAGGCCGTTTCCCTAACAAGAGATGAGTTCAGCTCTGTAACCTGGATTGACATCCTCACTTTCGCGCGGCAGTCAAAAGGTTCGGACAGAGAACAGATGAAATAATAATAGGTGATTGTAAAGCGAATGGTAAGAAGTTAGTAAAAAAGTAATGTGAAATTTAAAAGAAACGCTGAATTTTCCGACAAAGTATTAGTGTGGTATGCAATTTCAGTAGTTGAAATTTTTTTATCGTATGTAGAGCGAGTTAGGAATTAAGTGTTAAATAAAGAAAGTTAGACTCGTGAATGTCTATCAAAATGGGTTGATCTCTTTAACACATGTCATCCTCAAGATGATACAATGTCTTGGTCAAACTTAGCATCATGAGGACAATATAGTCTTTGTGCCAAAAAACGATAACCTTTCAAGGATTCTTGAGCCGTTCTGTTGAAGAAAGTTTCTGATAACGAATGAGAAGCTCAAAATGAAAAGCAATTAAGTCGTAGAATCTTCTAAAAGTTAGTAGGAAAAATTCTGCTACTGTTTCTAAGAGCTGATGAAGAGCGTTGGAAGACTATACGCGTCATTAAGGAAAATGAACCGTTAACATTAATCTAAATTAATGTTTTGTACATAGAGAATTAATATCGAAAATTGTATCTAAACTTGCGGGGCATACGTTAACAACCAATATTTGACAATACAAAGTGTTTATAAAAGTTCCTGAGTGCAGTTGGCTATGGAATCTAATTTTGATGTGCCGCCTTGTTGATTTATTTCAATAACTAATACACATTTCTTTGCTGTCATTTGTCAATTGCAAATACGTCATTGTCTCATTGACTTGCATTTAGCAATTTAGTTAATCTTGTGCTGAAATTTGTTGTATTGTCCCACATTTTCAACGAACTCCGAAGGAGTCGTTACTGAATTTGCGAAGTCTGTCTGTCTGTATGTCTGTCCTGTTCTTTGGAAACATGGTTAAAATGGGCGCCAAAATTTGAAAAAAGTAACAAAACAGGAGTTTGGTGTGGTTATGCTTTGCATTCCCAGATGTTTTTTTCTCTCTAACTGTGCTTATTGTACGAAAAAGTCTTTTTCAAGACTAAAGTTGTTCTTGTGCTGTGTCTGCGTAATAATAGTAAGACTCTTACATACTGGAAACATTAAAAAATATTAATAAAATTTATTTTCAGCAGCATGTAAACCATGGTCTATACTGTTCAACAAGACACATTTATCGTTATGTGTTATTACCGGAATGGTGTAGTTCAGGAGGGAAATTGAGCATATTCTATTCAAGTTTTCAAAGATGAATTTAGAATCCGATTTGCTGATGCTAATGGTCCGGATAACGCTTCAGTTGCTCATATTGAAGATGTAGTTAGTCGATTTGCTAGAACAGAATCTGTTGAGAAGGGTAAATCTTCAAGAAGACCTGCTGTGAGTGCTGAAGCTGTCGAAGAAGTGAGACAAGTAATTGAAGAAAATCCACAAACCTCACTTCGCAGAATTTCACTTCAAACAAATATTCCTTTAAGTACATCTCAGAAAATTGTTAAAAAGCAACTGAAGCTATAACGACTATGCAAGAACTCTCTTATGTTATTTCTTATTGTATTAGTATTTATATTGTTAGCTATGTACTGAACGTTTATTTTTGATGTTGTTGGTGTGAGCATATGCATAAACTTTATTAATAAATTGCAGACCGTATCTTTTTATTTTGTAATTATTTTTCTTTATTCTTAGCTACTGCCATCGAAAAGAATGTGTTCTTTAACACTTTATTTAAGATTAGCGGCATTCTTTCACATTAATTCTTTAAAAAAACATAAGATTAATCAACCATCATAACAACGATGCAATGTGTGTAACGTGACAAACATTCTAATACACATCCTGTTTTTCAAAAAGCGACAAAAGCAGGCGCAAGAATAATTTCACAGCCCACTGGACTCAGGAACTTTTACAAACACTTTTAGAAAGGGGCGTCGAATATAGTCTTGCACGTGCGTACCAATAATTTGCAATTTATTTTAAATTTAGTAAAATTCTCAGCTTAACTTTCAAAGGTGTGCTTTTCTTGGGATGTGCACTCAAGAATTGTTTTCTAAGCTTGAATTGAACATTGTTTTAGAATCTTTACTCTGGCTGTCGTCGGTTCCCTTAAAGCAGCTGTGGACGTTCATCAGCCCTTAGGCAGTAAACAAATAACTCACCCACGTGCTATAAACTAGCTTGTTCTATTTAGAACTCCAATAAAGAACAAAAAGACAACAAAAAATCTAGGAAACATAAATTTATATATACAGTGTTTATTTATGTACAATGTTTTGGATTTTATTTTTAAAATCTAAAGTTTATGCTGCAAGCAGTATATTAAGGACGTTAACATAGTCTCATAACTGATCAATATTTTATATTCGTCTTAAAGACCACAGAAAAGATCGCACAACGTCAGTGACTTATTGGAAGTCTGGTGATCCTACTCCAAATGGGTTACACAAGTCACTAATAGAGAATGCTTTTGTGTGTAATTATTATATTAGAACCTACACGTGTTTGGTTTGTTTGCTGTAAGCCTACAAATATTTCGATATGCGACCAAAAGTTACAACAGATAAATCTGATGGTTCATCCTTCATAGTACTGCATAGAGTTTTATTACAATATGTTGAAGTTTCGTTTGTTATATTTTACTCTTTTATGTTACCTTCTTATAATAAAAAGTCAGCAGCCCCTACTGATACATCCAAGCCATTTTCTTTTTTAATAAATTGTTCCGTTTTAGTTAAATTGTCTGTTTACCGAGAACTGTAAAATTCAAACTATTACTACTTACGAGGTGTGTGAGAAAAGTAATGAGACTGGCAACACTGCGGGAGATCTGGCAACGTTGTGTTTACCGGCCTGGGACCAGTGCTTATCAAGAGCACAAATTTTCCGCTGGCACAAATCATTTTTGGACGGCCGAGAACACGTTGAAGATGAACCTCGTTCAGGGAGACCTTCAACTTCAAAAACTGACGAAAACGTTGAACGTGTGAGGGCTCTTGTGAGATGAGACCGTCGTTTAACAATAAGGATGATGAGTGAACAGTTAAATTTAAACACTTTCACCGTGCATCGAATTTTGACAGACAATTTGAACATGCGAAATATTTGTGCCAAAATGGTGCCGAAAAACCTCACAACTGAACAGAAAAACATTCGAAAAAACGTGTGCGTTGATCTTCTTGAGTGGATTGCCAATGACCAAGAATTCTTCAATTGTGTGATCACAGGTGATGAATCCTGGATATTTGAGTACGATCCTGAAACAAAGCGGCAAAGCGAAGAGTGGTACACTCCGTCATCTCCTCGGCCGAAGAAATGTCGAATGAGCAAATCAAAGATCAAGACCATGCTGATTTGTTTTTTTGACAGTAAGGGTATCGTGCACAAAGAATTTGTTCCACCAGGACAAACTGTCAACAAAGTGTTTTATAAAAGTGTCCTTGAAAAGCTCAGGAAAAGAGTGATTCGTGTGAGACCAGACATTGCAGACAAGTGGATGCTTCATCATGACAATGCTCCGTGTCACACAGCAATTTCCATCAGTGAATTTTTGACCTCAAAACGCATTACTGTTGTTCCTCATCCCCCCTATTCACCTGATTTGAGTCCTTGTGACTTTTTCCTTTTCCCGAAATTGAAACATGTCCTAAAAGGACGTCATTTTGGAACTCTGGAGAACATTCAAAAGACTGTGACCGACCAGTTAAAAGTCATACCAGTTGAAGACTTCCAGCGCTGCTACCAAGAGTGGGAACAACGACTCCGCCGGTGTATAGGTGCCCAAGGGAACTACTTTGAAGGGGATAACATTGTTGTTTGAAAAAAATAAAAACTTTGGTTAGTATGAAATCAGTCTCATTACTTTTCTCATATACCTCGTATGTAGGTTCAATTGTTTAATTTGGTATACCCAAGCGGGGAGTTGGTATGTTTATTCTATTAGCTTCTTGGGTGCATTTTATCATGTTATTAATACTTCTCCTGAGAATTATTCTCCGTAATTGTTATTCTGTTGTTAAAATTCATTCATATATTCTTTTCTGAAATTACTGTAATTAATCTTTATTCTCGTTGTTCTTAAACTGTTACATATTCAGTTTATAAATTTTTGTAGTGGTTTTTACTTTTTAAAATAAATCACGACTTTTCAACTTTTTTTTGTCACGTTTGTCCTAGTTTCTTGTAACATTTATATCAAAAATAAGATTTGCTTACAAGTGACTATAACGAACAACTATTAACCATATCCCAGTTGAGTACATTTTTGTTCTAGTTAGCTCTTTTATCGGGGTTAAAGAGGATTCTAACCCTTGTCATGTTCCTTACCTACATTAGTTAAATCCGAGTTATCTGGTTACTTCTTCAACTTTCAAAATTGTGGGTGGCTACTTAAAAGTTTAAAATTTAGGAATTTTATGAGCAAATAAAAACTTTTCTATTTGAAATGCAACTTGTGTTCACCTCTTTACATATCTCCTCAAATATTTACCTCTCGCTTATAGATTTTAACCAATATCAGTTTCAGTTTCAGCATATAAATCTTGTCAATATATTTTATCCTGTACTCGAAATACTTTAGAGTGTTTCAACAAGAAAGTTATATAATCCTAAGCGACCTTTAAAAACAGAAACATGAAACTAAATGATAAATAGGTCTTCAATTATCTGTCGCCTACACAGGTGCTTCTGGAATTGGATATGATGCTGCTGTTGATGTAGGCAGTCTAGAAATTAGGTCAAAGATTCATCACCATAAAAGGGTTTTACGGGCCTAAATTTTCATACGTCTTGGGAATCCACCGATAAAGGAACGTCTGTAAAGTTTACTCGGTAAACGTAAAATATGCATATTGTTTTTTAACAACTTTCACCAATAAGTTTTCATAAACGCGTTGGCGTTGTATTAAAATATTTTTTAACCTATTTTCCATTCAAGGAGATGCTTTAAATATGTTTGTTTTAAGGCGCTTTACATTTAATTTAATCGACAACCACCCACCTTAAAATAATATAGCACGTGTTAACAGTCGGTATTGTAGGATAGAATGCAATGAACTGTAATGCCTATACTCTATTGTTGAGACAAGCGGGAATAACATCGCCCACCTTAAAAAGGTGTTTAGGGAATACTTAAAGTTTTTAAAGGCATTTCTATTACAGAATATGGCTCGTTTATGCCTACAGTTTTACAGGAAATTGTAAAATTTTATGGTTGCGCACCTTTTATCGAAAAGAACGACACAAGGCGTTATACTTTCTATTGGATTATTTTTATTGATTTTCAAACTGAAACAACTTTCAGATTTATGTCATCATTTAATTACAGAACGCTCTGCACCTGACAGTAAATTGAGATTCTATGCGTTTGATGTGGGGAATTATCCTTTAAGAGTAATCGCGTAACCCAATCATCTGAAACAATTTATAGTGTTTCCTGCAGTTGCGGTTCCATATATTAGGAAACTTAACCGTTTGGTAAACTCACGAACATTGTATTTACTTCTGCTGATTTAGAATGAGAATATAAAATATGAAATACGTTTTGGTAATTCTTTTTTTAGAAATTAATTCGGTTATAGTTTTAGTTCACTGAACCTCAAGTAAGAATCGATAACCACCAAGTTAATTAAAGGAAATTTCCTTTTTAATACGTCAGTCGTAATTAACCTCTTATCGAAATGACTATGATCAATAGGAAGATTTACAAATTTTTATACCTTTTCTATTGAAAACTAACATGGAGATAGATAGTGTTGAGGCCTCTATTGCAGATTTAACGGTAACGCGAAAATGCCTGCTACTGGATAAACTCCAAATAGCAAAATTTTAGATTGCAATTTTCTGTGCGTGATGAGGGAAGGATCTTTTATTTTATGATTGCAAGTTCTTGGCCTATTTCTTGGTATTTCATCTGATAGCCTCGTCCAAGGAAAGAAAATTTAGAAAATAATTCAGCGGTTTTCCTCAATCAACGTAGCAACTTCAATATACAAGCAACGACCAAGGTCGCATTGTAAAGTTTACTATAAGAGGATGAACTTTGTTGCCTACACAATACTTGTGGTTAAAAGCCGAGCTCTACATACTATTAATTACAAGGAATCCCTTCGGAAGAGTTTGATGAACCTGAGAAAAGCTAAATTTGGAAGTCGCGCAGTGTGGCTTTGCTAGGTGTCCTTGACAAAGCTTCCCCTAAAATTGGGTAAGTGACACCAAATGTCTTACAGCAATTTCGCGTCGCAAAATTACATTCTATAAAATCGACACTGCATTAGGAAAAACTGTAGATTCTAAAATTGATATTTTGTGTTAATTATAATAGACATAAAAACTTGAAAAGAGAAATTTGTGTAAAACACAGAAATGGCCAAATCAAACTTAGGATATCCTGCCTAAGTTCTAAAATAATTCTTAAAAATCTTAGTATCAAATTTCAAGCTTAAAGCAAGTAAAATGGTAAATTTTGCTATAAAAGGATTTATCATGATATACAGTTAGCGTACCATACAAAAAAATGCCCCGACTAGACAAACAGCGGCTTTGCCGAGCATTAGAGATTTTCAAAAAAGATATCAAAACAAAAAGAATTTTTATGGTGCTATGTTACATAAAATCTACGAAAACTACAATTTGCGTTTTTCATATTGTACATAACTACTTTTAAGGACTAGAGTTTAGAGAGTTTTGTAGGAATAAAAGTACTAGACTTTTCTTACTTATACAAGAGCAGGCCAAAAAGGTTGTTGACATGTTTTAATGATAAATTCTTCTTCATCGCTGCTATCATCACCCGCAACAGCCAGTACACGTTGAACCATATGTATTGTCCATGACGCAAGAGCCACGTCATACAGCTGTGGTAACGATTACCACCGTAGTTGACACACCACAATCACCAACAAAATACAACTACTAAACCGCGTTTCTCGCCCTAGGTCGTGCATGTCAGCACCTCCAGCTGCTTGTTAAACCCCACAAACTTTCATGTTCAGACTGAGCGGCATACAAAATAAAACCAACACACCAGCATCGTTTGTACTTTCGTCAAAACCTCACTACTATCTTGGCGAGAAGACCCCAAGAGGGTCTGAACGGTTATTCACCAAAATGGCGGAGAAACGACATTGATTAACTAACTTGCTAAAACGAATTTGATACTAAACTTACTCAAAGCTTCATGAAAATAGAGCCTTCATAGATATTTAAGATCATGTATCTTACTATGCTTTCTTCTTAAGACAGAAGTTTTTAACCCTTAAATGCATTATTTTTTAAAGAATTTTGCTTTAATTTAATAATAAAAAAAATTAAACTAGAACAAAAGGCTATTTATTAGGAAAAAAGAGATTGTTGCCGTATGGCTACATAATGCAATATGAGTACTATTGGGTATGGAAAGCTCGAAAACAGTTGTTGCTTTTATTCAAACATAATGCTGTACCACACTTTTTGCATTTTGTGTGCGTGAAGCTCTTGCATGTGGGATACTTGCATCTCATTTTTTTAACTTCAAGAATGAGCCAATGTCCAAGTTGGTCTGTTCTAACTTTTCTTGGTGGTACATGCTGAGTTGGCCCCTTTCTTCTTTTTTTGGCAATTTTGTTTTCCAAAGCACTTGGTCTACCACGTTTCAACGGGCACCTTTCAATATTACATAAGGTTTCTGCCAGCGCTGCTCGAAATTCTGCCTGTTCCTAAGAACTTTCAGTTTTTCTCTTGTTTTGTAGAACTCTTCTCTGTAAGAGCCAGGCATTGACTACAGTTACATCTAGTAAGTGATAAAAAGTTCTTAGATACCACTTACGACTTTTCAAAAGAATCTTATATCTTCCCATATTGCTATCTAGCAAATCCACCCCTCCCATGTGTCTGTTATATTCCCGAATGATATTGGGACAATC
>VTPC01000513.1:0-19462 GCA_011009095.1 Ignelater luminosus | reverse complement strand
TTTTTTTTACTGTCACTACAGAATGGATTCCCTCTTTAGCAAGGTATACCATCAGTGGAAGACTAGTATAATAATTGTCATGATACAAACGGCAATTCTGTTTATGCGGAATATCCTTGTAAAATCTTAACACTGTATTACCCGTAATTCCAAAGTCTGGTTGATCACTACTTACTTGAGATTCTTCTTGCCCAGCATATATTTCAAACTTATACGCAAATCCAGATTCTCCAGACAAAACAAAAAGCTTGAAACCCCATTTGTATATATTCACCTGAAAAACATGGGGACCTCTTAGGTTTCTTTTGTGTTGCGTACAAATTGGTTTCCGTTGCAATATTTTGTATCAGTTCGTCAGTGAAAAAATATGAAAAAAATTGATAAGGAGTCTCTAGTTGCGTTATATTCGTAGGGAGATTACTATTTCCATGGAAACACGGTTGTTCATCATTTAGTAACAACGATTTCTGTTTCCAAATTATATCACCACATGATGATTTTTTTGTTCTTTTGAGACTGGATTTGCTGGTTAAGGTGACGTCACAGACAGTTTTACCTTCTGCAAACTCTCTTGCGTCAAATTCGTTTGCTTCCTCACAATGTTGTGGCTCTAAACTCTTTATCTTCTTGTTCTTCAGGAATGCTACCTGGTTCATCCAAACTATTTGTATCGCTTATACCAACGTCATCATCCCACTCTAAACTCGCAAAATTCTCCCAGTAATCTATAAGATCTTGTTCCGTCAGTAGTTTCCACCTATCTTCAATTCTGTAGAAACTAATCTATAAATAGCATTAGCAATTATATTCTCTTTAGTGCATGATGTTACCCAACGGCAACAAAACAAAAATACAAATTCTAACAAAAATTAAATCTCACTACTTATGTTTTTCTTTAGACTAATTGCATCTACGTAACTTACTAAGGTAAACTGTATTTTTTCACTTTTAAAATTAATGGTTTCTGCTGGAAAATTCAATAAAATTCACACACAAGGTACTGAAGGTTATGAACATGTTAGGAACTCCCGCTTATATTTCTCAATGTCGATTGTACCAACAACAAATGTGAATATTGGAACAGTCATTTTGTTCTTTGGAACTAAATGAAGAGGTAGTATGATTCATGAATTACTGATGGTTCACAATGGATGGTGGAAAATAGAGATAAAGGAGTCTTACATATGTACTTCCACTTAATGTTCCTGATTGTCTCAAGCTAAAAGCCAAGCATTAAGAACTGACAACTTTAAAACTTTGCGTTATTTCTAGCTTAAGTTGAAACCAGTTGTTTTATCCTCTATTATAAGCTGCTTCTTCAGCATTACAGAAGAAAGAAAATAAAATAAAAACCGCAATAACTATACGATGGTTAAACAGTGACGGAAGCAAAAGTTTGTTTTCTTATTGCATTGGCTAGATTATATGCCTGTAATGTTTCTGCTACGATGCCAGGCAATACTAAGACTTTCAGGTGCTCTATTTCTTTGCTTTCTGACCATTCTGACATCTGTTGTTCTTGATTATAGTTACAGGTTCATTCTAGAATCTTCTTCTACTGCTAATATTTCATGTTACACCTTTTATACTGCATTGTTCCTTTACGTCAATGGTTTTCGTCTGCTAGGCAGAATGTTGCCCGTGATTGTTCTTCGTACCATCGTTTGGAATGTTCTCTATGTTTCAATAGATTATTATGGCACTTTTTGAGTTATTTTGTCTTAACCAGCTGCTTTTAATCTTTTTTAGTTTTGTTACTGATTCAGCGGGTTGTTGCTTATTTTGTTTAATTCTGGGTACTTTTTTCAGTTTCTGCGTTATCTTCTTGCATATTTCATGATTTCTCAAAGTAGCCCACCCATTTGATTTCCTTTATATTGTTCATTTATACTGTATTGTTAAGCGTTCTAGTGTTTTGTTACTTTCTATATACTCGTTTTTTGTAGTCAATTTTATTCTTTAAGCTTTAGGTATGTCACCTTTGTCTTTGGCTAGGATTTTAACTTCTGGTGTGAACTAAAGTTTGGTATTTCGACTGTAGTTAGCTGTCACTATACGTTTGTCTACTGCTTTGTGAGCTGTGTTACATATATTGGAATTTACCTTTTCCCGCATAGCTTTTATCGTTTCCACATTATTTAGTAGTTTCAATATGTTATGTAAACCAAATTTCATAGAGTTTACGAGCTCTCATATTGGAATGTTCCGTTTTCAGAATTGGCATTTTTGATCACTCTGTACAATGAAATGAGCTCATTTTGATATAAATAAATCACACCTGTAACCGCTGGAAATTAAGATAATTTAGGGATTTCGGTCAGATAATCTTTATTCTGCAGTGATTTTGTAACTAACCTGGTAAATAAGCAGATAAGGACTAATTAAGCCCTATTTTTGCGTATGCCATTTAAATTTTTTTATTAATAAGAATTTTTATTATTTTACGCCCTGAAATACTAAAAAAACAATCGCAAAATAAACATTTTCAAACAACCACGCTTAATAAAAAAGTAATAATTTTATTGATGTGGTATTTCGTGATGTTTTGATTAATATTATGACGTTTACTACGGGATGTAGCAAATAAAAGATAAATGGTTATTACGACTACAACTAATTTTGCCCTAACAATGATCGTAGGAGTTTTCACCTACCCCTAAGGGTGCAGGCTTAAAAGTTTAATCAATGTGTGAATATTTTATGTAAAGTTTACTCATCTATTATTGTATAAAAGCGTTACGTCTTGATATGCATAATTATGGTTTTGGAAATAAACCCACATGAAAAAGCAACTTGAGCATAAGAATTTACTTCTAAAAGTTTGGTATTTTCATTGGAAATGGAGATTATAATATGTAAGAAACGAAATAATAATATCTTACTTAGTATCCATAATTTGAGGTCTAGTCATTACCAGTTTATAAATGAGATGATCCATCTGTTACACGTCTTATTCAAGCAAAATAGAAAATTGAATGAAATCATTTGCTCTCAGTAATCAAAATGAAAGCAGATGTCATCACCTCCGTTACGTCTTCTTTAAACAACTGAAATTTCAAACTGGCAATTCCAGCATATTACAAGGAATTCTAAATGTCAAGGAAAATATATTTTATTGCGTAAGAATTTCTTGTATTTGAGTTTCTTATAGTTCACCGAACATGAGCTATACGTATAGTTACGAAAGCATCTGGAAAATAACTTTATATAACTTGTCATGTGAATTTCTTATAAAACTTTGTTTAATAGTTATGATAGAAAGATCTCTAGGATTCTGAAACTCAAGAAAATATTTTTCGCGGCGGGAAAATGTAATTTAGTTATTTATATTCATACAGATGTCACAATATATAAACAAATAATAATAAAAAAATAACATCCACTTTGCCTCCTGAAGCTTTATAATATTTTTCAGTTTATAACTGTATGAATGAACCTATGTTAGTTTTGGAATAAACCAGGAAGTTGTTTCGAAAATGCCAGGTTACTTTAATGCGCTTTGACGGTTTCATCACCATAAAAAATAAAATAGGGCAATAAAGGGGCAACCAAATAACATAGGAAAACTTTTGATGATAAACCTCTCTGACGAATATAGTATATACGTATAACAATATTATTGTTACAATAAATCTAGCTTGTTTATTTACGAATTATATAAGAGTTATGTTTTTCATAAAATATAAAATCACGCGTATGATAGAGGAGTTGCGTTGTTGGGTCATGTATTAACATCAGTAAACACGCATCAATGCACGTGATAACCTATTATCTACAATATTGTTATTGCTGTTGAACAAGAGTACTTAAAAATGTCCACGTAACTCGGAAAATATAATTTCTACACTTCCCTAAATAATTGGTATTTCATAAAAAAGGAGTAGAAACGAAACTTCCACAAAACGTGTCTTTGACAAAAAGGCTGTTAGAATATAATTTAAAAACGATGAACTTCCTCACATAAAAGATAGATGTATGCAAAAAAATGTTGAGGGGTAGCTTTGATGTGTCACTAACCTTTGCTACATCGTTTTGATTTGTGAACAACAAGGTCAGACCTTGTATTGCGCAGTGGAGGTTTGATGAAATTGCTTGTACTACTCGATCATCGATAAGTCCTGGAGTTTTCCGGGGCCATCATATAAGTGGACACGAGAAATAAATAACAAGCCTCGTCCTTGTTTCTCTGACCGGTAGTTGAGCTTGGATGTTAGTGATGATTGAGTAAACAGAATAGTCGACGAAATCTTAATTTCCTAGATAATATGAGTTTGCAATTTCTGCATGACTATCCGTTACAATTTTTAAATTTGTAGCTCATCATTTATTAATTAGCTCTAAGTATTTTCACAAACTTGTATCTATAGTTTTTAGTATTATATCTTACATATTATATTGCCGTGACTTGTATATTGTTACTATACAACAGTAATAAATACCCAAAAATTACAGATAATTTTTACGAGTGCGCGATTATGATCGAGTAAAAATAATTCTGAATTGATATACTTGAGAGGTATTTAAGCAGACTCACAATCAGTCTATTTCCTGCAGAAAATTTGCATTTCAGCAGAAAATCGACCTAATACGCATATTAAAATCTTCTTAAAATCTTCTACATATTAAACTTATTTTAGAAATAGGTATGTAAGTAGTTTGGTAAACGGAAGCGAGACAAATTTATTGTTAATTGTACTTGTGTAAAGTGTCACTGTCATTTGCTTGTTATTGGCCTTATTAGTCTAAATATTGGTTAGCCAAAAGAGTCAAAGTGACTAAAAAAGCCAGGCCTACCGAAAGGATTAACAATAAAATTGGTCTAGCTCATACTCAAAATTAAGCCGTAGTCGTTCTGTAACCTACTTTAGGAACCTGATTCGTGCAGGCCCTGTATATCTCAAGTTTGACCATAAGTTTTAAAGTCTTCTTCTTCTTCTTTTTCTTCTTTGTACGTTAGGCCTATGGCTTGTGTTTTCATTGCTTCTCTCGCGAGGTTGATGTCCAGCTGTCTCGCCATCTTTTCGGTGGTCTTCCTGGTGGTTTTTGTCCATACAGTTTTCCATCTCGTGTCGTTCTAGCTAGTCTGTGATCATCCATTCTGGAGACGTGTTAATTCCAATTCCTTCTTCTCACCTAGCCCCATCTTACAATATCCTGGATATCGCACTGATGTCTAATGTCTACCTTCCCGACTCGATCACGTCTTGTCTTCCCCAGTATTGATCTTAATATTTTCATTTCTGATGATTTTAGCGCTTGTTTTGTTTTGCTGGTATCTGCTCTTGTTTCAATAGCCTATGTATGGGACGTATGCAAGACTTATAAATTTTTGTTTTTGTTTCAGTCCTGAGGTTTCTGTTCTTTATATTATGTCTTTTAGCATTCCTGATGCAACGGCAGTCTTCCTGACTTGCTTGGTAGTTTCTTTATATAGGTCATGGTTACTCGTTATATCTACCTCTAAGTAATTGAATGTCATTATTTGTTCTATTATTTTGTGGTTGATCGCAGATTTAAATCTGATTGATTCTTTTGATAGTGTTATGCACTTTGTTTTTTCAATCGATATTTTCATATTGTATTTCCCTGCTGTGATGTTAAAGTAGAGAAGTTTTTGTAGATTGTCTTCGTTGTCTTCATTGTCTGCATAGCACACTATCTTGAAGTTCTGGCGTTCCATTTTATATCCTTCCATTGTTGCAATGCTTTGAATTAACTTGTCCATTACTATATTGAAGAGCAGTAGGCTCAAGCTGTCCCCTTGCCTGATTGCAGCATTCACTGTGATTTTATCAGCTAATTTGCTTCCAAGTTTGATCTTTGTGTGGCAGTCTGAGTTAAGTTCTTCAATTATTGTAACAATTCTTAGGGGGGCATTATGTTTTTTGAGGATTTCTACTATATCTTTTAATTTTATCCTACCGAAAGGTTTGTGAGGTCGATAAATGCTAGAATATATAGCATCCGTTGTAGATCGGTTTTTCCTAAACCCTTGCTGCCCCCCACTAGTTGGTAGTGTCTTGCAGAATTTCAGCGTCGACTCCTGTAAACACCTTTGATGTTGTTTCAAGTAGGTATATATTTTTGTAATTTGCCGGATTCTTCTTGTCTCCTTTGTGTTGTGACTGTTGTGTTTCTATTTTGTGAATTGCTATGCTTTCGTGGTCGTTGAAAAGTTTCTTAAAGTGATCCAAGCAGTCGCTCATTTTTAATAAATTTCTTTCATTGTCTTTATTTACTGTTTTTCTTGAGGATCATAATAGTTTCCATACTCTTTTTTGGTTACTGTAGAAATCATGTTCAATGTCTTTTGTAAATCTTTTCCACTATTCTTCTTTGATAGCCCTAATTTAGAGTTTGCGTTATTTCTCACTGTTACATAGTTCTATTGTGCTATATCGGTTTTTGTACTTCTGTAACTCAAGAAAGCACCTCCTTTCTCTTTGCATAATATTTTTACTTCTTCTATAAACCATGATTTTTTGTTTCGCTTATTGTTCACGTTTATTTTTCGAGTTCCTAGGGTTTCTTAATAGCTAGTTTTCAGTTTTTCCCAGATTTGGTCTACATTGTCTATAGCGGTGATGTTGTTTGAATCAAGTTCTTTTCCTAGTCTTGTTTTTAAAGGCATCTTGCACTGTCCTCTCCTAATGACACAATATTGATTTTTTTCTATGTATTCTGGTTCAATCTTTATGAGAGTCAAGAACAAAAAAAACAAGTTTTGCATTGTGGAGGATATTAAAGAGAAAGAGTTGCAAGTTGCTTAAAGAAAAAGTATAACCTCATCTGCTTCTTAAACCTGGGCAATCCAAAGCATAATCGATTCCAATAATTCAACAAAACCTGAACAGTCCAAAAACCCCACCCAAAGAATAAGATCTTGTCTTGTTCAGATATGACCTTGAGAGCATTTCCTTGTAGCCTGTGACGTTCATTATTTTATTAACCTAACATGGGTCCTTATCCTCACTAACTCCGGTTATCTTCACCGGTTGTCATTTACTAACTTTAATCTTGATTGATCTTATTTTGTTATCTATAGTTATCTCTAGTTGCCAGATGTATTTTAAGCAACTTCTTTTGCTTTTGTAAAATTAATTTCTGCTTGTTTGTATGATTTCTTTCGTTTAATAGTTCTGTTTGACAGTTATTTGTTTTCAGCTATTTAACCGAGATGATCTTTTATTGCTCTGTCAGCTATTGAGTAACTATTAGATTCAGGATTGATTGTATCAGTTTTGGTTAATTTAGGGCTATTTGCAGGCGAATTTGTCTAAGATTTTGATACAGTAGCCTTCTCTCTAAATTCCCTATTCACTTATTAGGTTTTAAACCAATTTCCGGTATGCCTTATTAGTGTTTCTATTGTTTTCATTGATATATTGCCGTTATCTTATAGGAATGCGTGTTAGCTGGAGATTATTTTTCCGAAGGTTAGAGTTTTCTTTGTAATTTTTGGACCAATCCGCAGTCGCCAAATATTCCTTTGGGGGTCTTCTGACTGAAATTTTGAATGGTCATTGGTTGGAGATTGTGCATCTGCCGGCAGAATCTCACTTTAAATTGAGACGGGGGTCAGTTTTAAGAACTCGCCTTGTTTCCATTGTACGGTTTTGACCGTTTATTTTATTTTCCCTATTTTGTGAGGAAGTTTTTTTACGGGTGTGTGCATGCACTCCCTTGTGGACCTTTTTTATTAACTTTGGACCTTTTCACTTTCGTGGATTTTATTAAGAAGCTTTAAATACACTGAAGCTTCTTTGGGGGAGCCCGCAGTGCCCTCTGTTTTTTGGGAAAGTCGCCATCCCTTGAAGTGAACCGGTAGCTTCCTTAAGAGGATCAGCTTGCTGGAGGTGTCAGCGCTCTTGAGAGTTTTCTCGGACCGTGGATAGCCTGAACAAACCTTGTTCACCTGTAATTTTCCCTTCAGGACCATTTAGTCATTAGAATTGAGTCACCTGTACTTTAGTGAATTACTTGTAAACAATTTTTTTCATTTGTCTTGTTAAACTGTTTCACTTTAATTATGGTATTTAATTTTCTGCTTTAAGATTTATTTCAGCGCTCTGAAAAGTTTCGAGTTAATTTTTAAAGTTTTGAAAACTTCATTTCATGAAAAGATTATGCGAATAAAAATTAGTTTTTATATTTCTTTAACCGTATTTGTAAATAAAATTTGTTGTTTATTTCAAGATCCTAATTGTAGATTCTATACTAAATAATTTTATGATATATTTTGATGATTTTCTTGGTGACATAATATATGATATATCTATGTACATATTTTTTTGATTGACATCAATAGAATTGCATAAAATTTATTGTGTTGTCTAGTTATTTGACCTGCCCCTCTCATTCGCGCACGATCAAGGCCCCAACTGTAGTTAGTTGGGCAGACCATAAAAAGCTCTTTAAATATAAGTAGCTGTAACGCGAGGTTACGTTACAAGCCTTTCTTTGTTTTTATCTGGAATCTCTCCGCATCTCTCTCTTGGGCTTAAAAAGAGACCCGATAAAAGACTGATAGGATTAAAATCAATGCCTGATCTAGAGCTATATCTCTTCTAGAAAAAGAAAAGGTTAATGCTTAACTTCAAAGATTCATAAAAGAGCCGACTACTATAACGTTTGTATTAATGGAATAAGAGCCTTATTTTTTTGTACTTTTCCATTTTACCAATACACTTAGTTTTATTTTCTAAATCTCACTAGAGACCTGTGTACTATCTTCTCAGTATTACTTGCAAAATCTCATTAAGTGGAAAGGTGGACGTAAATTACATGTCCTTACTTTCTTGAACTTTAGAATTACTTTGCTTGATCTTTTACGTTTCACGTATTGCTTTGTCAATATTCCTTTGAGTTTTAGTTTTGTTGATGGCACTGGTTTTTTGATGAGTTTGAAATAAATATTTTAAGAGTGTCTTTTTCCACTTAATTACTTCCTCTATAATCCATAAAATAGGCTTTCTATATATTTCATTCTATAAAATATTAGTTAGCTTTATAAGTTTATTTTGGAAGAAACTGTAATAGGTAGAATTAATGATACATATGGATTCTACAAGAATTTGTTTGATGTACATTAAACATTATATTGACCGCGTTAAATTTGCGTTGAGACTCTCATTTAACCTACTGTCATAAACTTTTTTATAACAGCAGAAGAAAAATGAGATTAACCGAGGCAGTGGAAAAAGTTTTCCATAAATCCAATATGCGCCATTTTACGACTGGAAGGGTATTTCAGATTACCGTACCTCCAAAAAGTCATGTTTATCATAACTATAAGGTCCCGAATTGACTACACTCTTACCACTCTTACATTCTCCTCTATAGCAAATTTTACCAAGTCTTTGGCACACGTTGAACTCATCAATCCTTCCAGAATCTGAGAAGGAGTCCATTCTTATTGTAATTGCTTAGTTACAAATCAAATCTGAATTACCATTTAGGCTGGGCATCCTTTTTTTGGGTGTTTAATCCTATTTGAATTGTAGGCAGTGGAAGATCAGCAGGGCCAAAATCGACACTTTCCTCTAAGCTGATCTACATACAGAAGAAGACCTAGTTGACAACTAAAGTTGAATTCTTGTATTATTGCTAAGAATTATTGCTATATCATTGAGAATTACATTTATTCAACAATTGTAGGACAGTTCACAGAGAAATTATATTATTATAAGTCAAATCAATAAAAAATATCAAGTTTAAACAAACTTTACTTTGATGGTCTTCTCTGTGAGACCATACGATTCAGTCTGAGAACCAACAAGACTGAAGTTTCTTGTTCAGTAAGCTTGTATATGATTTATGGGCATAAAAAACCTACGAACAATTACAAACAGTTCTATGATAGTCACATATTGATTTAGTTGCACATGCATACCTAATTAAACAAATGGTTGCGATAAGAATTTTACATATCTGGTATATTTCATACAATAAATTTAAGTTGAATTCTCAACGCAATTAGAAGTTTCTGGATTAATTTAAACATTTTCAGCATATATATTAATCTTGTTACTTTTGGAATTCATCGATTATTACTTTAAATGGTTAAAACTTTAGGATTGTTATTCTAAACATGCTTTGATCTTGAAGTATTTAACATTCCTCTTTAAATTTATTTTATAACTTTCAGTGTTTAATAAAGCATTAATATTACATTTTATTATTTGTAAGTATTTAAATCGTTAGAACAAACATTCGAACAGATTCCTCAAATTTAAATTCTCTTATCTTACATCAACAAAGACTACCGGTTCCTAAATACCTTTTAATATTCATGAATGTATTAGGCTTCTTCGCTGTAAATTCAATTTATCACATTCTTGAGTGAGGACAAATCGAATTTTGTGACTACCTCCATTCATCCTTTAACGTGATCCTCGAATAAATGACAGAAAGCCAATATGAAGGTCAAGGAAGTCGGTCAGAAGGAAAAAATCTATTACAATAGAAAATACAATGATGAAGAAAGAAAATTGTTATAACGTCGAGATAGAAATATTTTACTTAGTTCTGGATAACTTAATCATTTGTTTCATTGGGCAATCAAGATCCATCTAAAAAAAATTAGAGACGTTTAAAAGATTTTCTCGAAGTCAATAAATTGGGTTTCGCTTATGAAAATTATTTCAATACTTTACTCTTATCGCAAGACACTTGCGAAAAACCATTTTAGGAAGTACATAATTCGATATTCTTAAAAGTAAGCGCTATCTAAGTACCTGACGAAGTCTTTATTCAACTACAATAAAACATAATCCAACAGATAAGCCCATTCTTACTTTCCAACTGCCGAAGATGGGAGTAGAGAAACAATTAATATTAAATCTCACAGAAAAAAAGATGTGAAAGTTAAACTATACAAAAGTTAATGTAGTTTGATACCCTTTTACAATTTAGGATTTGTAAGACATTAACGATAAGTAAATGGCTGAATTTTCTAAAATATTTCTTATCTGTTTAAGTTAAATTCAGTAACCGATAAAAAGAAAACTAAGTAAAGTGATAATCCTTGTTTCTTGAAGCAACACAATAGCATAATTATTACATGTAAAAGTAATGACAGGGTTGTCATCGGATAGTTTCATAAATACATCTAATATGTATATATAGTCCAGTCAATAAGCTGGGAAAAAAGGGCGAATAAAAAAACACTCAGCTCGAATTTGAAAAAACTTTTTTGCAATGAATTTTATATGACCCCAGGATCATTCATGACTACTGAGATCTTTCCCCCGCCCCCTTTCTGCCTCAAATCGCAAAATCACCCTTTTAACCATCCCCTTTCTAGAGATTTTTTTTATTTGTAAAAATGTGTGAATTTTAGCTCAAAAATGATTTTTAGGGTTTTTTTTTAGTTTATAGTTTATGTATTATACATACATATCTAAAGGGGTGCGCGCATATAAAAAATTTTTTTAAAAACTATATTTTTTTTAGTTTTGTTGTTATTTTCGAAATGGCAGCATGCTATTACCCCGAAATCGACATGAAACACATTTTTTTTGAGAATTTCCCAATGATTTTTACGGCTTTTCTGCAATTTTCACTGCAACAGTGAAAACTGGTTCCAAACATGTCGACTACATCGAAAGCAAGATGAACTTCCACCTAAAAGCGGTTAAACATGAGAAAAATAAAGAAAAATGTTTCAATTTTCCACGGCCAGGATGGTTTTTCCGGAAAACTAATATCGGATTTGTGATCAGCGACCAAGAAAACGTTCTTGGATCCATTTCCGAGTTTAAATTCACACATCTTTACAAATAAAAAAAATGTTCCGGAAGTGGGCGGTTAAAAGGGTTGATTTCACGGGCGGGGTGAAAGTCTCTATAGTCGTGAATGACCTTGGGGTCATATAGAACTCATTGCAAAAAAGAGTTTTCAAATTTATGCTGAGTTTTTTTTCGTTCTCCCAGCTCATTGACTGGACTAATAAATACAGATGTGATAAAATGGCGTCAGTACTGCTTATTGTCTGAAGAAAGCGTGGCTCTTTGGAACGAGCTGAGATTTCTGTAGGTAAAGGAAGGAATAAACTTGCCAGTAAATATTATCATTAGATTTTCCAAGATCAGTTCGTTGACCTCTATGTCAAGTTCTCTTGATAATAAGGCAACAACTTTCAGAGAGAAGGAGACAAATGGGAGATCTAAATATACACAGCCCAAATAACATTTTCCTCAAATTACTTTTGGATTACGAATTAGCATAAAATTCAAATACAGACCTATACTCTATCCCTCCTAATAAGCACGATGCTTGTGCTTAAGCCCGAATTTGAAGCACTCTGTACATAAACCAAAAGATATACAGTTAAACATTTATAAAATATGAGAATAAAGACTTTTACCTAAAAATAAACTAGAAAACTAGAAAGATGTTCCATTGTGGATACGAGTAAGAATGTTTCTACTACCGAATGAGGCTCTTCTCCATTCTCATCGTATTGTATACAATGATCTTGACTAAAATTATTCCGATTTCCCAACTTAAATTCATTCGACTATTGTGCCCCATTTTTGGGGGCACGTAAAAAGCATGTTCTATTCGGAAAGGTCTAGAGTTCAGAGAAACTGTACACTTGGGAGAATGTGACAAGCTTTCTACTGCTCCGGTCTCAGCTGCGTATTAAAGCAGGTGACCATTTTGAACAGTTACAGTAGTTTTTATTAATGTTTTTCTAATCTCACTTGTAATTTGTAATTTATTTTAAATAGAAATTGTTTTTGAATTATATGCATATTTCTTCAGTGAGTTATCACTTTTAGTTTTCCTAATTTAATCTATTATGCTATAACTCTTTTGCTTAGAATTGTTCAAAGAAGCTTTGGCAAATTTCTCCTGAAACGCCTTCTATTATTGTACCTCAATCTAAAAGTATTCTCTATTGGAGCAATGCATATGGAAAAGTGAATAAGCATCCTCTAAATCTGCTGATGCAAAAAAAATAATTAGGAACTAAAAATCTAGAAATTTCACCAACATCTTCCACTTAAAATGTTCACTTTTAGTAAAGTGTCTGTCTAAATTAAAAATTTTAAAACATTTGGGCTTACCATTGAGCATTAGAACTAAAAGTTCTCCAAAATAAGCCAAGGGTGCATTTTGATATAGCTCCCCAACTGTACCAATTTCGTTATTGCTACATATGATTCTAATTTTCTAAAATCTACCTCTTGGCAATTTGCATAAAATTAATGATGATGTGGTCTGCGTTGTCTGTCTGTTTAACTTCTTGATGTGATGGTAACGTTTGTCCAAGCACCGGTTCCTTTAATGGAAATTGAGCAAACATCTCCAGTATCTCTACCTAAAACAATCTGCATTTGACCCTTTGGTACTTTTTTTCAATATTCATATGGATAGATGGGTTTAGGCTTTTACTGGACCATGCAATGACTTTAAGATTTTCTAAAAGTTTGTTTTATATATCAATTGGAGCTGTCTGTGTAACTTCCAGTGTTTGGATATCATCCGCATTCAAACTATTTGTCAATTTGAAGATGAAAAATGAAGTATTTGTGTTTCCGAAAAATCTGGATTTTTAAACTTAGGTTGCACAAGAAAAAAGCTAAGGTTTTTTTCACATAGCTAACGGTGTACTTACCAAGTATAAATTTTGTTTTGACGATGACTTGTACTTACTAACTATCAAACAAGCAGAACGTTAAGCCAGTAAGACGACATTATTTCACCCATTTTGTGTGTATCATTCAACTCGATCACAAAGACATCTTCGAAAGTAAGACTTTTTGTAATGACATTTATTCTTTTAAGAACTACATGAAATTTTAAAATAAAGAATATAAGTATGGTATTAATGATGGATAAATGACAGGGAAGATATTCCCTGAAAGAGTTTTCCAGGGTTTACCTTGCTTAGAAATTTTTCCTTTGCCGTCACTAATCTATTATTGAAACTAGACGCTTCGTACGAGGATTTACTGGTTCCGGTCGAAAAAACGCTTTCTTCATTTTCTTCTTGGAGTATAAACGGGTGTGGCAGCCACCGAATCTGACCACTTTTGTTTGAAGACAGGTTGCGCCTCTCATTAACCATATGAGAGTTAGATAGAAACACGTATGGGGCTGAGTTATACAACGGTTAGACTAGGTTTTCCAATAACTTTTCTAAGAAAAATAAATACAAACTCGGGTCTAATTGCGACCCACAACAGGTTATCTGCAAGGTGTGGTCTCGCCCTCCATTAGCCTTCTTTAGAGAGTTAATACCAATATGAGTTGAGCAGCGCCCTTCCACACTTCTCTCATATGTAATGGATGGGCACAAGAATCTGAGCTTGCCTCAGAGTGCTTTAAGCTCTGAAGCAATTCTAAAAAGTGAAAACAAGGCATACTTACTTAGCAAGGCGTATAACTAAATATCACGCCATTTATAAACCGACAAAAAGCAAGGACTAACTTCCCTCAACAAAACCGTTTTTATGCAAATCGGAAATACAATACAAATACAATAATCTGACGGCATGTGTAACAAAAACTAAAGTGTTGATGAGATTCTGCTTGGTGAACCAGAGAAGATCTGTTTCTTTTTAAGTTTTTGCAATTCTCAATGAATTTTGCTGTTTTTAGAGTGTAACTGTAGCACAGCAAAATACCTAAAAGTATAATATTTGACAGAATAATACACACTTTTTGATTAAACCTACAGGTTATATTGTTTCAAAGTTATCGCTTCTTTGGTTACTGCGTTGAACGCAAAGTTAAACAGCCATTTCTTGACTTTTAAAATGTTTTGTTACCTAACACAGAACAAACGAACACAATTTCACATCGAATTAAATTTCTTGTCTTATTGTTAGACGACCTTTTGTAAAGGGCATAACAAACGATTTGCACATTACCTACTTGCCTAAATAAATTTACTTATGTTCTTACAGTACAGCACGAAACTTGTAACATTTCATTCGTGTCTTAAATGTACTGTGAAGATCGATGTAAATGATACTATTACTAAAAATATCTCCTTATCAAATTACTTTCGTTCTCTTCCCAATTCTTTGGATAATTTTATCTTTGCCTCTTAAATGTGTAACTGAATCGCCCCAAAGTAAATTAAACAAAGCTTTGTTTGATGTGGATTTGAATTGTAAAATATGGTGAAGTTGTGAGAAACTTTGCATAGTACATCATGACGTCATAAATGAACTTCGCAGCATCCTCCCCCACAAGAACTTATAATCTTTTTTTGAAGTTCCTGTAATCCTGGAGGCAGTTTGTTTAAGAATCTTTTTTCAAAACTCTGAATATATGCATACAAGAGATTTTTTCTCTTGTTTATTTTTTATTTATTTTAACAGCGGATTTTCCTATCTCGAACGTCAGTTCGAGGTTTTTTTAAGAGAAGTTTTAAAAGTTCGTAACCTCCAAGAATCTAACAGACGAAAAGCTAAAAGAAGAAGGAAACTATGATAATTGGTTGTTTACATCTGTTCTTATAGAATGCTCAAAAGGCAATAATTAGTTTTATATAAAATCTTTTACCTAAATAGTCAAAAATTAATTTTAACATTTGGATATCACAGAGTCTAAATTTAAGATTCAAATTTAGTTTCCAGACATAATTGCGAAACATAAAAGTTTCTATACACCTCGTATTTTATAGAGTGTTTACATTATTACTTCATATTTAAATCTATTCATTTATTTATATTTTAGTGAATAAATCAGAAATTAAAAATTCGAAAATGAAATGTCGGTATCATGAATCAACCATCCGGCTGCAAATTTGTCCTACTCAAGCACTTGGGTGTTAGCCACTGAAAATGAGAACGATTCGTTGACACACAAACGATCGACCGTTTCACAACTCCATCAAAACGTGAAGAAAACTTCTAATTTATTGCTACTTCCCAGACATTATAACATAAAAAGATATTTGTATTTTGCGTGTTTTGTTTTGGATTTTTCAAATTCTCAACGTAATACCACCCATCATTTGCTTTTCAGTATAGTATGCAAATAAGCTAGATATTGGTTAATTTTGTTTTGATCTTTTTACTAATATTTATTTTGTTATTTTTAGATTTGAACATCTATCTCTATGAAGAAATTCAGGAAACACAGTGTTAATAAAAACAACTTTTCATGTTAATCTAAAAATAACAAGACAATGAAAATAATAATGTTGCTAATTCCATCTAATGCTATGAATACGTAATCTCAGAAAAACAAAAACATCTTGAGGTATTTGTATGGGTCAATAAGTCTGCACGCGTAAGGATTTGAAAAGGTTTATTTACGTTTTTCCACAACTTAGAAGCTGTTTCGGAAAGGAATTATACCAGCAGGATAGGGTTTTATTCCGTTGTTAAATAAATTTGTCTAATCGATAGCCAGAGCTTTTGAATATAAGACTTCAGTAGCAATTTGTGAAGTAGGCTTACGTAAAGAAAATTGATTTCGTAATACACACCTTCTGTTTGTTTCCGTAACGCTCGTTTGGGCAATTATATTATAAAACATGTTATTTTCCAGGAAACTATAACTTCGCCCCTTCAGAAACAGATGATCCGTTTTAACTGACATACTTTAGATTCTTTTATGTTTTTTATTTAATTAATTGTCTATTTGTCTAAAAATAGGAATAATTTGTTGTAAGAATTTTGAATATGTCTTAATTATTATTGTTTCAAGTGTGAATTATTATTATACTACTGCTAAACCGCACCATAAGCTTAAAATAGTCTAGGACTGAACCGTTAATCGCAGGGGTGCTTAGAGGCCTTCCAGAGCTTGAACGTGTCATTTCCGTTTAGCAAAGGCTGTTTGCAGTTTTGTTTAACATTATCAAAGTAAAATGTCTTAAAATAATGTGACATTAAGTTTTTGTAATACGACAGTTAGTTTGTACTCAAAGAGATACTTCCTACAATTTTAAATTTTTGCAAATGCCTGTACATTTTAGTGATTTTGATTTTGTGAAATACATTCAGCACATATTAATGTTCAGTTCAGTCAAAATAACAAAACATCATACTATCTCTATTGCGTAAGCCGGACATGTAAAAATACTGCATTTGGTAATACAAACATAAAACATAAATCTAAAAAACAAAATGGCGGCTATGACAACTGCAGCCATTCACAGGATCTCAAATATGGGGTTACCTTATTTATAAGATTGATAACCTGTATCACCTCGAGGAAAAGACTCCGTTGCTGCTTCTATCCATTCTTCAAACTTCGTCAGAACGCTGTGCCAACCAGAACCATCAAACGTCATAACTAATTTGGCTACGGCGCTTCGCCATGTCGAAATTACATAAAGAAGTTGATCGAAAAATATGGTTGCCTGCCCACTGTTAACATAGTTTGTAATTTTCTTCATGACATCTATTCCGTAGCAAACCATTAATGGATTAGACGACACCTCGTGAAGCGAAAGATCTACAACTCTTCTTTCTGTTAAGTCTGTATCGTTAAATTGTCAATGATCTGGTAACATAAGGGTTCGATATCGTCGGCATTTGGAAACAGAAACTTTGAAATAAGCGCTCCGCTGTTACACGCCTGGGGGACAGTAGTAAAGACTCCGTTCCGTAAGTGCTGTGAGCAAAAACCAATTTCTTTGGCGCGATTTACCACAAGTGTGTATAGAATGGAAGCCACTTGTTTCACTGTGTTGTAGGACATAAGGGAACAGACGATCTGTAGAAGTGCATCTTATTTATTGGAGTTGTGTCCTTGTTTCTTCCATATGTCTAGACTCTAAAGCTCCAGGTACATATGCAAGGACAGTTCTTTATTTCTTCTGTTTAACAATATTGGCAACTGGGTGCGTCCACAACGATTTAATATTATGAACTGACTTACTGTATATGTTGCCTACGTTGCTTTGCTTTTTCCAGTTAGATTGAAACCATAAAGGAAAGTGCTAACTACGGTACTTACGCATTTCTACGCCATTTTCCAACACAGCGTTCAACCATCTTGTTGCAAAGTGCAAAGTTAATCTGTACAAGGCCAGTGCATCAAAGTCACAGTCAAAATATTCTAGAACAGCGTTGCTGATGATTCCAGCATTTTCTGTTCAGGACGGTGTCTCTTCCTGGCTTATTAGTGTGTAGTTACGGAAAATACAACTCGATCTTTTTCTTTTAACCTCGATATGTCAACATGAATTTTTTCATCCTTAAGCAGCTGTTTCAGTCTCTCTTTATACTTCAAAATCAGGTCATATATCCTGAAAACATATTACAAATCCTTGTTTTAAAGCTTCTCTTAGATATATCCCACAAGTTCTGCAAATGTCATAGCCGATCATGACTTTTCAGTTGAATTCAAAACTACTTTGTGGCCCTTGTCATTATTCAGATACCAAAGATAACACCTGGCTTTCAGCACTGCTGCTGAGAACAACAAACAGTTGTGTCGGGCAGCTCAGTAACACATCTTCTCGCCTTTGTATCAAGTTCTAGTAGAGTCATCACATTTTCTAAAGACTTTTAAGACAGATCCATCTTTGCACGATAAATACATATTCGACAAGATGATGCAATTACTCTGATGCTTTGTAGCAATTACACTGTTAGCTTCAAGCTTTTAACCAATTTTAACTAAGCCTCTTCGAGCCTTATCTTGCTGTGTTTGAGACTACAAGTTTTATACTATTTCGCCTTGTGGAAAAATAAAAGTATCTTCCAAGTTAATATCCGTTTTTAATGAATCGGAGCAAATATTAGTTGGAAGAAGATCTAGGGCCGCAGACTGAAACAGATTTTTTGCTGTAGACTAATACCGTACATCGCGGTAGGCCTTCACTTGAGTTTTGTGAGGGACAGACAAGAGATTGTTTTAATTTACTCTGTGTTTAATATTGGAATCTGTTTAGTCATTTGAATGGGGGTTATGTCATCTGAATAGGGTTATAGTTTTTAATTAAAAATTCTTGGTGATTTGTTTAATTATTTCCCTTTGTACCTTTGCGTGTGCAATACATGGGCGACCTAATGTTGAGATCAAGCCCGTAGCTAGGAGGGAGTTTTGGGGGTTCAACCCCACCTCGGAAATCTAACTAATTGTTGTTTTAATAACTGTATTATTCATTACAAATTGTTTTTTTTGATTGAGCCCAAGAAGACCTCATAGGGGTTGGTGGAATAACCCTCCCAAAATTCAATCCTAGCCACTGCCTTGGTCGAGATTGATACTAGTTACCAACTTCCTCCTAGTTTTGTTTGCCAACTGGTTTCTTGGATTGATTGAATTCTAACAGGGATTTCTAGATTAAGTGTTTAAATTTTCCTGGTGTGTTCCAATTGGTCGAGCGATTTGTCGAGTATGTTGCGAGGCGGTTTTCTTCCGACGAGAGAGAGGCCGTCTGTTCTTGGGGAATCCGTCGGCTGTATTTGTTGGGAGGGGAGTAGTTTTATTGTTTGCAAAACTCTACAAATTTAGGTAAGGTTTCCTTTTTCCTGTTTTT
>VTPC01000512.1:30390-81635 GCA_011009095.1 Ignelater luminosus | reverse complement strand
AAAAACATATTTCAAAATTACTATCACGTTTTTTATTAAAACTAAAACTACAGTATAAAATTCCTTATTTTTTTATTTCTAATTATTTCGTTCTGCAAAATAACGGGTGTGGTAAAAAAAAGTGTAAACTACTCACGCAAGCTACTGGTAGTATTTACACGGTCACTTAAACTTGCTTTTAAAGATTTCGTAGTATTTAATTTATTACGAAAATAACCCATTAAATGTCTGCCTAACTGTAATCCTTTTTAATTTTGCAAGATAATAGGCGCCACATCTTTATTTTTATTTTAAAATAAAAGTATAAACAATGATATATTCGCTAATATCTCGTGCTTCTCTTCATTTAGAATGTACTAAAAAGTATGCAATATTTAATTACAAACCGTATGCACACAGAGGCTGACAAGATTAACTAAAATAATTATGATCGGTACTTACCATCTGAGCAATACAATAGTCAAATTGTGAAATATCCTGCTATAGAAGATCAATTTCAACATACAATTAAGATTTTGTAATATTACAATATGAGTAAGTTTGAGTTATTAAAGTAATAACGAGCAAGTAATTCATATATAAATTACTTAATTACTGCTTTGCTTTGACATGATTTGAAAGCATCCCTGCGTTCATATATGTACAGTAGAGAACATAAAAATCGCGCCTTCTAATGAAAGGACGTTTTGTACTGGTAGAATATTACAGCAAAAATTTCGAAGAATAATGCTGTATTGTAATAAATGACAAAAAAGTATTAATTAAATTAAATTAATTTTTAAATTAATAACTTTTAAAACAAGAATGTACCTATAAGACAAAACAGACGAGAAATATTCAACAAAACTAACTTCTACTCTTTTCCTGTCCTTACTCGTAAATAACAAAAAGTTTGTGTTCAAAACCTAATTCTTATTTGTTCTTAGATATTTTTGCATTAAGTTAATATTTGGTGGTCTCCCCTTTGCTTTAATACAGCTTCCATGTTTTTGGCATTGAGTCTATTAGCATCTAATAACACATGAAAATTAAGTTTTGAATTTGGTTCTTGGTTGATAAAAGCTTGATTGTAGGTAAAATGCTTTGCTGTGTTTCTGGTTGGTTGTTTCTTCAAATACTAAAACTTTGATATGTTTTAGGCTTTTCCTTCTCTATTTATCTGAAATAATTTTCGATATTTTCCAATAAACTATACTATTATTATTTATGAAATGATATGGAGGTATCTCTAATGTAAGAACACCGTAGTTTTCATATCCATTTGAACGATAGCTGATCAAGCTAATGCATGAATTGCTATAAATTTAAGGTTCTAGAAAAATACTATAACATTCAAAGCTTCTTCCTATCCTTAATTTTTTTTTGTTGATGAAATTAAATTTACGATGGTTTAGAAATTTAAATTGTCAAATTGTTACTAAAACAAAACCTTAATTTTATTGTTTATAAAAATTTTCAACATTTAGAAATTACGCCTATAGAAGAATCTATTGAAAGCTTCATTATCTTTCATAAAAAGGAAAGTATCTTGACAAGAATATAAATAGTAAGTGTGATTATAAGGTAAGAGCTCGAGTCTGCAAGTTAACATTTATGTAATTAAAAGAAAAGAAATTCTAACAATCATATTTCCATAAAAGTGATTCAATTGATTCTGAAATTTATACAATAAAACTGTAACTGTCATTTTAAAATTTTAAAATTCAGTTAACTTTTGATTTAAGTAATCAATAATAACCTTTTGACAACTGTCACACGTGAATGTAGAATCCTGTGAATATAATAGCCGACCTGCTAATGTCTTATATCTTTAATATTCTCTTACGGGGATTATTGTAGGTGCACGGCTAATCCATTTTTTTATTTGATCGCACATTATAGTTCGATTTTTACCCCTTTTGATGTGACATCATAGTTTTCCTTCTAGTTTTATCTTTAGTTATACAAGAAAAATAGAAAACAATGAAGGTAGCACGTTTATTAATAGTACTAAGATCGTCAACAACTCAATTTGTTATTGTGAATTTAACATTCTTGGATTATTTTGATTTTACACAAGGTATAGGCGGAAATGCCGAAATACCATGAACAAGTTTAACAGTTTTGTTCCGCCTGTAAAGTGTCCAGCACAGGGGGCCTTAAGTCAACGAAGAACACGTAGCAACGAAGGGCTTTAACTACTGGCAATAATTTCCGTCTACTTAAATTGTCAACAAATTTGACTCAGTTACTTTTAAGAAAATCAAGTTTGCTTCTGATCTAATCTACAAACATAAAAATGTAAAGATTCAACTACGCTTTTAAGTTATAAATGTAGAAAACAATTCCATCGGTTTTTAATAATAATTTATTAAACCACATTAAACTTTTGATAAATTCGAGTGAAGTAAGTAATTATAATACACAGGGTGTCCGAATATTACACCGAAGACTCTTAGAGACTGTAGGTTTGGCGGATTAAATAGAGACAATTTATCGAAAAAAGGTAAGTAAAAAGTTTTTAGTTTTCGAGTTGTAACGCTTCAAAGTTAATGAAAAAAATGGTTATTTCTTTACTGTGTCCAAATGAAATAAGGAATCTTCTTCAAACTTGGTATGCTATTGGGTGCCATTAGGGTAGTCCTTATGCTAAAATATTGTCGAAATCTACTAATCGTATCACATGTTTTCATGAATATGCTACTTTTGAAAAGTTCAAAACTTTTTGTACGGCCAACATTTTACAAATTTGATGCGAACACGAACGTAATCTTCTTTTATAAAACATTTGCCCTCCTGCAATTTTTCCATAAACTTAACCATTTTCGAGAAAATCGAGATTCTTTAAAACACTCAATTCCGTGTTGTTTACGTTACTGATACAAAAATCCGAAGTGGCGGAGAAACACGGCGTATTCTTGTTAAAACAAATGAAGCAAGTATGTTGCTTTATAATAAAATTAGTTATAAGTCTGACAGGAATCGTAAAATGCTGAGGTGCTCCGTCATGCGTATAAAAAAAACTAAAAACTTTTTACTTACCTTTTTTTCGATAAATCGTCTCTATTCAATTCGCCAAACCTACATTCAAGAGTTTTCGGCGTAATATTCGGACACCCTGTATAACAGATATAAAATGACTAACTCTTTTAGAAAAAAGCACAGCACACAGTGCGGCCCTTTTATATATAATAATGGAAATAAAATCGCTATTAATAATTTTTTGTAATATTGCCGGGACAGGTATAACGATTTAAATAACACCACAGCTTTGGAATCGGTATTTCTAATTTTTGGAGAAAGTGATGATATTGAATTTTTTTGGGAACGTGGGCATTTTTCATGTATCTTATAGGTTACATAACAAAAACTGAAAAAATGCTCTAAATGTTTACGTCGAGGTCTTTAGGTACTATTTCAAAGTAACAAAAGGAACAGATTAAAAGTAAATAGTAAAGAATTTGTATTCAGTAGTGCATGGTTTAATATTTTGTTACGTTAGGTGTTCAAAATGTTGATCCTGGACACCCTGGTAATGCTATAACCGATACTGCTTTTGGAGTTATACGTTAAATTTCGTCATGAATTCGATTTAGGAATCTTTATACCTGATTATTAGTAGTTTATTTTCTTGAAAATTAAAAAATTTGGCGGTATCTCAGTCTATTCAGAGGAATCTGTCCCGTTATTGATGGCCCACGTTTTGTTCTGCTTTTCCTTTTAGTTTGTATATCGTCGTGTTTGAATATTTCAGTAGAATTAAAATGTTCATTTTCTTAGTATTTTGAAGTTTTCTGTTCTGATCTCATTCATGTATGTTTAAATAAGTAAGGAATTTAAAGCGTAAAGATTTGATATTAATTTCGAAAAATTCGGTTTTGACCAAGACCGTTTAACCGGTTACAGCTCCCCAGCTAGTTAAAATCAGCTCAACTCTGCAAAGTTTAATTATGCATTGACATTTAACTTTAATTTGATTTACCTACTTTATTCTGAACACCAGATCGCAATAAGCCTGATAATTTCCTTTTATTTTTTTAAATAATCTACCTTATAACATCTAGTCAGAGAAATTTCAAATAAAACAATTTTTGTTCGAAAGCAAAAGCAGCTATTGAGATTCTATTGCATCAATAAACTCAACAGGCAAAAGAGATTTTTTTCTTGATATCCTGGTTTCCGAGATGTACTCTACATTTGGCTCACTCAATTCAGACGTACTGAAGATTGAATGCAAACATTTCGCATGCCAATTCTTTCATAGATTGATTCTCATTAACTTTTTTTTTTGTGCACAGTTTTAAGATACAGATGTTAGAGGTTAATTTTAGATTTCTTGATTTTAAATGATATCTCCTAAACGGTAATAGGATAATAAAATGAATTTTCTTGTATGCCGATTAACGATTACTATAATAGTACTTGCACACTGATCAAGGGAAAATTCTCTCAAGGTGACACATTGCCTACAAAGATGTTACATATCTTATTTTATCTTGATGGCTTTCTAAATTAGCTATTTTTATCCTTATCTAGATGACTTTTTAGATCAGATATTTTTATCTTTATCTAAATGATTTACATATTATCTATGTACAACACTGCAATGGATGTTACGGAGGAAAGTTGTAAAAGACGAGTATCTCCACATTCTAAGCTTGTTTTCAACTTAAAGAAGTGGAACACCCTGCATATTTTGATTTTTTGTTGTTCCTGATTTGTTGTTGATTACAGAAGTACAGGGTGTTTTTAAAAGTAAGCAGGGAATCTAAACAGTAAGTAAAACGCAACGAAATGGAGGAATATTACTTTTATTTCGTAGTCTGCTGTTTGAATTTTAGGTAACTAAACGGTCCAGTATACGAATCACTACAAAAACTAGATAACAATATTAACTTAATTAATAAACAATATAACAAATATTTTTATATTTAATATTGAACGGAAGAAATATGATTATGAAAATACTTAAATAAACATAAAGAATGTTAGCAGAAAATTTTTCTGTCGGCAATAATGGCAAAAAAGCTAGGTAGCTGGTCATTTTATTAATTTAATAAATTTATTAGCAATATATTACATTTAATTATAACAGTTTCTTATACAATAATTTAATATTTAATAATTTAGAACTATTTCAATTAAGTAATTTGATTCATATTATATAAGGAATACAGATCTGATAATAATTTGAAAATTGAATCTTCTATCAATAACACAAATATAACTAATAATAATAATAATTGTAAATTAAAATTAAAGATTTTATGGACTCTCTAAAGTCTAAATAAAACAACATAAAGAATTGAAACTCTAAATCTTATGAACTCTCTAGGTCTAGAAATGTAAAAATGGAATTTACAAATTCTTTAAAGTATACAGTGTGTCCACATTTCAATGCTCACTATTGGAATCTCGGAAATTGTAAGAGATAAGAAGTCGGTTAAATTAGAAAAGATTTGGCTATTTTGGAGATCAGTTTACTTATGCTTTTGTTTTTTCAAAAAAGTTCACGGCTTACTAGATATTTGCTAAAAACGAAATTACCTTATTTTTTTTTAAATAAAAAATATTTCCAACTTAGTGTGCCGTGGCTTTAAACATATGAAAATCATTGGTTTTTGTCAGATAAATTACATTTGTTATGTAACAATTGCTAAAACAAAACAAAAGACGCTTTTATGATAATTTACTGAGCATTCCCAGATAGCATCAACTAAGCATCTAATGCCCCATAAAAGCGTATTTATTTTGTTTTAGCAATTTTTGCATAACAAATGAATTTCTTTGATAAAACTCCACGGCTTTGTGTGTTAGATGTCATGGCACACTATGATGAAAAATGATTTTCACTTCATAACTCGGTAAGACAAAAGAATGGCTAAGTCAAACCATGTATCACTGAAAAGCATTTAAGGCGTGCAGTTCAGTAATCAAGTAGGCGTACCATTAGAAAAAAATTGGATTTACGTTTCACCGCCGAAATAAAACAAAAGACAATTGAGAAAATAATCTTTTTGTGTTTTAGAGTAAATTCTCTAAAACACCGTCTCTGCTGTTTTTTTTTCTATCTTTGGTCGTTCCTGAGATATCTCACTTTATTATTAATAAGATAATTTCGTTTTTAGCAAATATCTAGTAAGCCGTAGACTTTTTTGAAAAAACAAAAGAATAAGTAAACTGATCTCCAAAATAGCCAAATCTTTTCTACTTTAACCGACTTCGTATCTCTTACAATTTCCGAGATCCCAATAGTAAGCATTGAAATGTGGACACACTGTATTAACAAATCCGTTGGACCCACACTGTTGGATGGCCACAGTGCATTTGTATTTTAAAATACCGCCTTTACCCACCTAGTTACTTAGTCAATTTTTAAAAACTAATTAAAGCAGTATAATAATTACTTTTATAATACACCTCCCTCTTGAAGAAATATAATAAAGGAAATAGTAAAGAAGATAAAGGTATTGGACCGTTACAAGTATTTCAGTGCTGCGGGATGGCATTTGTTTAAATTATTTTAGCATTAGCATCAGCATCTCAATTTCTTTTACATTAATAATTGAAACGAATCAAACTTTGTATTCACTCAAAGAGGAATCTAAGTTGGTTTCTCAAAACGAGTTTAGTGATTAGAAAAAAACGACTCCTTTCGATTTTGCCTATTTAAAATTAGAAGTTCTTCTGAAACTGAAAGATTCGCTAGTTTCCTAATAGATCTGTCAGTGATTGGTAATACGATTGCAGAATATAAACGTTATTGGTAAAAAAATTATCAGAATTTTTCGACCACCGCACTAAAAATAAGTTGTGAAGTTTGCTTTTTTTAAATATTACGATAAAAAGAAATTAGGAAATTTGAAGAGAAAGTATTTCATCTTTCTGTTCGAATTATTTAGTATTCTTCAGGTAATTCCTTTATAACTTCAATAACCACTAATACTGTAGAAATTTCTTGCTATTCCCCAAGAATTCCTTCTATACTATTCTGCATTATCCTGACCACTATAGATCACAAATTCAATTAATTAATACGAACTAATTTCGTAATTCCTCTTTCGTACAAAAGAATTCTTATTTAATTGAAATTTACTTTAGCGAAAAGCAGATTACAATCATAAATTGAATTTAAATAAAAACTTTCTTACCTAATAATTTAATTGTATAATTGCCAAATCATCGACAGTTTTCTTAGCATTAACATAATTATTCATTAATTATTGAACTAAAATAGTAATTAATTTATTTCCATTTGCTATCACAATTTAAAAACTTGTATAAATTTCTAAAACTAGTACAATTAACTTAATAAATTGAAAGTTTCAGCAAGAATTTCTTTTTAATTGTTTATTTTTAACGTATGATAAATATTTCTTTCATATTTAAGCAATCGAGTTTGGCAAACTAGAATGAAAATAAAAACGATATATGTAAGAGAAGCAGATAGTTTTATTTCATTTTAAAAAGTCTGCTTAAGATTTTGAAACTTTTCTTTACACTCCTCTGATTCGTTCTATTGGAGTACACCCACTGATTATTACTATATGTGTAAATTGGTAGTTAATTCACCTCGTTATATAATGAAGTACCTGACATAAATATTTAAAAGATTACGTTATTTACATAGGTAGTGTAATAAAATCCTTTTTTGATCATATAAATATTTTTCCGGAAATGATCAATTAGAAAAACATTTTATTTAATGTAATTAAGTGACAAGTGTATAAAATTATACATTTCTTACACAATTATGAGAAGTCGTTTATGACATAACCCTAGAGATTCGGGAAGATTTACATAATTTACATTATTCTTTTGATTTTCTACTGTTAATGAATTTAAGAAATTTCAGTGGATAAGTTAGGTATTAATTTTGAAAAGTTATGCAAGCTATAAAACGCTTTATATAGGCAGTTCTATTGTTAAATATTAAGCTTAATATGAAAGTTTACAAGCATTGAATTCTGTTTAAAAAGTTTTTGTATTAGTAGTTTATTAAATCCTTTCACAAGCTTATATATAGATATTTATAATCAGTATTATAGTAATATATTTGTAATTAATATCAAACAAAAATTAAAAAAATCTGCATTGACTTTAATTAATTAATAACAAAACCGTATAACATTAGATTAAAGTAATACTTTAACGATTAATCAAGATAGATTAACAAGACTTCTATAAACCGCTACCACATAAACACAACATAAACAATCCGAAGAAAGTAATTAATAACTATATAAATATAACTTAGAGATAGTACTCTTAAAAAACTGAGAGCATACGCAAAAAATTTCTCTACACGCAACGATTAAAAATTTTAATTGTTTTACAAAACTTGTAGACGCACATATTTCTTGCCTTAACCGTAAATGTGTTATGTAACAAATATTAAGTAATAGTTGATTCAGCATAAAAGGTATTCACTTCAGACAGATAGGAAATCATAAACAGAGATTATTCAGTTCCGAATTTCTTTCTGAAAAAACAGGATTTTCTCATTCCGGTTTTAAACAGTTTTGCATATTTTAAATTTTGTGACATAAATGAGCAGAAATTAAGAGTGAAAAGCTTATCTGGCTGGGTTTTTCTAGACAGCTTTCTTAATGAATACTTTAACATTTAAAATTAACTAGTCAGTAAACTAAAAAATTAAAACTGGAATTTCTAATATAAAGTCATTATGTAGTTTCGTTTACAATGTTATCAGCAACACCTCTAGTTAGGAAACTATCCATCCATTTGTAATTACTTAGACTTGACTTTATGGTGTTAGTAAATCTTAATTAGCTGTACCCTTAATTTAGGATCCAGAGATTGTTCAAATTTCACGAGCTTTTCACCAATGTGTGCAAGAAGTATGAAATAAATTAATTAATGTTCTCCTCCTTTTTTTCATAGTAGTGTCTCTCGATGTAGGTTGGCAATCGTATGGCTGATTTTACATACTACTGCTCTGAACAACTCCATTGATATAGAATATTCCCGACAATTTCTTAACCACGAAATTCCTCTCGTACCCACTGATAAAATCGTCTTTGAACCATACTTCGACTCTTGGTATCACCCAAACGCCCGGTATATACATGTTAAAAAAGCAGTGAAGTATATGTGTAATGAAATAAAAAACAAATAGGTAATCGTCCTCTTCACAAAATGTTTTTGCATATTAAAGACAATTATTTACTCTTTATGTCACTACTATGAATGCCTATTACTGAGTGAACTGATGTGAAATTTCAAAAGGAATGGAACCTATGGTTACCTACGTAACGGTCATTTCAATTGACTTATTAAAAAAAATTGGGTTTATATGTCGCAGTAATAATGATAGAATATTTAACCACAAAAGCACCCGTAATCTGAAGTCTCGGAAATTATATTTGATACTATATTGCAAATTGGCATAAAAACTAGTCAAGGTAAGTAACGCCAACTATAATACAATTAAAGAATATGAAGAAATTCCAGAATGGGTAGAAATCTCGAATTCCAATTTATTGTCTTTTTAGGAAAGGAGATATAAAAGAAATAGAAAAGGCCAGATCAGTATCTACCGCAAAAAATCACGTGTCTGTAAATCAGTAATATAAATGGCAATCACAAAAAATCGAAATTGTTTCAGTTTAGACTGTAACCTAATTGAAGAAAGAATGCCACCTCACAAAAATGCATTTAATAATTAAATATTTCATATGTACTGTTTTTCACACAAATTTAAATCGTTCCACTTTCATAAATGCTATTTAGCTTGCATGTAACACAAAAGAACTAGATTTTATGATTTAATGTCGAATATACTCTCATTTAAGCCTATGTCCAAACTAACCACCACTTCATATCTAATTTTATTTGTTATTATTATTTTTTAAGCAATAATCATCACGATTTTGACATATCAATGTAGGTTAGTTATGACCTACAACTAGAAGTTACATCACAATTATCTGGTAATTGGTTGCGCGAACCGTAGCTAGTGAGAGTTAATTTTACTATACAATAATGTCGCAAATACGAACAGCAAACTAAAAGATCTATACTGTAACTCAACTATTCAGTGGTCGGCAAATATTTGACATTGTTAACAACTGATTATCACTTTACTATTGTTTCTTTAACCAACCCAACCCACATACGAAACATCATAATAATACAATGGTTTTAAAATCAACACCATACAATTCTACCGTATTTAAAGTAAATCCTGGCAGGTATCCAAGGACGTTGAAGGTAGCTTTAAAAGCGCCATTAATCATTTTATAGGTATCATAAAGAAAGTTGCGCAAATTATTCCTTACTTTGTAAGTTTCATTTTGCAATTTATTTGTTTAATCTTTTCAACGATTAAAGCAATTTATAACACTTTAAATTTCTATTTTAAAATAGATGTGATAATTGAATTTTATTTAATTAAAGATTTCTTTTTAAAGTCGTTGTGATTCATCCGTTCTTACTTACTTATATAGAGGCAGACTATTGCTTTAGGGACACTTGGACATTTACATTATTTAAAAAAATTTTATGCTTATAAAGTGGTATATCCTAGACTAATGCGACGCACTATAAAATTCGTATCTTAAAATCAAATCTGTACACCCATCCTGATCTTGTTTCTAGGTTTCTTTAGAAATCAAATAAAAATAAAACATACTTGCCAGAAAACTAGCTGTCAGCAATTTCAATGTTTTGGGTGGGCAACCGAAAAAAGCAAGCGAGGGGCAATTGCGATTTTTGGGCACAACACTGCTCTCGATGTGGTCTAAACATATAGCAAGATTCAGTTCTCTGTGGGTCGAAGCATATTTTTACTAACACATGGGCTGAAAAGTCCCAGGCCTAACAAATAGATGGCGCTAGTTCTATTGCATTCACCGCTTTTTCAGTTAGTACTAACCTTCAAAAAACAGCTGTTAAAATTTCATGATATTCTATTCATTATTTTGTGAGTTATTGTGCTAAGGGTTAGGCTACTTTTGTTATTTTCAGAACAATGGATCAAAAACAATTTCGTGTTTTGATTTTACGCTGCTCCTTGATGGGAAAAAATATCGTTCAAGCGAAGCAATGGCTTGAAAAGTGTTATGGGGACTCCGCTCCATCAGAAACAACAATAAAACGTTGGTTTTCTGACTTCAAACGTGGTCGTAGAGACACCGATGATGCAGAACGCAGTGGACGTCCAAATGAGGCGGTAACACCAGAAAACATCAAAAAAATCCACAAAATCGTTTTGAATGATCGAAAAGTGAAGTTGCGTGAGTTAGCTGACATTGTAAAGATATCAAAAGAACGTGTTGGTTTTATATTGCATGAGCATTTGGCTATGAGAAAGCTCTGCTCAAAGCGGGTGCCGCGTTTGCTCACTGTTCACCAAAAACAAGAACGTGTTGATGTTTCTGAGCAGTGTTTGGCCATGTTTAAACGTAACAAACCGGAATTTTTGCGTCGATATGTGACAATGGATGAAACATGGATCCATCACTTCACTCCGGAATCAAAACGATCGTCATCTGAGTGGACAGCAACTGGTCCAAAGCGACCGAAAGCACAACAATCGGCTGGAAAGGTTATGGCCTCGGTATTTTGGGATGTGCGTGGTGTAATATTCATCGACTATCTTGAGAAGGGAAATACCATCAACAGTGAATATTATATAGCGTTATTGGAGCGTTTGAAGGCCGAAATTGCAAAGAAACGACCGCATATGGCAAAGAAAAAAATTTTGTTTCATCAAGACAACGCACCGTGTCACAAGTCAATCAAAACAATGGCAAAACTACATGAATTGAACTTCGAATTGCTCCCACATCCACCGTATTCGCCAGATTTGGCTCCCAGCGACTACTGGCTGTTCGCAGACCTAAAAAAAATGCTTGCCGGTAAGAAATTTCGCTCGAATGAAGAGGTTATCGCTGAAACTGAGTCCTATTTTGAGGCAAAAGATAAATCGTTTTACAAAAGTGGTATTGAAATGTTAGAGCGGCGCTGGAATGATTGCGTTGTTCTTGATGGAAATTACGTTGATGAATAAAGCTAATTTTGAACAAAAAAAAACCGTGTTTTCTTTGTTAGGCCTGGGACTTTTCAGCCCATGTGTTACATCGAATAAACTTGCCTAGGACTATTTCTTATTTTTTCAGTATCTAGGGAACATACAGATCTTTCCAGTGTGATTTTCGCTATAAAGTGTTTACCATTTTCCAGATTTATATGGTCGGTAGTTTGATCAGATATATAGAGTGGGACATGTGCATTTCTTACTCTAGAGTTATTGCGCGCCAGATCTCAAGACTTGAGTTACTTAATCGTCATGCCTTCATATCTTGAGATTTGTTCATATTTCTGTCCTGTATAGATGCAATAATTTAAGCAATTAATTTTTTCAGATTCTTTAATGGGAAAATGGCTTCCAGAAGCAATCTTGAAAACCTCATGATTTTCATCAGAAATGTCGCCCAGTTTTGTGTCTTATTTTATTAAAATGTCCATAACTTCTTTATTCATAAGCAGAACTTAGTAACTGTCAAGTTAAAGCTACTTTTCTGAAATATATTATCAGTTCCAATAACATATAAAACAAAATATAACTCCCCTTAAATTATTGCTACTTAATACCACGGGCCAACGCAATGAAAGAGCCCACCGGTTGACCCATAATAGTTCCCAAAATCCATTTTCTGTCCTTTTTATTCTGGAAGTGAAATAATTGTAACTTACAAACTTCAATTACCATCTTGTTCAGATTTTCAATATAAGAGTATGACGTAGACTTTCAACAGACATTCAAGGTGGTGTTTTTTGCCGTTTTTGAATAAAAGGCAAAACACTGTTTTAGACTATGAAAGAAAAGTTTTGCTTTAAATAATTTAAGCAGGGTTATGTGTTTTGTTTTTATGTTTTTGGGGATGACAATGCAGTGCAGAAGTGTAGTTTTAATTTGACACTAAATTTAGTAAGATGGCTCCACAAATAAAGTTATTGTCATTTGAATAAAATTGATACAAGCTGGGCAACATTCATAATGGACATCATGAAATTTTGAAGATGGCCTCTCAAAGCCATTTTCGCATTAGAAAATCTAAAAAAATTTAGTCTTAACTTATACAGGGTGATCATTTTAAAACTTTTAATAACCTATTCTAGTCAGTTGGAAAACTTTCACCCTCCCTCCCAACCACCCCCATCCCAAGATTTTAAATGGCACTACCACAAAAGTGATATATCATTTTAAAGGGTATAAAATTCTCAATCTTTTACATCAAAGAAAATCAAAATCGGCACAGACGTTCGTGAACTAGAGATAGAAATGTATTTAATTTAATCAATATACTTCTGTCTCTAGTTCACGAACGGCTGGGCCGATTTTAATTTTCTTTGATGTAAAAGATTGAGAGTTTTATACCCTTTAAAATAATACATCACACATGGGGTAGTGCCGTTTAAGATTTTGGGGTGGGAGTGGTTGAGGGGAGAATGAAAGTTTTCCAAAATTTTAAAAGGCACTACCCCATGTGTGATATATCATTTTAAAGGCATAAGATTTTCAATCTTTTACATCAAAGAAAACTAAAATCTGCCCAGCCGTCTGTGAACGTGACAAAAACGTATTAATTGAATTAAATACATTTTTAGCTCTAATTCACGAACAGCTGGGCCGATTTTAATTTTCTTTGATGTAAAAGATTAAGAAATTCATACCCTTTAAAATGATATATCACACATGGGGTAGTGCCATTAAGATTTTGGGGGGGGGTAGTTGGAGGGAGGGTGAAAGTTTCCCAACTGATTAGAATAGGTTATTAGATGTCCCCCTTCAAAACAAAATCGACGCGTTTCAGCGATTTTTGATAATTTTACTAATTAAAGAGTTATTCAAGGTGGGAAGTTTTTAAATGATCACCCTGTATGTATTCAGACAGGGCAGAAATATGAACAAATTCTAAGACATGAGGATACATGTTGGCAAGCTATCAAAAACTAAATTAGTGTGGGAAGATAGGCATTGGTAAAAATTCAAAATGACCAGGGAAAAACGATAACAGGTAGGGAAATTATCAGAAAAGAAATTGAAAAATATTAACTTTATAGTATCACCAAATGAGAAACACCGAGAAACTAACAGAAGAGTAATAAAAAATATCGATTCTGAAGAAATCCCCGAAATCACAGTGATGAATTAAATAATGTCCTAAAAATGATGAAAAAGAATAAAGCTTATGAAACTGATAACGTAATGATAAAAATCATAAATGAAACGGACAATAATTTTAAACTTAAAAAGTTCCAAATGAATGGTAGATGGCAGAAGTAATCTTAATTCATGAAAGGGACACATATCAAAACTAAATAGCTACAGACCTATAAGCCTTCTATCCCATATGCACAAGCTATTCTCAAGAATAATTGCTAATCGAATTACAAGCAAAATTGACTTCACCAATCCTATGAACAAGCTGGCTTTAGGTCAGGAGTCAATACTTGCAAGGTTATGCATGCAATGAAACACATAATAGAAAATATTAACGAATGTAACATTAAATTGTATGTTTTTTTATACAACTACCAAAAGGCTTTCAATTCTATAGAAATATGGGCAATATTAAACTCGCTAAGGAACTGTAGAATCGATAAGATATAATCAACGAATTAAATAACGCAACAAAAACTAAAATAATGACAAACACACAAGAGCCCATCAACATTCTGCTAGTAGGAAAACCATTGACAACTACATTTACTTAGGACAAAAAATAATGACAAAGAAAACCAGGATTCACGATGAAATTAACAGAAGAATTAGGTTGAGTTGGTGTGCATCTGGAAGTTGAGCTACATACTAAAATCAGATATCCTCAATTCACTTAAGATAAAAGTTTATAACCAGTATGTCTTGCCAGTCTTGATCTATGGAGATACTACAACGAGTCTTTCAACTTAAGTCGCAATAGGCTGAACACATAGCTCGACTACAAGACGAAAGATGGACGAGACCCCTAACGGAATAGAGGTCAAGAAAAACGAAGCGAGGAATGGGAAGACTAAATACCCGCTGGCAAGATGATATTAGAAGACATGCCGGCATAATCTGGATGGTAACAGCTACAGCTAACAGAGAGAGGTGGACTAAAACGGGAAAGACGTGATCGTGATCGTGATATTGAAGACGTATACTATACCATTTTCAGAGAATGTAAATTTAATTTCAGAAATTGATCACCATAACAACCCTCAGTCTCTGCTTTGTTATGTCCTTTCGCTGTCCCTTCCTATTCAAGCTTGTTGGCTCTTTAGAAACATCCCAGTTTGCATGATTCTGGATCCCCTAGATAGTGAAAGATTATGAGCTAATCTTGCCTTATGATCGCTAGATAACAATCTCAACTTTTGAAGCATTAAAACTAGTTTAGCTATGCGAGATGGAACAATGTTACTACAAAAGAAGGCATTAGAAACAGGCGCACTTCAGATATCTGTTATCCATGATTAAGATCAAACAGTGAATTTGTTATCTCTTTCAAATAACAACCTCGCCAAATTTCATTAAAATTTTTACTTCAATTGATGTCGGTTACCTCTAAATGAATTGTGGTATTACGTAAAATCAATCATTCTACACAAAAAGATTTGACACGCTATTTTCCTATATGGAAAATTAAGTAATTCGCAACATTTTCAACCACCCAAGAAAATATTTCTTGGTTGACACATAAACTTATTATTCAACAATATTTATAATCCAGTTATGCTCAAAATATGTAAATAAGTTACACAACTAAATCTTTATAGAACATTTTTTTAAATTTCAAATTAACTTTTTTTGTTGCACTTTTTTAACCTAAACGATTCACTAATAATGCTGAATATTTAAACTACTGCCTACATTTTGCTTTGCGGTTGTATTATGTGTGTCAAACGCTTGAAATACTTTCAATTTCCATTTAACTATCAACTAGCAATCTTCAGATAAAAATACTTATAATATCAAAAAATGATACAAGAAATAAATGGGCACTTTTGTAGTAGTGTATTGCGGTTATCACTTTTGACCAACATAATTATACAATTATCTGCAAATAAATACAGTACGAAACCTTAAATACTTAAATTATTAATATTTATTGTTTGGGCTTTCCAGTATAAATCCCTTTTATTTACTTAGATTAATAGAGACAAGAGCTATTTTATTTCTGTAATCTGTAATTTAATTTATGGAAACCGAAAAAAAATTGATAAATGACAATAACAATGAATTCCGTTGCACGTTTTAGATTTTGTGAAAATAAAGAATTTACATCCGGATCCGTCTTTATCATCTAACAAGGAGTGTGTAATTTATTGATATCAAAACTCAATGATCTCACTCGTAATATCTATAAAGGAGTAGGTACTTCACTGCAGGTGCAGGGCGTGCCAAACTTTCTCCATCATCTTTGGCTACTCATGTCAGCAATGCAGCAAGATTACAATAAGTTGCTCGTAGGCATAATTTATGTATCAGAGCTGACAGTTATTCATATATCGGTTCTCCTTTTAATCAATTATGTTGAAATCTCAGTAATAACATATCGAAAAGAAATTTTGTAACCACCTTAAATTTCGAATTTGTGTTTGTTACTAAACTAAGGTCGTATGACCCAATGAGATATAGAAACTAAAGAATTTCTTCTGCCCCTCGCTTACATTGGAATTTAACTTTACGCAAAATTGCGTGTTTTAATTAAAAAATCTGCAGAATTCGTCAGATTCTTGATGAAATGTTTTCCAAACAGCTACTAGTGATTTCCAACATACATTTATATTCAAAACAAGACTTATTAGTGTTCCAATATACAGTTTAAAATTTCACAACTTCTGATAACATTGGCAATATTTTTTATGATCATTAGATTTTCCCTATTTATAATAAAAAAAGTAGGTAAAATGATATCGAAATATCTTTAAGAGCTGTCAAGTTCATTGTTACAAACGATGGATACATAGTTTAATAAGGACAATAAGCATTTATAATCCAAATAATTTTGTTTATTCCTAGACTAGATCAACTGAATGAACATGGATTCCGCATTGCAAAGGCTATTCACTAAACACTCATGAATGGTTTGAAATAAATATAGAATTAGGTACGTGTGACAATCAAACAATACGATTTGCCTTTGAAGTACTAAAAGCCAAAGCTTAATGAACCATCAAAGTACGAAAACTCAAACGTACATCTAATTAGGCATGCTAAATAATGGGTAAGGCATAATTTATGCCATACAAAGTATTATAAAACGTATTTACGTAAAATTTTTATTAGTTAAGCTTTCTCGAAACATCATTTCGTTATACTAGTGAATCTTATGAATATTTGTGAAATTCTTGTGGTTTAAAGACCTACTTGTTGATAATTAAGAAAAAGTAAGTGTTTGCGGTATAAGGTATGCCTATTAATTTACTTCAAGAAAGATTATCCATCATTTACGGTGATTCCTTTATTTCATGTTAAATAGTGTTTAAAACCAGACGTACACTTTAAACAATACACGGAATTGTTCTAATGAAAATGAGTACTTGAAAGGTAATTATTATTACGATTCTAATATGCGAAAACCTTCAATTCTTGTTGCTTTTAAAATAGTAAAGACTGGCTTCTTTCAGACTAAAGTAACGATTAAAGCACGAGTACGGAAACATTTACATATAATTTTCTTTCTACATCTGCATGGGAAATTGTAAACCTAAACAGGAAATTTGACACAAATTCGTAGTGACGCGATGATGCACTTTCCTGATTACTTTAGTCATAAAAAGAACCAGTCTAATGATTTCATATTGGAAAGAGTAACCTATAAGCATTCCAGAGTGCTAGACATAGTAATTATCGCCACACAAGGAAACTTTAATCAAATAGACTACTAGACACTTAAAAGAAATTATTGGTTTGGAGCTTTATAATAAGTTTCAGAATGTTAATAATGATCAAACGTGAATTAGAATAAGATATTTGGAAATGTATCTATAAGGATTAAAAGATACACTTGTCCACATTTCCCACGAATGAAAGCGAAGCAAAGTAAAATTGAAGAGCAGCACAGATCTTATCCTTCATAAAGCTAATAACATATGAAACCAATATCAGATAGAGTCAAGGTTATTGTGTCTCCAGTCACTTTTTTTAAGAATGACAAAGTATTATATTAATTCCAGAATATTAAGTTATTGCTTTGAGATAAAATTGTTTTTAACAGTTGAAGAAATCGAGTCAAGTAGATAAAGCTTGCCAAACTTAAACATGCATACAAATATTAGGTGTAGTCTAAGAATTGCCTACGCGAAAAAAAAACTAGTTTGATTTTATAGTTTGTAAACGACGCGATGAAGCTTATTAAACTTATTGACGCTTTTTAAACTTGAAGATACTCTAAGATGAGTGCTTACTCTCTCCTACATTTGCAACTCTTGAAAGAGAGTCAACTATAGAATTTGCCATGCAAAGATCTTCGTCTTAATATCTTAAATAAATCCACACACTTCTTCAAACCACCCTGTATTGTATGGCATTTTTTAAACAAAGATGTTAAAGACGCTAGTGATTTACTAACTTGATCAATTATGCATCTACTGTTATATTGGTTGTAGAAATACTATCGTTATGAAAAAGACGAAATCCTGTAGTTAATTTACCGTGGCTTCCAAAAAGTTCGTAATAAATAGGAAAAATATTTGTTTTTAACTTTTTGATAAATTTCTTTCGCCAATAATTTGTGCATGTCCGGGAATCATGTACAAGCAACTTCGATCTACCGATCCATTGGCGTCTTTTGAAACGATCAAAACTTCAACTCGTCAATACTTTCAAAAGTATCAATGTATTTAATGGGATTTTAAGCCAGTGCAATAGGCTGTCATCAAATGAGACTACTGGTATGAAAAAAAGGTAATTTTTCTATCATATTTAGAAAAGAAATAAAATCAAAATTAAATATACACTGTGGTCCAAAAAGTTTGCAACAAATGGGAAAATATTAAACCAGTTGCTATACGGTAATGAAACTACTACAAAAAGTTGATACATGTCTGCAATCAAAGTAAGCGCCAATCAGAATCGCAAAAAGTCGTGGGACTTTTTTAAGAAATAAATAATATTCGTGTTGCAGTGACACTCAGACTAGGATAACACATTACAAAGATAAAGAACTAAATAAATATCTCGGGAAACGCAAATATTTGACCGCAAAACTCTGACAAGGATGGAGTTATTCAAATAAAAAGAAAGAAAAATAATTTTCAAGGTAGAAGGCCATGATTTCATATTTGAACATATCTTTTAATTCTTTTCTTGATAACATATTGCTCTATTTTCAAAATTACGAGTAAGCCACCTTTGATTTTTTGTATCTCCCTTGTATGCTGTATAACTTTTTGGTTTTATGGTTGGCGTTAATTTCGATTTCAGACATGCACAAACTTCTGTGGTAGTTTCATTTTCGTATAGCAATTGTTCAAGATTTTTTCCATTTGTTGCAAACTTCTTGCACCACACTGATGTCGATAAATTGTAAATTATGTAGGATAATACAATATTTACTAATGAAAAAAGTTGCATCAAAAACGTGGTAAATCAGGACAGTTGTCAAGCTCGATAATTGCTAGTCTGAGAAAGAATATTAGTGTTGTTTTAGAAAGTGATAACAAAAATCAATAATAATATAACTATCAATAAAAGCTAAATAATCAAAATTCAAATCCACATGCCCAAATTGCGCAAGAACTGCCAAATTTGAGCATTCCATTTTTTTTCAAAATATCGCAGAAGAATTACTTCTTTATTTATTCCAGGCCTCTCATTTGGTAATACAGTCAATTATGTTGTGTTAAGAATCTCATCAAAAACATTGGTACTTTCGAAAATAACTCGAAAAATATTAATATTTCGAAAAAAACAAAAAGGGGTGTAATGATTTAAATTGTTGGGCATCTTTTAATATTATGCACAAATCAATGACGTCATAATTATTTGACCAATGACGTCATCGATATGTTTTTTTTAAATGGCAACCCCAAAATATTTTTGCAATTATCATTTCCCATTGAATTCTGTGTACAATGATCTTCAGATTTTTCGAATTTGCTCACGCTTTTCGGAGATATTAATTTTTTTTGTTTAGAAAATTTAAAACATTCTAAATGGCGTTCGAGATCATTGTATACAGAATTCAATGGCGAATAATAATCTGCAAAAATATTTTGGGGTTGCCAAATGTCCAACAATTTTTGTTTTTTTTTTCGAAATATTAATATTTTTCGAGTTTTTGAATTTGTTCCATACTTAATCAGCACACTGTAGAAATAACTATTATATTTTTCGCACTTGCAAAGCCTACTTTTGGTAATCTAATTTATTATTACTACAACCTGATTTATTGGTCAAAACTAAAAGTTGCACTGTATTCAGAATTTCATAACCATTCTAACTATACAATAATATACAAGGTGTTTCATTTAAAAAGCTTATTCTTCACAACACTGCTCTTTTGGTGTTTTCATGTCATCTGAGTCAGTTGAAAAAGGCGCAAAAGCTACCTAACTCAAGTTTTTGAATTTTTTGAAAAGTTAATTCTGATGAAATTAATGAGCATGTAATGAAAAACCAACCACATTATATAATTATTTTGATATATTGCCACAATCCACACAATCTAAAAAACTCTCATTAGGTAGCCAGACGAAAGCCAATCAATTTTCTGGAACAATGGCCACTAGATTTAGAAAAGTCGTTGCATTTATTTTTGACTGCGAACATAAATATACATTTTTGCAAATCGGGCGTTTTTGCTAACTTACGTGCCATGTATTGCGGGCGGTAAGTTAATTTTACCGCCCGTGGGTGGTAAGTAATCAAAAGTTTATGTCAAATTTTTATTAATAATAAATATTTACAAAACTTCAATTTTTTTTCAATTTTGAGATTTTGTTTACATGACATGACAGTAATAATAAAAACAACCACTGCGTTTTTTTTTAATTTTAAGAAATTGATCAATTTGCTTAAATTTTGCAATTTAACTTAGAAACTCAATTGTGCAAAAACGTTATAAGCATCTCGGGTAATATTCGGGCTAAGCCCTCATTCCCCAAACCTATTACCCTCAAATTGGTAAAACGTACTTACCGCCCTCGTTGCTTAAATAACTATTTATCGAAACAAATCAACCTGTATATTGCTGACAGTTAATGGTTAGGTAGAGAATTAATCTTAGGCCATATTTTCTTAATCTATTTTGTTCACCATGTTGCCAAGTCTGCATTAGCTAATAGTTTATTATAATGATGTAGAATTTTTCATTTTGTCTTGTTGCTGTGTTGCTGTTGCAAAATATTACTACTATGAAACATCATTCATTAGCAGTGAATTACATTTTGAGTATGCTATTTTTCTAATGTAAAAATGTCGGTTTTATTTTCGTTTTAAAATGAAGAAACATACTATACAACTGTTACATGATGTGACAAAACTGATGGTTTTTTTTTTTTCAGTAATCTTTCAGAGAAACAAAGTCAAACTATCAGTTTTTCATTATCGAAGATTACAATTTTTTATCAATATTGCTAACTTGACAAGCATAAATCATGAGTTTTATAATTTAGAACGGATTACACATAGAGAAGGGTTTGAAATTGCAACGAACTTTATAAAAAGTGTCTTTGAAATGAACAAAAGTAAGCCGTTCCCAAAATACAAAGAGTCAAACTTTCATTTAAAATTCTTTGTTTCCTGGATATCCGGAAAACAACGCACACTCGTGTGCAATGAAAAAGCGTAAAAGTAAAATACGTAGACTGTATGGTTTTTCATTCGAAAGCAAAACTACTACATTAAACTTAACAACTGAATGAAAACTTCATCAAATTTCGTTTTCACATGAAATCTGATTTCGAAGGCTATGGAGATTGGTTCCAAAACGCATAAGACAAGTGTGTATGATACTGGGATCAAATTTCTAGTATGGCTATTCTTGTAAAGCGTTACGTTTTCTTGCAAACTTATGTAGTAAATATCTTCGTCAGAAGGCGAAATGTAATGTAAACGCCTTCAGATAGCTATGTTACACCAATAAAAAAAATTGATAATTCTGTTATTTTCGAAATCTGTACTTAATTTAGCAAAAAGCTTTTCTGAAGTATTCTTTAGCAGATGCACAGTTTTGAGTAAAACAAGATTTGTAAAATTCTGGATGTCGAATCTTTTGATTCTTCAGCTTTTTAAAGAAAAAGGCCATGTACTGAAATGAGATTTTCTGTGCTACTACAAACGCTCTTTCTTATATCAGTCTCCATTTACGTATATTTGCCAATATCAAAGATCTGAAATATGTTAAACTTTGGATCTCCACCTCGAGAAACAATACGTTTTTAGACAGTTGATAGAAAAAACCAGTTTTAATTTTTACTGGGAAGCAGGTTACAGGGATTTTGTTGCACAGTTGAGAATGATTCTTCGATGTTCCTTTCTTGCTAAACATACCGCTTGGTGCATCCCAGAGTTTGAATGGGGTCGTTTCCTAAAATATTATTTTTGCTTATTTGGGTTGCTTTCGCTTTAAATTAACGCTGGCTTTTTTTTCAGATTTTTTCTGCTTCTATTTTCACTTTTTTTTTCAATTTAAAGTTTAAAAAACTTTTCTCGCCACTCCTGTGACGTCACAAGTCTTTGACGATATGACAACGCTGAAAACGGGAGTGCTCTCGGTAATATAGGAAGCGCTTAGAAGTTTAAATTTTATTGTTGAGGTTATGCGGTATTATGTTATTATATATATTATATTTACAACGTTTTATACAAATACGCTAACCACTAAATCACAAAACAATAGTCAATCACGGACGTAAAAAATACAGATAATTATATTATCTTTGGTTGAAATCGACAAAGCGGAGAAACCCGACAACTAACGAATGACAGCAAAGACACAACAACGCGATTGCGACGTTGTCAGCTCTACTATTTGTACAGACAGTCTACCGACGAACTGTGACGTCCCTAGAAAAGAAAAATTATTTTATTTCCTTATAACTCTTTAGTTATCATATTACGGAAAAAAACTGTTAATGGATATTAACTATATATTCTGTCTAGAATGATAATATCTGTTTAGATTTCAATAAATCCATTTCAGGAAACGACCCCATTCGTATTAATCATGAACATACACAAAAAGAAGGAAGGTCATTGTTTTATTCTCCCCGTTTTAGTGGTGGGCCGCTTTAGAACCTAGAAAGTTCCTATTCGGTCAAGAACGGCAGTTCTAAGAACAGTAAAGATAAGATTGAATGACAAGTTATTTTTTTAAATTTAGGTCATTATGCTGATGGTAAAGTTATAACTATTGTACTTGTTTTCCCTATTTTAATTAATTACTTGCTTCATATTATATGTACTATGTATTTTATTTTTAATAATTTGTTTTGTATAATATTTACAGTATTACAATATTTTACTCGTAAATGTAAATAAGTAGCTGATTGTAAGCAATTGCTTAATAACAACAAATTTAAGAATTTAAGTATGTTTCAATCATTCACTGTTAGCAGTAGCAGTAAAAGGATATAAAGATAATAATTAATGTGAAATGCTACTCTGAACACTGACCCTACCTGCGCGTTACATAGACATATTAAGCACTCTAGACTGTACGCAAGATCTTTTATTATTTCCACAGAAATATACAAAACATAAAGCACACTAGACATTAAGTATTTACATTTTGATAAATTGGATTTTTTAATGCTATTCTGATATAGTATGTGATCAGTCGTTTGGTGCCTAACGTAAAATGTAACACCTAATTTCGTTCAACTAAAAATTCATGCCAACAAGCATAATGAAAAAGCACACTTTTTAAATCGCCACAATAACCAAGAATGACAAACTCTTCTTTAATATATTCGTTACAGCAATGTAACAAAGAAGACACTACCAGCTTTAAATAACAAACTGACATTTCATTTAGAAAGTGAAGTAGCTTTTATTTATTATTTATTTATCTGGTAAGGCAATTAGCCTATTATAAGAAAAATAGGCTGCCGTTAACTAAAATTTAATAGCATAATTCTTATTATTAAATAGATCACTGAGTTGAAAAATTAACAATTAAATCAACATTTAGAAATAGAATGTATTTAACACTATGTTAACGCAATCGAAATTATTTTGGAATTACCTACTTGTGAATTTCAATTTAAAAACTATTTTACACAATTAAACTAACAAACCAACCTTAGTGATCTGATTTTTCAGTTTAAGGGATTAAGAACCGTATTATTCTAGCTTTGTTATACAATAACCAGGAAGCTTTATTTATTGGTAGTAACTTCCACGTTCGATGAACTGACGAAGATGCAATTAAAACATTGTTACTTACAGTCTTACAGTTCTAAGTATCTTTATGAAGTGTGTATGTATATATTAATGATAATAATGAGAACCATCTTCCGTAAAAAATGATTTTAATGCAAAATAAAGCTACAAACGCATTTCTATCTCAACCATTTATTCATGGAAATTATTCAGATTAACATACATGCTTTAAAACGGAAGAGTTATGTCATTAGGACTTGAGAGGATAAAGATTGAATATGATGTATACATGATACTCCAATGGTTTGTGGAAAAAGAATAGCGTCATTATTTGAAGAATGTTAGTGAAGATTGTTGTACTAAGTTTATTTTCAGCTATACAGAGTATTTTATAATAGTATGCCATACATACCCTTCATTTTTTTAAATGGAATCCCTATACAATGTGTCCAAGATAAGCATAGGGATCTTGGAAACGGTAAGAGATACAGGATCGATTAAAGCGATGAAAGTTGGCTATTTATAAGACCTTTTTGTTGGCGTTTGCTAAATTTAGATATCTTGGATAGTTTATGAAATACTTAAAAAAAAGTAGATTTCCCGATTTTCGTTTTTATTTTTTCTTTCATTTATTTGAAGAGATATCGGAAAACTAAAACCAGTTTTCCATTGCCACTTTTTGTGCTCTATTAAAATACGCTAACAAAATCTCTGTACAACGTTTCTGTTTCGAGTAACTATAATCAACCTCATTTTTTTAATTAAGCGGAAAAACAATTTAAAATTGTTTTGGATAGCTCTTGTTGTCACGATTCTAACAATGTAAACATAATAGGGTTATTTTGATATTTTATGCTATAAATTAATGCATTCTGCAGTACCCTGGCCTGCACGATCACCTGATCTAACACCACTACATTTTCTTCCTCTGGGGTTATATCAAGAATCATGTGCTTAACCAAAATTTTTAAGATGAACAGCAATTATTACAGTTAGTCACAGCAGCGTTCAACACAAAAAATCAAAATCAAAATAACTCTATCATGTTTACATCATTAGAATCGTGACAACAAGGGCTACCCAAAAAAGTTTTTAAATTGTTTTCCACCTATTTAAAAAAATGTGGTTGATGATGGTTACTCGAAACCGAAACGTTGTACAGAAATTTTGTTAGCTTATTTTAATAGAGCACAAAAAGTGGTAATGAAGAAGTGGTTTTAGTTTTCCGATATCTCTTCAAGTAAATAAAAGAAAAAATAAAAACGAAAATCGAGAAATCAACTTTTTCTTTAAATATCTCAGAAACTATCCAGGATATCTAAATTTTGCAAACGCCAACAAAAAGGTCCTATGAATGCCAACTTTCATCCCATTTAACCGATCCTCTATCTCTTATCATTTGCAAGATCCCCATGCTGTGCATTCTTAGCTTGGACATATGGTATATCTTAATATTTCTTAGTCTTACTTAGTTAATTGATCATAGTACTATAAGCCATTTTGGGATTATCAGTTGTTTGTTACAAGTCCCCTCAAACGAATTTATGATGTTTCACTTTTTTACAGAAGTCAACTTTGACCTTTGTCTTTTAAAAATAATTATTAGTTTCATCTAAATGGTTGTATTTATACAGCCCAATTAAAATTTCTCTCGATTTCTTTAAAAGGAAAATCGCGATTTAAGAAAGCGTAGAACCAGCTTTTGTTTGGATCACACAGTACCTACTAGAACCAACAGTTTCTCAGCTACACAAAGCAAAATTTTAAACGTTAATTTTGCCTCATAACTTTAAAGATGAACTCATCAGAATCTCAATTCTTTTGCAATTTTCCCCTCCATTTATATTTAGTCTCATGTTAATAGCGACATCACTCTTTCGTATTTAAATAGTTTTGTGGCTGTGCAGCATTTCAGCCGTAGTAAATACTTCAGAATAACACTATCATTTCTAATTTGGCCAGAATATAGTGATTCACTTATATTATAGCAAGATAAAACATTCTGCCTTAAAGCCGTTCATTTGCAATCCTTTCTTCATTCAGAGGAAATACTTCTTTCTAATATTCAAACTGAATGAATTTTATAATTCATTAACCCGTTTTTTTACGCGAGTTTTTATTGCTGCTAATCTTGTGCAAAACGTACGTCTCGTCAGTCAATAATTGCTACGCCTGCAAGAGAGGCAACCACACATGTTACATTGTGAACTTAATTTCAACGAGATAATTCCACAGCACAGGGTTTGCTCATTTATTGTGTATCTGGAACACCTACAGAAATATTTAGCCGATCTCATTTAATTTAATAAGATTTAAATCCTGAATTTCAGGAATTTTTTGAAGCTGTAAGAAAATAATAATAAAGAGATAAGCTATCGAAAGTAATGGAAAGTTCAGCAAAGGTGTTTTTGTCTTACGGTTATTATTAAAATTACTTGATTATATTCGCAACAGAATCGCTTTAGTATATGAAAACAAACTACAGTTTCGGATAACGTTATTAAATGACACTAACAATTCAGTTTTATATGTATTCACTTTTCGCAGTTATTTAACTTACACATCTGTTATAAAGTGAATTAAACAAGTTTTCTAAAAGAAATTTGTAGGCCAACAAGAAAGTGCAAAAGTTATTTCTTCCACTGAGTCAGTATCGAAAGCAAAAGTAGCATGCATACAAAGTATTAAATTTTAATTTTCCACGTCAGGCTTCTTCTTATTCTATTTTTGTAGTTTCTTAACGAAAAATGTTTGTATTTAGTACTGTACTATAATGCTTTTACACAAAACTACTTCTGTAAATTAGTGTGGTGGTTCCCAGTAACCGCAGCATAGGTAACATGTTCTAGATAAGTTCGTTATTTGCAAGTAAATCAATGTCGGCGGAATGATACTAAAACAAATCAAAAGTTAATACAATGAGCACTTAGAAATTCGTCCTATTTTAGCGGAATTAATGTTATAAAAACGTGAAGCAGAATAATTCCTTAGGTTTTTTTTGGCATTTCATGCAATCAAATGTCAATGACAAATAGTAGCTATCAGTTAAGTACTATGATTAGTATGATGTAATTATTAGTGTTTTGTCTCTGTAGTTAATTAAATAGATAAACCTTTATCGTACGTTATATCATTGTACTCGTATATTCAACAAACTTACATAAACCTCATTTTAAAACTCTTATTTCCTTAATAAATAACTTAATGTGATGGGGACAACACTACTTGGCTCAGCTTCTTTGTGCGTAGCACATTTTAGTAGAAACTCTAGAAAAAAATCAGTATCTGTCGTAAATAGTAGCATGATCTCTATTTTCTAGTAAGACATCTCCTGCATCTCAAATTTCAGAAAAACGGTATCAATATCGTTAGAGCGTAACAAAGTTTTTGCATGTGCTGACTACTAGTGTAATATATTTTACCCAATCTCTTTAGGTAAATTGCTCAAGCAAGAGTTTTAAACGTGTTAGATTTGTCATTCTTAATTTCTAATACTACTCCATACACTTTAAACATTTGAATGCAAAATTTCCTAAATTCTTGAATTATATAAAAGCAACAAGAATTTAGCCTTAAAACCGTTCAAACCTCACCAAGTATCTACTGATTACCACGATGATCATTCACTTGTAACTGTATGTAAATGATGAATTAGATTTCTGCCTATCCTCCAATCATCAACTAAATAATGACTTTTCGATTTGAACCGCGTCAGAATTTCGTTATGCTTTAGGTTAGAATATGTTTGACTCAAGCGTGGTTTGCTATACTTTTCTATACTAGCTGCTTGTTCTGTTTTCACATTGTACGATTGTAAATGCTTGGCCCAAATCAATTCTGAAATCTGAATAAGATTCTCTGTCGATCAGTGTTACAATCTAATTTAATGCCCATAGAAACACTGAACCCCAAAAGATTGTTCTGGAAAGCCAAAGAGTCGCACAAGCACTGAATGGATCAAAGACGTTTGGGAAAAAACGCTTTGCAAACATTTTTTCGGTTTGCAAAACTCCTAATAATAAGATTGAGAACAAGAAACATTAAGGGCTATTTCGCAAGCAAACAAAGCTACTTAGTTTAGACTTCTTTACAGGTTATTTTGTCCCACTTTCAACCAGCCTCGTTTAGCTAATAGTTTCCAAGATCACTATGCATAATTATAAACATGATTCACTAAAAATACTATTCCATTTCTTTGAAAAAAGAACTGGGCATCGATCTTTCAATGTGTGCAGAAAGACTATGATCTTCTTGTTACGGAAATAAGGTTGTGGGTAGACCACCTAGTATTGAATTGCAGAAGGTTACACAACAAATACCGAAAATATATTATTATATTTTTCAGGTTACCCCACTTTGAAATACGTCAATCGAAAATCTTCATACTACAGATATGCCTCTTTGTGACGAAATAAGTGTAGCGTCCACTTGACTCTCTGAAGAAAGTTTGCAATACAGCAAGAACACATATTTGAAGACCTGCAGAAACATACATGTGTAGAATGTTTTGCTATCAAAGTAATATGAAAAAACTACTTCTGAGGATCATAAACTGATCATACACAACAAAGATGTCAAAAACAAGACTATTACAAAAAGAGAAGAATGAAATGAATATATGAGAAAATAAAAAAGTTAGGATTAACAAGCCCAAGCAAATAATGTTTAGAAGAGAAAGAATGTACTTAGAAAACATAAAGGAATGAATAAGAAAAACGAGAAAATAACGAAGTAAAATGCATACGAGCGAGGAAAGAAAAAAAACGAAATGAGAAAATGCGAGTATATCAAAGAGTGCAGAAAATGTAAAAAAAGGAAATATTTTTTGCAATTACAAAGAGGAAATAAACGGAAATGAAAGAGGTAACAGTGATGACAAAAAGAAAACATCAAGTTTGCGTCTGGTTTTAGCTCACAGATGATTGACGTTACACTATTCAGTGCTCTTAACCGGTTTAAAAATAAAACTATTTTGTTTGCATGTCTGAAATGCGAATCATGATATTTAAGTTCGATCTTAATACAAATTCCTGTAACTTGCATTGATTAATTATCATAAGGGTCGCTAAAAAGTATGGAAACACGCTGCTCCTGCAAAAACCGTAAGAGATAGACAAATGAAATTTAGAAATCTTAAAGTAGGCATTGTTTGCTATGTTTTGCGAATCTTCAATTGTTTTTTCGTACCGCCGCCATCTTGAATTTCTTTAAATGGATCACCCTGTATATCATCCCATATTTCGTTGGGGATGTCTAAGGCGAATTCAATAATATAAGGGTTGCTATACTTATCTTGAAAGCTTTTGGAGATAATCACTATTCGTTTGTCAAGGATTTCTTAACTTTAAGGACAGATTCGTAATGCAAGCTGATCATCCCGATTATTTGCAAAATTCCTTGCGAAAACTTCAAAAAAGATTATTTCATTTCCAAGAAGTTAATGAAACGCATTTTGAACACATGTTATAAAATCATATTGTGTTTTTGTTATTATCAATTCGTCACTATTTGTTATTCCACCATAAATTTAGTTTGTACTAGCATCGATCTATTATTTTAAATAAGTAGGCTAAGGGCAAAATTCCTACGGTTTTCTTTTACTTTAATTACTTATAAAATAATCGCACATCGTTTTTTTTTTAATTCCATTGCTTCTGCTGTTTCACGGGTAACTCGATTTTGATAAAAATGAATAGTGAAATCCTTGACAAATGAATAGCGATTATCTCCAAAACCCTTCAAGATAAGTATAACAACCCTTATATTGTTGGATTCTCCTTTAAAATCCCTCTCGAGATATGGGGTCATATACAGGGTGATCCATTTAAAGAAATTCAAGATGGCGGCCGTACGAAAAAACAATTAAAGATTTGTTTTTTATTCCCTTCGCGAAACATGGCAAACAACGCCTACTTTAAGCTGTTTAAATTAAATTTATCTATCTCCTACCGTTTTTGCAGGAGCAGCGTGTTTCCATACTTTTTAATAGTGAAACCCCTGACAAAAGAATAGCGATTATCTTCAAGACCTTTTAAGATCAGTATAGCAACCCTTATATCATTGAATTTGTCTTGGAAATCCCTATCCAAATATGAGGTTATATACAGAGTGTTCTATGTAAATAAATTCAATTTGGCGACCGTACTAAAAAACAATTGAAGATTTGTTTTTAATTACCTTCGCAAAACATGGCAAAAAGTACCTACTTTAAGTTCTCCAAATTTGATTTGTGTATTACTTACCGTTTCTGCGGGGGTAGCGTGTTTCCATACTTTTTAGCGACCCTGCATATCTTAATTCTAAAAGTGGTATCGAATGTAAATTGCCAATTGTTTCCGATCTTTTTCTTACTGGGAAATTTCTCTGAAATTTCCTCAACTCTTGTGTTTAAATTCTGTCTACTCCAGACTTTTCAGGTTTCTCGGATTATTGGGCACTTACTCTTTAGGTCAGTTGAGTCAAGTTAACAGGCAGAATTGAATAAATAAAGATATTTTGTTCAATACAAATACTTTAGTCTATTTCACGCTTATGAGATAGGTTAAATCTCAAGTACACCGTACAGATTTTTGCATAAATAATGTCGCAGTACATTCTTTTATGATACGATTATTTACACAAAGTTTGAATGTTGTACTATGCAGAGTTGTCTTTTAACCTTATTTCCCGTAGGTAATTCAAAATTAGATTGTACTCATTTGATAATCCTTTCATTAAAAGAATGTACTGTAACATTATTTATGCAAGAAGCAGTATATCGTTTAAAAAAATAATTGTGTAATAATGTCAGATTTCTCTACAGTTACAAAACTGTGATTGTATAGAATAGCATAACTCTAGCAAAATGTGCAAAAATGGAAAAAATAGTTCAAGATACGTGCAAAACGCAGTATTTACGTTAAATCTGCACTGTTTTTCAAATATTGAAATAGAAAATAATAATAGAAATTAATCCATACGTTCATATGTAGCATTCAACCGACTGTATGATCGTTTTCATGTTTATTTAGAGACGAATTCATTATTATTAACATTCCATAGATTTTTGTAAATTTCATTGCTATAATAATTGTAATAACACGAAACTATTATTTTAAATTGCTTATTTTTAATTTAGAATTGTAGTTCCTTACGCACAAAACATTTAAGAAAATAAATTTCCTAAAAATTATACGTTAAACATTTAACTAATCGTTCACGTTTACATTATATAAAATGCAAAAGTAGTAAAAAGAAATTGGTTCTCCACTTTTCTTGGCATCATTTCCCATATTGTATTCAAAAATTGTTTTGGCGGAAGTTTGATGAATTATTAATCGAAGTGGATACGATTTCGCTTGGGTACGTACTTCGTGAAGGCATTTTAAATCTAGCCGTAATCGAACTACACGGTCAGACGGGTGCACGCGTGGTCAGCGGCAGAAGAAGAAGAAAGCAACATCTGACCCACTTCTGGAGGAGCAAGGCCACTCTCACCTCCACTGACGGCTATTGCACTCTTCAACCGGCCGGTATTGCGTACTTCCAAATACCTAAGAAGATATGGGAGGATCTCATGTGATCATCCTATTGATCAACAACACAGAAATGAGACTTGAACTTTTGACATTTTAATATATTCATGTAAGGTGTGATAGTTCTATGTTCAATAACTATGAGCAAAAGTAAATAGTAAAATGTTAAATAAATTATTTTGGGTAGATTTAGTTAAACATTACAAAATAGGAAACTTAATTTTATTCAAAAAACTCTATTATACTGTAGAGGTGATAATTAGAGAGAAAATATAACAGGTATGCGTAAAAGCAATTTAATGCAACTGGTGTATTTATACAGGAAATGCAATTAATATTTACAAGTCACTCTTTTGACTGGTTATACAACAAATATAATAGTCACTATGTTACTATTTCAATATTCACAATTTTCTTAGACAAATTAACTGATTAAAGAAATTCTAAGACTATAAGTGTCCACGCTAAGTCGAAAATATTCCAGTCTAATTATTTTACGTAAATAGGTTACAATGATCACATACCTACACTGAAATCACAAATGGTTTTTTGTGATTTTTACTTTAGATAGAAATTTCATGAAAATCTACGATGGATATTAATGGATTTTATTAACATACTATAAGCAGAATTGTGAATTTATAGTTTTTTTTTGTTGTCATAACGCGATAGATACATTATTTTCTTGCGGTATCTTGGATGTTTCGAATAAAGACATAACAAGCCATTATAGTTACTTGGCCTCTATACTTTACAACAATAAGAACAACCCACAGTAAATCTATTATCACTCTGCAATTTCTTAGAAGCAAAACTTTCTTTCCATGGCAGTAATAATCATGAATAGTACATACTTACTATATAAAGTGCATTTATGCAGTGTAATTTCATTAAATTCTAGTAGCAATAAATAAGATAAAAACATTATTACTACTAATGAAACTCTTATTTATAATAATTACTGTTTTTTTAATTATATACAGACAAGGAAGAAATAATATTATTCAGGTAGCATTCATTTTATGACAGCGTGTTGTTATTTCTGCTTTAAATGCAGTCTGTACCATTGAGCTTTCATTTATTCATAATTGTGCATGCATTTTATAACACAAAGTAAAATTAAATTGATTCAAAAAGCAAGGAATGATGACACGTAATTTTCCAAACTTTATGTTAAACATAACGTAACCTCATAAGTAACAACTGCTCTGTATGTCTTAATAATGTTGACATATGGTGCCTACTAGTTATGACTTGATTGTTTCTGGATCGCCCGGTACTTTCCTTATATAGTCCAATCAACGAAAGGGTTGTAGAGGACATGGAAGGGGGGAGAATTTTTCTCTTGAGGAATGTGTTGGGGGTGATTGGGAGGCAAACATACTAAAAGTCCCCGCCGCTAGTCCAACCGCTTCAGGGGGGGTGGGGGTGGAAAGGTCCCTTTTTCCAGTTCTTCGCTTATATCTCGGAAACGGTGCATCGTGCGGTAAAAAGTATTCCTTACAAAATAAAAAATAATTAAATTTCCTACAAGAATGTTTATATTCATTTTCTTCCTATGTGTTACAGTTTCCGAGATATTTGCCAGCGAAAATCGATAATTTTAGAAAAACTTTTTTTGCCTCACATTTTTCGTCGAACTTGTCCTTCTAACTCCTCAGCCTTATGTTTTACAGAAAAGTCGTCAGACAGGAAGTTGTAGAGCATTGAAGTTTCTTCAAGAATATGTAACGTTTACTAATTTATCTTCGACAGGTCAGAAGTTACAGCAATTTGAAGTTTTCGGATAAATTTCGTGATTTCTCAAGAAAAGTCAATGAATGCCCGAAAGGGGGTTATAGAGATATTTTTCTCTTAAGGAATGTATTGGTGGAAGTTAGGAAGCAAACATACTAAAAGTCCCCACCCCTAGTTCTGTCACTTCATATTTTAAATTTTTTACCTGGGGAAGCAAATAAAGACTGGAAAGGTTGGGAAAAGGTACAATTAATTACGTCTAGACTGTAAAAAAGGCAGAATCTTTTTGTAAAACATTAACGCTACAGATATGACCAGTGCAAATAAAGAAAGCCAACCAGAGAAATTTCGAATCTCAAAAACAACGATCATCTATTCTTCTTCAAGAACTCAAAGAAAGATTTCAAAAGTCTCTGAAACCGCTAGTGCAGTAATAGTTATTTAATGTCATATTTTTACCAAACTACCTTATGTAGTGCGATACAATAGGCTATATTACGAATTTTAAACAAATGCCATAGAGTTTGACATTACTGGATGATAGTAGAAAAGTACTTTATAGAAGTAACTCAAGAAAAATATATTTTTTACTACAATAAAAGGAATTCATTTTGCAAGATTTCTTATATCAGTAGCAGGATGTTATGTAGGTGTTAATACTTCTACAGAAAATCTTTACAAATCTTTTGGAAGTCGAGACATACAAATAAAGGCCATTTTGGACAGTTGCTGGAAAAGATTTCTTCTTTTTTCTAACTGTCGGAGGGGAGGGGTTTAGTTCCTCAATTACTATTAGTAGTAAATGGAAAAGCTCTTCTGCCATTTAGTCGAGGAAATAAAGCAGAAAAGGTCGAAAAAAAATCGCCAAGATGGATTTTGATGCGGTTTTCGGCAATCGATTCTGTGCGTTGTCGAGAAAATAATGCTCTCTTTTAGTTTTTTGACGTTTTTTGTTATTGCATTTCTACAGAGGAAAATGGATCTTTTTGGATGCACTTTCAGTTTAAAAACAAATCGACAAAATGAGCCAAAATGGGCCAGATTTTCTCACTCGGGAGTTTTTGGGGTCGCTGATCACGAATTTGAAGTGATGTATTTTTTTGGGTGCTCAGTAACTTTTTTGGATTTAAAAACCCTTTAGACAATTCCCACCCCCAAGTCTATTGCACGCATAGTATTGTTTTCTTCTCCTAGCAGCCAGTTCTGCACTTGTAGGTAGACTCTCTTTGTAAGTTGATTACAAGCATCAACCGAAGCCATAATCTTACTGAGTTCTACTTCGTGCGCTTCCAACCCAGTTTCGTAAAACTTTTGCGCATGGAAAATTAAATCTGATTGACTCAAACAGGTTTTGATGAATTTTGTTTTTCTTTGTCCGTAGGTTGCCGATACGGTATCACAGCCCGTGATTGCGTGGAGAAATAGAATATTTTCAGCAACACATTTATCCAGATGGCCAAAACTTCTTGAGGAGCACTACTCTTCTTGTTTCATTGAGCGTGATGGTTTCAAAACGTACAATTCTAAATTTGATGGAGTTACAGCTATCACCAAGACTGCGATGTCAGTGTCTTCAGACACAATGACAACCTTCTTATTCACATCTTGAGCAAGTTCGATCGCCGTTGTGACTGTGGTTCCTAAGCTTCCTATTTCGCTTTTTACGAGTCTAAATCCGAATTTCCACATTCAAGTGATATTTTGAATAATTTAGACTTCAGATTCGTGATGAGCACCCAAAAAACACATAAAATGACATGTCGCTCGCATAGTTATACAAAAGCTTCCTATTTCGTTTTTTACGAGTCTAAACTTTCCGAATTTCCAAATTCAAGTAACATTTTTTGATAATTGAAACTTGAAATTCGTGATCACCACCCAAAAGAACACATAAAATGACACATCACTCGAATAGTTATTTAATAGCTTGCTATTTAGAGTTTAAACAAGTCCAAATTTTCCGAACTTCGTGATCAGCGACCCAGAAACCCCCGAGTGAGAAAATCTGGTCCATTTTGGCTCATTTTGTCGATTTTTTTTCAAACTGAATTATAGCTCCTGAAAGTGCATTCAAAATGATGCATTTTCCTCTATAGAAATGCAATAACAAAAAACGTCAAAAAACTAAAAGGGGGCATTTTTCTACTCACAGAATCGATTGCCGTAAACCTCATCAAAATCCATCTTGGCGATTTTTTACTTTAACCTTTTTCTGCTTTATTTCCTCGACTAATTTATCACTTAAAAATTACTATTTGATTTGAGACTACATAACACATTTTCTAATCGAGCCTGCATAGAATTCATGAAAATTATTCTTTTTAATCACTCTAATTTGACAGACGATTTCGAGTACACGCATATAAAAACGAATGTACGTTTTGAAAATTCGAATAGTCGAGCATACGCACCGCTCGCATTTCTACCGCATGCTCGTGGGCATTTACAATTGCGCTTGTCAAGAATAAGTCCCCTGAATTTTATAGATAAAAAGGAAGTATTCTAAAAACCACAGAAAATGAAATAAGATTTTCTATAACTTATTGGTTATTGATAACATTTAGTTAAGTATTCCTGCTTTCAACGTTTCAAGAGGAAACAATGATTAAATGTTTAATGTACATGATGTATCATGACAAACCGTACAAACTTCAGGAAGTGATTCCTGAGCAAATTTTAAGAAAAAGCAGCTCCTATTAACATCTGTTCAATTCCTCATCGGTTTCGAAATACAGAATGTTGAAGTTCTTTTAAGAAATTGCTTTTTTCAAATTTTTTATTTAAATATATTTTGAAACTACAAACAAGAATGGGACAAAATAATCACCGCGAGCCATAATGCAGACTTCAGCTCTCTTTGTAATTGAACCCTTTCCAATATTCCAGGAGTATTTCTTGTGGTAATGCGTTTTGGTATCTCATGTTTGAATCTGATTTATCTCAAGAGCAGCTAGAGATATCAAAGTCTCACAACAGACAGAGTTTGTTAAGAACGTTCCCAGCTTTTCAACTGTTTAGTTAAATTTTAAAAAGTCGTACCCCAAAAGAGGTTGAAGGAGGTCATCCTCTCTTCCGCCCCTAAATTTATCCCATATAATTAACATATCAAAACATTTTGGTGATATTACAAAGCGCATCAAAAGTTGTGAAGCTGTGCCAAATTTTATTCTGATACCTTTGATCATATTGAAGATCTTGAAGAAGAAAAGAGTTTTTCTAAAGAATTCTCTGCTCAGAAAGCATCTCCTCAGATTTGTATAGTACGTCATGATACCCTCTGTATGTAATACTTTTAGAATTAAGAGGCTGAATGGAAGAAAAGAACCCGTCCGGTGTTTTCGGTCCCTATATTTATTGTCAATTTTGAAGTTTTAATCTACCTATTTTTGTGCAAAATTTTTGTTTTTCCATGATATGGGTTGCATGTAGTTATTCATATGTTTCTAAAAGTCATTAGATAAGCACGATCGAAGAAGAAACTGCAATACAACGTGATTAATTTCGACGTTAAATGTGTAGCAGTTATCGGTTTCCTTAATAAGCAGTTTAATTCCCTTCCCCTAGCAAAAACCTTATCTAAATAAAAAATGGGATATGTCTCTGCCCAAATTTGAATATTTTCGTCTTTAGAAAATTCCCAGTGAAACCATGAGCTTTTTTTTTAACGAAAACACCAATTAATTGATCTCCAAAACGAGCAACTTTTCTCCTTCTAGTCTGAGTAACGAAAAACGTACGCCGATTATCGCAAATTATATTATACAACTATTCTGAACCATGTAAATGCCAACGTGATAAATACATAAATAAATAAATCACCGACGGCGACGTAAGTTTTTCATTTCATAAGTTACGCAGATTAGATTACTTTTTAATGATACGTTATGTTGCTTTTTTAATTGAAAACGCAAGACAGATGTATAGGGAAAAATCATCAATCAAGAGATGGCGCTAGATCAGCTATAACCAACACGTTGCCAGAGCTAGTTTTGAATCTCTAAACCTGGATATTTATGATATTTATTATTGTTTCTGACGATGTTTTACTGTTGTGGTAACAGTCTCATCACCCTAAAACTAGTTTTTTAAATTTCCAATTGAGGTCGTGGCAATCGTGTTTTTTTCAATAACAATATGGTCATAACATCCGCTTTATACGGGGTGTAAGAGTGGTTGTCCTTATGAAGTAACTGGCATAATACTAATGGCAGAGAAAAACGATTTCCATGGCTGCTTTTTTATCCTGAATTCAAATGTGAAAACAAAATTCGAATATCATGGCCTGCTTTCTAAATATTGAGGAAAAGTTATTTTCTTTTCAAACAACTTTTGCTCATGTCTTATGTATTTAAAAAGTTAGTGTCTAAAAACTTTACGGAAATTTAATTTGCATTAGCATGGTACACTTAGTCTTTTTGACAAGCTTTACTGTTTACAGTTTCTTTTCTTGTAATATAATATGTTACTACGAATTTACCAAAAAACTGAATTTGCCAGAAATAGAAAAGTTTGACAAAAAGTTAAGTATGCCAAGTTACTGCAAATTAAATTGTAACTATATTATACATAAGTATATTAAACAACAATCTATGAAATCTAAAACATTTTAGTAGACGCCCATTAAAAAAATAGAGATAGTCTTATGCCATTTTTTAGATCAAGATAAAGCTCGCTTATGGTTGCCATGTTTATTTTAATCGACAGTTTAGAATGTTATTAATAGAGTAGTTTCCAAATCTCGCACAAGAAGAGAGAAAGAAAATTGTAAAAATCATGCATGTAGGATCGCCCGGCTAAAATTCGTCTTCTGCGCATCGAAGATTTGGAAACTACTCTAACGCCAATATGTATCTTTGTCGTTTGTTTTGAGTGTATAAGTCAACTGCACCGTGAACCCATGTACACAGGTTTACTGCATGCCACATGAACCATCCTGATATCCCTTGCCCTCCATAATCATGTCAAATTATAACATAACCCCAGGGTCGAAGCATGTACAAGACTCTCGAGATATCAAACATGATTTTTTTTTCAATTTATAAATTTTGAATTTCGACCTTTGATTTGGCACATACTGTATTTTGATGTAGCAAGTGGCGAAGATTCTGTAACTAGTTACAAAACACAGTATCTGCAATTCCGATAAATACGGAATAAATGAAGAAAAATGTGAAATTGAGATTTTATTTAACGCAATTAAACACAAAACAAAATTGTTTTGTATAACAAAAATCAAAGTATGTAGCTGACTCTCATGTTTTAATATGATTTTATTAACCTTTCTAAAGACTAAACACAGTATCTACCAGATACGTCGACAAATTTCTTAAACTAGTAATCACTCAAACACAGTATCTGATACATACCAATAAGACATACAGTGTGTCCAAATTTCGATGCTCACTATTGGGATCTCGAAAATTGTAAGTGATACGAAGTCGGTTAAATTAGAAAAGATTTGGCCATTTTAAAGATCAGTTTACTTATGCTTTTGTTTTTTCAAAAAAGTTCACGGCTTACTAGATATTTGCTAAAAACGAAATTATCTTATTTTTTTTAAAGTGAAATATCTCAGGAACGAGCAATGATAGAAAAGAACAGCAAAAAGGGTGTTTTAGAGAATTTACTCGGAAACACAAAAAAAAAATATTTTTTCACGTTCGTTAAAAAAGGTGCAACATTTTTCATTAATTTTCGTTTATAAAGGATGCGTTTGTTTTTTCACGATAGAAGCGTTAAAAAAAGTGCCATAACGGTTCATTTTTTCACGCATTTGAGTGAAAAAAAGTATCGTAACGTGTCATTTTTTAACGCAAAATATTTAAACACAAAACATAGAAGGCTGCCGTTGTTATGATACACACTGGCATTTGTCAGAAATTAGAACGCATCGATGTGACGCATCAAGTTAGTTCTTATTTGAGTGTTTGTATTAGTTTTTTCTTTCTCGGTGTTTTGTGGTAATTTGTATGCTCGCACAATGGAATCGGACAGCGATGAAAGTTTCTCGTGCACCCCTGAAGAAATTGTCAAGGCGGCAAGTACGGCCACATCGAATCTATTACCGGAAAAATCCAAGGGCCAATATTTAAAAGAATACGACTTATTTATGAAATGGAGAGCTGAAAAACAAGTCTGTAGTTTTACTGAATGAGTTTTATTAGCCTACTTTGAAGAAAAGTCAACACAGTGGAAGTCGCCAACACTTTGGTCGACTTACTCTAAACTAAAGTCTACACTATTAATAAATAACAATGTGGATATAAGTAAATACTCAAAACTAATCGCTTATTTAAAAAACAAGTCGGTTGGTTATAAACCCAGAAAGTCAAAAACATTTTCCCGGAAAGAAGTGTACGAATTTCTCGAAGATGCTCCCAATAAACATTTTCTAATGCACAAGGTAATGCAAATTTTTCTGTTATACGTATAATGATGTATTGTCGTTTGTAGGTCGCTTCGATATTTGGAATCGCGAGAGCTATTCGTCGTGAAGCACTGTACAAAATGACTTTGGAAGATATTAATGACACCGGAACTGTATTGATCATTACTATTCCGGATTCAAAAACACATATTCAACGACGATTTACCGTAATTGCCGAAACAACTCAGAAAAACCTAAATTTAATCGAAATTTACCGGAAATTATAAAGCCCAGTGACCAAAGAACGTAAAAAGTAATCACTTTTTCTTACAATTTCGAAACGGTAATTGCAAAATCCAAGTTGTAAGTATAAATACTTTTTCTAAAATTCCGTCGATTGTTGCTAAATACCTCAGTTTACCAAATCCTGACCATTATACTGGACATGCATTTAGACGATCTTCCGCGTCTTTACTAGTAGATTCTCGAGGAGACCTAATTCAGCTGAAAAACGACGGCGGTTGGAAATCAAATGCTGTTGCGGAAGGATATGTTGATGAGTCTATTCAAAATAAAATGGACTGCGCGAATAAAATCTTCACAGGAGGACAAAGTTCCCGAAATACTTCCAATCCAGCAAGCTTCAGTGCGACTAATATCAACGATAATGTTCTTTCAGTGGTTGAGAAGTCTATAAATATCAATTCTTGTAACACTAATGGAGTTTCAGTAGATGTAAATCCTGTTTCAGATTCTAAACTTCAAATTGTTAATCCGGTTAATTGTACATTTAATATCAATGTCTTCAAATAAAAAGCTGTTATTGAAGTTGGTAGTTCTTGATTTTTATTTCGAACGTGAAAAAAGTTTTGTATGCAATTCGTGAGTCAAGTTACTTTTTTTCACTCGGCGGATTTGCGCACTCGCCTTCAGCTCGTGCGGCAAACTTTCCTTCCCGTGAAAAAAAGATACACTTTACTCACTTGTTGCATAAATAACTATTTCGCAATTGTCGTTTGTTTTACTTCGGCGATGAAACGTAAATCCAGATTTTTTCTAATGGACCGCCTAAGTGGTTTTCATATTACTGAACTGTACGCCTTAAATGCTTTTCAGTTTTACGTGGTTTGACATGGCTATTCTTTTGTTTTACCGAGTTATGAAGTGAAAATCATTTTTATCATAGTGTGCCATGACATCTAACACACAAAGTCGTGGAGTTTTATCAAAGAAATTCATTTGTTATGCAAAAATTGTTAAAACAAAATAAATACGCATTTATTGGGGCATTAGCTGCTTATTTGATGCTATCTGTGAATGCTCAGTAAATTATCTTAAAAGCGTCTTTTGTTTTGTTTTAGCAATTGTTACATAACAAATGTAATTTATCTGGCAAAACTCAATGATTTTCATATGTTTAAAGCCATGGCACACTAAGTGGGAAATGCTTTTTATTTAAAAAAAATAAGGTAATTTCGTTTTTAGCAAATATCTAGTAAACCGTGAACTTTTTTGAAAAAACAAAAGTAAACTGATCTCCCAAATAGCCAAATCTTTTCTAATTTAACCGACTTCGTATCTCTTACAATTTCTGAGATCCCAATAGTGAGCATAGAAATGTGTATACTGTGTTCTGAAATAGGAAATGAGTGGAATATTGGGTTTTCAGTATAAAATATCTTTGAAACCTGCAGGGGAAATGACACAGTGGTTAGGTTAGAAGTATGTAGACATGTGCATAAACCTCATTTTTGCAGAAAGAATGTCGGATACTGTGTCTTGGCTTGGATTTAAATTTAATCACGGCAGTAGAAATCGGTTCATTGGGCCGTATTATAAACGATCTCTATATAAAGACCTGTTAGTTGTGATGGGTGCACAATTGCAGTTATGCGCCCTTTTGCACACTAACTTTTTTTTCTGAAATCGGCAGTAAACTAATCGGAAATAGTCAGTTAAACGAGGCGAGACAATTTTGGGCAGTAGTAAGCAAATTATAAAAAATTGACGACTCTTACTATTTCGACAACCGAAGAGTTAACAGCAAATTGGTACTAGACTTTTTGCATAGTTTTTGATGCAAAATCGAGTAGCGTTGGTATTCTCTACCTGAAATAACACACCCTGTTTATCTGCAAGTACCGAATTATCAAGTTTCAAAAACTTTAACTGTTAAGACCTTTAAAAGTAAGCCTCACACACCAAAACGCCATTAGACTTTTCGACTTTTACTTTTTAATGGAAAATAACGTAACGTGATGTTTATGCATCATTTATAGGTCACCATGTGTATACAATTTGTTTGAAGCAGAATTTTAGTTGGAACGAAGAAACTATGGATTCTCACTCCACACCTTCACTCTTCTCGAATGAACTTTGAGTTTCAGTTCAGTATTTTATCCATACTAACTAATAGTAAGTATCAGTACTCAAGGATGTATGTATTTTGAAAGAAGTGCTGGTACCAAGTACCGTTGGGTACCGGCCCAACTAAAACCCTACTTTGTTTGTTTGCTAAAATTTGTAGTTTATGATGCTTTAATAGGGTTTATATATATCTACTACAAATTATTCAAACAGTAACTGTTAAAACGTAGTAGTTGTCAAAACAATAATTTATCTAATTCCAACAATAGCTAGCCAGAAATTATTAAAAACTTTGATTTTTAATTCTACTTTAATTAATTTACATGTACTGAAACGTTCATCATTTAGAGTTAGTTCCCACTTTTTATAATCGAAATTAAAAAAAAGTTACTGTTTTTCCTCTTCTTATTTTTAATAAAAGTTTGCTTAAAAATAAACACACGAGCGTCCCAAAAACAAATGAGAGAACATCGCGCCAACGAACATAAAAAGTTCAATCGAAAGATCAACAGATTGTTATAGACAAAATAAAGATAAAAATCCATAATCAAACAATAACCGTAACTGATGTTGGGGTATTTAATAAAATCGACAACACATTATTTAGAAGAAAGTAACGACAAAGATAGAAATTGAGAAAGTTGTACGAATTATGCTCGCACAGTATTTTTCAAGAACGCAACTAGATCCGCTTGCTAGCCTACTTTTTACTTATAATTTAATTAACATGATATTTCAATGGACGTTCTCGCTTAAATATTTCAACAAATCTTATGCAATATACTACTTGAACAATATAGTATAATATGTGCATGTTTATGTACATAAAGAAAACCAATCACTTTGAGCAAAAGAATTACGGAATAGAGCATTTGAAAAAGTGGAAACAGTGGAGCATAACTATTGCGCAGTCGCATTCACTTTTTAAATACACTGTTGCCAAATCATAGAAATATCGATATTAACATAAAGTAATAAAAAACAAAAAGTAATAATGAATACAATAATTAGTTCAAAAAGTTGTTAAACCAAAGTATCTTTGTAATTACACTACACAATAGAAAAAATAATGTTTCAATCAATTTAAATTTTGTATCGCAAAAGCAATAATTTTTACCTAGTTCGACAGATTTTGTTTATATTGTTAAGATGTAAATTGCTAATCAAGATTAAAAAAACAGAATCGTTATAAACATGATAAATGCGTTAAATAGGCTATTTTCATTTTTAACAACAACAAATATGGCAACCTAGGAAATTGCAAACTTGTATCATTTCAAATAAATACGGCGCGAAAGAAAACAAGTAAAATTTAAAAATTGTACTAAAACTATAATAAAAAATAATTGGAACCAGGTTCCTTGTACACAATGGTTTAATTCTATTAAATAATTATTGCAACATCAATTGATCATAAAAGTAGTTTTAATATTATTTATTAACACTTAATTAATTTTGAAACTACTTATATTTGCGTGGCAAATGCCTTTATTATCAATTAAGACATTTCTAAAATTCCTTAAATTTGCCAATTTTAAGGTCCTTACAAATTTTATAATGAATCAACATACCCCGACTAACCTACACTTTAACAAAGTCAAAGAAAAGAATGATCTTTTAACTAATAATACAGAATTATTCAAAAAAAAACGCTAGAAAATAACTAACCTGGCATTTTTTAAAAATTATCCTGGAAGGCGGTGAAATTCCAAATTTAAACCGGGCACAAACGGAAGTTTTCCTGCGAACTTGCGGTGATAGTCCCAATTGACACAATTTCTCTTGCACCCGTACACAGAGCCTACTAGACCCTAAACAAGCCATCGTCAAGACTGTTGTGAGACGGTGATCGTAAACCGCGTGAAGGAACGGAAAGCGCCTTCTACCAGCACCACTTTTTGGGCACCTACCGTCCCCCTACAGCTGATAGAAAAACGTGTTGATCATGGCTGCTTCTTTAATAACCCGCGTAAACCTTGCATTACAACGATTGGACCATGCCATTGCGGCGTTTTTTAATAAAGGATTTCCACCAGGTAAAAGTCATTACATAATGCATGCAAAAAATATATCGTTACGGTCTTATCACTATCATTCGCACTACTTAACCTCACTTTATTTTTGACAGATGGATTTTGCATTGCTGCAACAAATTCAGAGGTGTACCCACAGCCTCCTAGTAATAATATTACCATAAATGATATAATAGGGGATGGATTTTTATGGGCTGTACCGCGTAATCGAAGGACTATTGAGAAAAGATGGAAAAGAAGATTCGGACATCCTGATTATGTTTTAAAAATCTTGCTTCCAAGAAAGAATCTTCGTGTTTGTAATGTATGTGGAGATGATCATGAAGTTGGAGTATTATGCCGTAAGTAAACATTACATAAACTCTTATACAAAGTATTAAATAGGTTTTGAAACATACATTTAATAATAAAAGATAAACGATCTACTTGAAAAATGTATTTGATTATACATTTATGTCGGTATGTTAGATTTTGAAATCTTTTAATCCATTGGATAGAACCTAACCTAATTAATTTTACTGGTGTAGTGTTAACTATTCATAACTAATTGAACCAATAATAAATTGTATTTAAACGTAGCTTCTTTTTATAATCAGTTTTGTAATGATTTACAGTGAATGATTTATTAAAAAAGCAAATTATTCAGAATTCTCTATTTAGAAATAAAGATCGCAGATTCGTGTAAAGACTGATGCACACTTATGTAACTTCTAATTTCTAATTTATTTATTATCACTTAATATTTAAAAATGTGCAATTGAACAAATTATTAATATTATGTTATTATTATTATAATATTATTATTATTATATTATTATTATCTCGAATTTTAAGAAAGTCGCATAAAATATACAAAATACCTTCATGCTTTTTTCATGATAGAATTTGTAGCCTATTATAGCATTTTAAAATTATTTGAATTAAACATTTTTTTTTATTAAATTTACACTTTTACAAAAAAAAACTGGATTGCTCTTATTGTAGGTATTCTCTATACATATATAAAGTTTAATTTTAATATCTTTTTGTAGCTACTTGTTACAAGAAAGTTATCGATGAAACTAAAGAAATGCAAGATGCAATTCAAAACGAATTAAGGTTATCTCCAGTTGAAAAAGAAGTAGTTGTACTTTATGATGGTGAAAAGAATGAAAAGCCTTCTGAATACTGGCAAGGAAAACGTGTTGTGGAAATGAAAAAGTCAAGACCTGCTTGGTTTAGTAAAAATTTACTTCAACAAACCACACAGCAACCAGCAACCACCACCGACGTGAAACCTTCAGATTTAGGATAATATGTACATATAGTATTTAACCTACTTTTAAGAAAATCCTTTTTCACTAACTTTTTTCTTATTTAATTAGTAAGATAATAGCAATTTGAACTGCTAAATAACATTGTAAGTGATAATCAAAATAAAAAAGTTATGGTCTACTTAGTTTTTGTTGAAATGAAAATTATTTAATTAAGTAGCATTCTTTGCTTTAGAATACTTGAATTTAATAGCTTAATATTGAATAATAAATTGATTCAAGTGTATAAATTACAGATGCATGCCGTGCATGGAAACAGTGAATCTTTTGATATTTATTAATAATGTATTGAAATTCTTCTGTTTTCCTTGTTAAATTCATTGATTATATTGTCATATTATATGAAATAATCCTATAAAGAAATGAATTTGAGTTTGGAGAAGAAAATAAAGGAGTACCTTAAGAAAGGTCCCATTGATTAGTGAAAAAACTAAGTTTTTCCAGAACATCTTTGCTTCCATGCTACTTAAATCTTACATGTTTCTAAACTATAACATTCATTTTTATGCACTAAAACAAGTTAAAGAGATTGTTTCAATGCTATCTAGCCCATCTGTACATTTAATTTTTAATTAACTGCCACGATGATCAAAGAAAAGATCAATCAAGCCATCAGTTCTAAGTGATACCCACCTAATTGTTTCTGCATGTATTATTTCAAAAAGTAATCACAATCGGTACCAAACTGGTTATTAAAAAACAATTTTGGTATCAGCATAATTTTCAAGTTTACAGTCTTTTTGTGACAACTAAGATGATTTTTCTCTAAATGGGATACTTTGTATTATGTTGCATTTTTGTAGACTGCTCTTCTAGATGATTTTGAAATTTCAGTATTGACGAGATTATTTTCAAAAACAAAAGAAATCATCAAGAAAATGTGTGACAAATTGCTTCACAAAAACATAGGCTGTGATAAACAAATTCAGTTTGAATATCAGTTGCTGATGTTTCCATAAATTGTTCAATGTTGCAGGCTCGAAATTATGACAGTAAGTGAAGAAGAGTGTATAAGATTTTAAATTATTTACGGTGTGGTGAAAGGAAACCTGAACTCAAGCAGAAGTATGTTGGCTCTTTTTCACTTAATGTCATGATTTTAAATCTATAATGCTGCCAAACAAATTGTGGAAATATTAGCAACTGACATTAAATTTTAATTTGTTTATCATAGTCTCTTCTTTTATGAAACAAATGCTTAAGATTCTTCACACATTTTCTTAACTATTTTTTTTTGTTTTGGGAAATAACCTCATTGATACTTACATTTTCCAAAGATATAACATTAGACAGTTAAAAAATCATGTAGGACCTTAAAAAACTGATTTTTTTATTAATTTATCTACCATCTTAGCTAATTAATTACATTAAGTACTTGTAGTCACATTAATTGTATCTAAATTTTCATCTACTTTGTATAACCAGATTTCTCCTATTTCTCTGACTACTAAAAAACTAGGCATAATTGAACTTCAAAGATTTACTATTGAAATGTGTATGGAGCATTATTCAGTTCTACACCTAGTATAATAGGGTGTTTCAAAATTGCATGTAACAAATATAAAAATGTTTTTGTATGGCAAAGACTAGGAAGATTTTTTCTGAAAATGCTCTCCTGTTGAGTTACGCTGCCTTAAAGTTTTCACGGTGAGTTTTAAAAAATTTAAATCGAAATGATTCCCACTTTAAAAATTTCTCAGCCAATGTTTTTCTAACATCTTTTATTACTATTCCAACAAATTTTAAAAAAATTCGTAGTGGTTTTTTTTTATTTTCAAAAAAATGTTTTTAAAAATAAAAATTAACCAGTCCGAGCATTTTTCCTAAAAGTTCGTTCCTGAATTTTTAAAGAATTTATGCACTACTTTACGAAAGCATTGTATACAGTGTGTTCAGCGAGGAATGGGACAGCCCGATTTTAAAATTCTGAGAACTTTGTTATAAATGTAAGGCAGGGGCACATATTTTGTGCTAAAAAGCTTTTAAATTAAATGCGTCACCGCCAGGTGGCGCTACCTAACTTAATATTTTTAAATGGAATACTGTACTTTTTATTAGATTTTTGGAATTTGCAACATATTTGTGATAACTTTCGTTATAACTGCTACCAACCTATCTGGTTTACTTTTTGGGAAAATAATAATTTTTATAAATTTAACACAAAGATGTAAAAGATTGTATTCTGTAGAGATAATAAGCAAATTCTTCTACATTTCTGAAGCTGGCCATCTTATAGAACCATTAGTACCTATCCACCGTCTCGGAAATGCCCTAATACATCAGCTACCTCTTCTTGAGAATGTTAATTTAAATTTGCGGCAGGTGATGTATTTTCAACAAGACGGCGCCCCTGCTCATAACAGTAACATAGTAAGAGACCATCTGAACAGGGCATTTCCAAGACAATGAATAGGTACTAATGGTTCTATAAGATAGCCAGCTCGTTCTTCGGATTTAACTCCTTTAGACTACTTTCTTTGGGGACATTTAAAAAGTATAATCTACAATACACCTTCCAGAAAGGTAACGGTAACGCATTTAATTTAAGAACTTTTGTTATAAATGTAAGGTAGGAGCACATATTTTGTGAATTTTCAGAATTTTAACATCTTCCCGAGATATCGCGCTATCCTATTCCTCGCTGAACACACTGTATACATACCGGGTGTGGAGTTTCAAACCCGTACATAGGACAATTTTATTATTAATTTATTTTGCTAATTCTGAGCATTTTTTGGTTACTTTATTAGTGCCAGATTGAAAGGGAACTTCTACCCTATCAATTGATATCATTGCCTCCCCTGTAGGTTCATTTGGGGAGCAGGAATTACAATAATCTGAATCCCCATGCATTGTCCTATGTACGAGTTTGAAACTCCACACCGGTATGTATCTCAATGTTGTGCATTGACATATACAAGGTGTCCCAAGATTTCGTTTACAGGCGATATCTCGGTTGTTTGAAGAAATAGAGGATTGTTGCAGAGAAATAATATTTACAGTAGTAAGCGAGCTTTCTAATGCATACCTTTCGACATTCATTCTCTCCCCAATCACCCCCACCCCAGAATTTGAAATGGCACTACCCATGTGTGATATATCATTTTAAAGGGTATAAAATTCTCAGTCTTTTACATCAAAAGAAGAATTAAGATCGGCCCAGCCGTTCGTGTACTAGAGACAGAAATGTATTGATCGAACTAAATACATTTCTATGATCACCCGGTACATGTATGTCAATGCGCAATATTCCAAAAACAATCGATCTAAGAGACAATATTAAACGAAAAACAATTATTTCTCATTTCTTTTGGGTGAAAAAACAAATTTTCTGAAAATAAAAAACCACCCTAAGAATTTTTTTAAAATTTGTTAGAATAGTATATAAAAGATGTTAGAAAAACATTGGCTGAAAGTGGGAATCATTTTGATTTAGATTTTTTAAAACTCGCCGTGTTTTGCTAAAAAAAAGAGGTAATTTTTAACAGTGTAACGCACTAACGAAATTTGATATGCATGCACTAGTTGTCGAAGGATGGTTTTGAAGATAGAGGCCGCTTTAATTTCCAGAGCTCTTTGGTTTACAGAAGTATCTGAAATCTAATGTAGCCATTACAAAGCCTGTTTCATTTGGAAAGGATCTTGCCTCTTCAGTTATTTTCATAAACACACATATTTTCTGGAAAAACTTAAAAATCATTAGAAGTTTAAGTACATTTTTGTATACAATGTTGTTTGGTATTACTAACAGTTCCAATTAATAAATTCTCCCCCCTTACTTTAGCTTCCAAAAGGTTAAAACCTGAAACTGTTAGGATATGGTAAGGTATTTTTAGAAATTTTTTTACGTATTGCTCATTGCCTTTTCATGAATCTGCAGATGTATCCACTTTATGAAGTTCTTGCTTATATAGGGTGTTTATTTTAAACATGTTAGAAATTTAGGAGGTGATAGAACATCAAAAAATAAGTATTTTACTTATATTCAAAAACGCTTACTCTTCGAGATATAGAGTGTGAATGCTCTATTGCTTCTACTAATAATTGTTCCAGTATCTTTTTCTCAGAAGTAGAAAATGGAAAAATAGCACCAAGAGCAGTAATGATTGATCCGGAACCAACTGCTGATGGTCTGAGTTATTAGTCTTAGAATATGTTCAAGTATTTCCTTGTGTGTGTTTATAGATGAAATAAAGACTGGAAGATATAAACAGCTTTATCAAACAATTAAGGATGCTGCAAATAACAGCAAATTATTGTATAAGAAAAGAGATGATTGAAGTAGTAATATGGAATGTTTATACAAATTAGCTGAACAATGCTTTGGTCTACAGGGTTTCTTTGTATTCCACACATTTGGCGGAAGGACTGGTTTAGGATTCACATCTCTTCTTATGCAGAAACTGTCACAAAATTTGGGACAAAAAGTAAACTTGGATTTATAGTGTATTCTGCAATACAAGTAATTATATAAATGTTTATTATCTAGGTCTATCAAGATTTATTTCTTGGACGATTATTCTGTAGATTTGTATTGCAGTTCTTGAACGTATAATGCAGTTCTAACAACCCACACTACATTAAATCATTTTTATTATGCGGTAGATGGTAGACAATATGGAGCTATATATTGTAACGAGTCATCCCTCGAACATACTAGAGAGGTGTCGAACAGTCGTCGCTGGTCGAATGTGCCGGAGAGATCTCGCACTGTCCAGAGTTTCTGACCGTCGAATGTGCGAGAAAAGGCGCGAGCCTTCTGGACTCATTAAGAGCAACGAGGAAACGTATATAAGCGGTAGCATGAATAGAGTTAGGTTAGTTTTACAGTAAACACCGCGTGTAGTTACGAACAAAATAAATGTAATCAGTGATAAATAAGTTACTCTGTACATAAATAAATAAATAAGTTAGTGTAAATAAATACTGGGAATAAATTGTAATAAACTAAATAAAAGTAAATATTAAAAATAAATAAAACGTTTTTGTCAAAACGTAACAATATGAATATGATACGTTCAGAAGAGAATTGGGTATCGAAATACCAAATTATGTAAACCTTGATTGTCTGATTAGTTAAGTTGTATTATCGATAACAGAAGTTTAAACAAATCTAGTTCCATATCCTAGAAGTAATTTTCCGCTAGCTTCATGCTCATCTGTACGTTTATCTCAAAAATTATCGGTATCTGAAATGACATTTGAATTGTTCGATCTTTCCAATCAAATGAATAAAAGTGATTCAAGTCAAGGCACTATGCTTCTATAAGCCCAGATCAAAGCTGTAAGAGTAACGTACCTACTGTTTGTTGGACTGGTGTCTAACAGGATTTAAAGTAGGAATTAATTATCAGCCACTGACTGTTGTTTCTAGAAGAGATTTTTGCATTCTCAAAGATCTGCGTGTATACATGCTATCAAACATAAATGAAATTACATCTGCTTGAAACAAATTAAATAGAGAATTTGATCTCATGCATGCAAAACGTGTTTCTGTACGCTGATATGTTGAAGGTATGGAAGAAAATAAATTTGCTGAAACTCGCGAAAATTTCGCAACACTCGAGAGAGATTACGAAGAAGTATTATCCG
>VTPC01000512.1:0-29990 GCA_011009095.1 Ignelater luminosus | reverse complement strand
TTTTTAACTAAATAATTTTATCAAGAACACAAATAGCAAAACCGATCCAACATGATATTTCCATCAAATTTTATTTGATTGATTTTTTAGATTTTTCTATTTTATAGACATTTATTTTTTTGATATTCCGTTGCAGAAAATTTTATACGTAGCATGTCAGGAAAGTCTCTTAACAGGACTAGCAGACTTCTAGACCTCACCTAGAGGTTTGTCCTGTATTGGCTTAAATACTGTCCTTTCACAATAATGTTAATGGTAATGGTGGTGTTAAGATGTTAACAGTAACGGTAATGTTAACTTAGGGCCTTTCACAATAATGTTAATGCTAATGGTAATCGTAATGTTATGTTAAAATGTCCATACTCAAAATATGTTGTGATCATTAAAATGTTCAAAACAATGTTAATGGTAATGGTAATGTTGACCCTTCATGTTAGCCTTCCAAAAATAATTTGGATTCTTTAATATCATAGTTAACATCTACCAATAAAAATCCCTTTTTATTTTACCGATCTGTCGTATCTGTCAATTTATTCTGTTTTGCCGCTTTGTTCTGTCACGTGCACATTTTAAATACAACCAAATTAAAACTATACTCAAATCTCAAATCAAATGAAGAATGGAGGTTATGTTGGTTGTTTATAGGTTTTGTAATGTCTACGCTTCTCCCACTTTTATACCCGGGAATTTTAAATATATCAACTTCTAAACATTAACATTACCATTAATGTGAATTGTGTCTCGTCTTATAAAGTATTGCTTCCCTGACTTGTTACGTAAATAAGTTCGTAGCGATATTAGAAAGGGCATACTTAGTACACTACAAAAAACCAACACAGCTTAAGAAATAAAGGAAACTCCTATCAGATAAATACATATATCTCAATTTTGATCAAAAGTGAATAAAAATAGTAATTACTTTACTACTAGCTACTCTATATCAAGTTATACTGTCAAAGACAAAAGAGTACTTTCTTTAGGTTGTTAATCAATTTGTTAACTTCACAACTGAATCACCCTGTAGGAGAAATCTATACCAACAGCCGCTTGAAAGCAAAAAGTATTTTAAACGATGTCAACAGGTAATCGATGGTAGGTCTATTTACAAAACGCAGTAACTTAAAAAGTAAACACATATTTATCGACATTGCGACTGCGCTTTAGTTCGAGACGAAAAATCAATTGTTACGCACATGATGTGCAACAATACAAAAGAAACACCGAATAATCGGTAAAATATGGCCTTAGAATTTACGGCAACTTACAAAATACTAGTTCTCGGAGATTCGAATGTAGGAAAAACGTGTATGGTACATCGCTTCTGTGATGAACGTTATTACGATACATATATTTCTACGATTGGTAAGTGTTTTGTCCTACGTTCGTATAAACCCCCTGTTGCTATACATGCATTATACATAAATCAATCATTTTGTGGAAGGTCTGGGATGTTGTCCTATTTATTGGAATTTATTTAAGTATTAATTTATTTTAGGGATAGACTTCAAGCAAAAAATAATAAATCTTGATGGTGTACCTGTAAAATTGCAAATATGGGATACAGCTGGACAAGAACGATTTAGAACGTTAACTACTGCCTATTATCGTGGTGCTATGGGTATATTACTAATGTATGATGTTACAAACTTAGAATCGTATAATCATATTACGTATTGGTTGAAAAATATAGAAGAGGTAACGAAAAAAAGCCTCAAGAATATTTGTTATTGAAAAAGAATTTTGTTTTTCAGAATGCTTCTTCTGATGTGGTCACGGTTTTGGCGGGAAATAAATGTGAGGCCCCTGAAAGATGTGTAGATTTAGCTAGCGGCAAAAAGGTAGATCTTGCTGTTCACATTATATATTACCTATATGTTACATTGTACATATTTAATATCTTGCTAGTAGAAAAGAATATGACGGAGACAAAAATAAGAGAAATACATGAATAAATAGACTCACATCAAAAAACTACAAAATATTCATAACTCGCAAATTTCTATAAGGTATGGATATTGATTAGATGTTCGCTCTGTTCTAAATATTCACTTTACATGTATACTTCGTAAAGTGAGTAATACATTTTCTCTTTTCGCCTTTAAGGAAATTACCAATTGAAACTGGTATTTTTCAGACAATGTTTATTACAAAAAAGTAGCTTTCCATAGCTACACGTAATCGTGATTAAATACATTGACAACAAAGGTATTTTTAGAAAAACACAATAAAAGAAACATCAACTAAATTTTTAATTTATTAACATGATAAATTGGAAAACAGATATCGACAAATTTTGATTAAAAAGACCGCGTCACAAAAGAGAGTTTGGTATGACAACGAAACTGTAAGTCAAGCAGCTCAATAAAGGTTTGGTCTAAAATGCGTAGTAAACTGGAGAATTTATACTTAAAAGCCAGGATTTAGTAAAAAACTGCATCATGTTTACGAGTTTTTGTTTGGTTTTGTTTAGCTGACACAATATTATCGTACGTGATTCACTTTTATTCTATTCTTGCATTACTATAAGGGGGACATTTTACTTCTTTCTATAGATTTGTTCATGATGACGACGATGTAGCAAATTTAAATTAATTAAAAATTGCCCGGATACTGATACTCGATAGGTAGTATGTGATATTTACCCACTCTTTGAAATTCCAGGCACGTGTCAACATCCAAGAGTTTTAGATACTTAGATATCCGACACTGTATCTGACGTCTTTTATTGCGCAATTAAAGTTTCTTTTAAAAGAACAATCGAACTGTTGATGTTTGATTTGCAGAATTTGGATATAAATTCACGTATTTATTAAGAAAATGTGTAACTTTGAACACGATAGGCAGTCAGTTTAAATACTTTCAAGTCCGAAAACTGGTTGTACTAGAATTCCTGGCAGGTACTACCTATAGCATCCAGATCGGTATTGTTATAGTTATTCTTTAATAACGGAATATATTCAGCTGAAGAAATCCCTGATCTGTCTACCATCCAATGATCATTGTGGAATGCTTTTTAAAAAGTATAGAATTTACTTTAGAGGTTTCATCTTTGAGTTCTTGAAGACATTTATTTATTATTTCTGCATCAAAATTTTTTGTAATGTCTAAGTCTAAGTATCACATTATTGAAGGACAGCATATTTTCCATTGCAGAGCCTTCAAACAAATTTTACTGGCCTTTAGAGATTACACGTTGCATTTTGAAGTGCCTACCATAGTTTCGGAATTCACAAACAAAGACGAAAAGTTCTTCCTATAGTGCCAAACTGATATGTTTTAACCATTGGTAATTATTCGTTATGCTTCATGTTATTGCATTGTGTAATCACCTTTACGCTCATAATACCTAGGTACTATGAACTAGTACTTTTTGTTGTTTAAGTGTTAAGTTTTTACCTATCTCTTCTTATTAATTTATTAAAAGATATCAGAAACTTTTTTTGGTGAAAATGTGTTACATTTATTACGCTTACTTACGTGTACTTATTACTTAATCTAGCATATATTTTGTAAGTAGGTACGCTTATAAATTGTATAACAACTGTATCGAAGTAAGATCAATTGTATTATGAGCTATTGGGCTTTATTCTTAACTCTATTGGTATTGCTATTTAATGTTTCGTATTTTTGAGGATTTAATATGAACTTAATACTAAAGACAAAAAGTGAGCAGACTTTTCCCAGCAAGTTAGAAGAATTCTAATCTGAATTTTGAATATTAGTATTATAGTACGTCTAATTCTTGTTTGATGCTTTGATTTACGATACCCTGAATTACATGAATTTACAATAAATTTTAAAATCATTAAAGTTCTTTAAAAATGGAAAATATAATATGTAATGATATTTTCATTTATCGTACTAGTTAAATTAACAGATTTGTTATAATTAGTCTTCATTACATTAACTTCAATTCACAATTAGATATGATTTATTTTGAATTTAAAAATTAGAGAAAGCTTTCCTAAAAATATTAAATTTCTCCTATTCTAAACAATTTAAATTCAGAATGTTCTTAATATTTTAATTTATTCTAGGAGTGTTATTTGAAAACTAAACGTTTATTGAATAGCAAACGGCACCCATTGATAAAAGCGTATCTTCCTAGAAGACTAATATTGTTTATTGTTCTTGTTTTTTATGGATAATGTATACATACCTATAATATCTAACAGATCTCTATAAATAAAAACATCTGGGAATGCAAAGCATAACCACAACAAACTCCCGGTTTGTTACTTTTTCAAATTTTGGCGGCCATTTTGACCATGTTCCTGAGGTGATATCAAACACTAAAACTATACGTTTTTCTTATTTTTTGGTATAGAAAACAACTCTAAAGTAAAAAAGAATTTTGAAAATTTTCCAGTTTTTGGCGGCCATTTTGACCATGGTTCCGAAGAGTTCTCAAAAAACGAAGACACCACGTCGTCTTTAGTTTTTTATGTAGAATCCAAATCTAAAGTCACAATTTCAAAATTTTGACAAAAAAATGCAGACAAACATACAGACAGATAGACAGACTTCGCAAATTCAGTAACGACTCCTTCGGAGTTCGTTGAACAAATAAATAACAATTTTGTGTTTCTAGATGTATTGCAGTTAGTGTATAAGTTGTCGTCATAAGGTGCGTTCCTTCGTTCCAACAATATTTAAATCCGCGGAAAAATTTGCTGCATAAAAAAGTGAAATAACCTTTCTTAAATGCGGGTTCTCACGCACCAGTTTCTACGAAACATTTTTGCTCATTCATAGAGACTGAATAAAAAATGAATATCAGAACACGTTTTCGATGAGATAGATCAGCCATTTTGACTGAAACAGTGAAGTAAACATGAGAAAACACGGTTGTATCATTCATTATTAATAAAAGTGAACACTGAATATTTTAAGATACCAGTAATTATTCGTATTTGTGATTTCTTTAAATGACCTTTTCTTTTTATTTATTGAGTAGTATATAATTTATATTTATCTTACCTAACCTTACTTCGTGAAACGTTGTTTATTCTGCATAATATAATTTGTAATTTGCTCTACAAATCGTCACCTACACGTATATCATAGTAATGTTTCTTTCATGGAATTATAGAAATAATGGTCATACTTTTATGAGTAGATAATGATAGATCCATTGATAACACAAACTGATAACAACTGAAGAGATACCACTTCAGCCAAACAGATGTGGGTGAACAGAGACAAACATCTTAAGATGTTTGATTTCAAACTTTGTATACATGTTGTGTATTTTGCTGATTGAGTGACAATCGCGACCGATATAGGAATCTAAAAATTGTACAATCGTACCTATAAAGCATCAGAAGAAGTAGTTAATATTCTGTATATTTTCTTGTGAATCATTATTTACTACATAGATTTTAATTTGAAAGCAATTATTAAAATTCGAGGTGGTGCATTAATTACTTTTGTATAAGATTAAATTTTTTAAATAATGATATCTCGGGAATCTGAAAACTAGACTGGTAAGAATATAGATTCTACATTCTTGGGACATACTGGAGCATTCCGTATGTTTTACCACTAGGGCTCACTTATGAACATTTTAAGAGAACGTTGCGAAAACGTTCCGAAAAACATTTCTCTTGCAGATTCTTGAGACGTTCTTTTAACACGTTATAAGTTTCCGGAAACGTACCTATTTTAAAGTGTATCTCAATAACGTTCGGGAACGTTTCTTTTGCAGATTTTTAAAAAGTTTTGCGTAAGCGCTGAAAAATATTGGAACCCCTTTTACAGTGCAGACGACAACCTTGAATATCATCTAATTTTATTTTTGCTTTTAATGTTAATGTTTTATTCCATGTCTAAAGACTACAAGGAGCGTAAAGCGCTGGAAAATAGCCATCTATGTTGAATTCATTCAAACACTATGAATTAATACTACTTACAATTTATTAGCATCGCTGTCTTCAATACAAGTTATCTACCTAATAAATAAGAGTAAGCTGCTATTACAACTTGCAGTAAGATGTTACTGACGATGACAAAAACAAGACATCGTTTACAAAATGCGTGCTACAGCAGTCTTAAATTCAGCAACCCTAATACTTATGTTCGAAAACACAAGTATTTAGACCACTGTAGCACGCATTGTAATAGCAGCTTACGCTTATTTATTAGGTAGATACCAACTTCAGCAGTCATTTGGTAATAAAAGTAAAACAGAATCAAAATTAATCAAGATTCAAATACGTGTAGTTATCATATAGGTATCAGTAATAAAAAGAATATTTGCTAATTGTACTGCGTATATATCGTTGCAATACAATATGCTTGGGTTTCTTTATATTTCTAACTTTTTTTAATTAAAGATTGCAGAGACTTTCGATTTGCCTTTCATTGAAGTATCCTGTAAGGACAACGTTAATGTGGAAGAATCATTTTTAATGTTAGCTCGAAGAATACGTGAAGAAACGGAGAAAAAGGTACTTTGTTATATGTATTATTTTTTCTAAATTTTGAAAGTTGCTCATGTATTGCAGGGTGATGCATATCAAGAATCTGGTAAGGACGACATTCAAAATATTATGAACCAACAGTCAGACGGTGGAAAACAAGCTTGCTCAACATGTTAAAAAACGCAAAAGGCATTATACCCCAAATAAATCAAACTGTGCAAAGTCTCTGTCTAAGCTTAAATAGATAGAATTTTTCAAAAGACTACAAATAGGGATTTTAACATTCATAAGATTTTTCTGTAGTTTTTCCTTACATTGCAAAACGGTGGTTTCTAATACGGGTATATGATTTACAAAAGAATAAGAAGCGGTAGGTAGGTATGTTATTTTAATATTAAATTAGTAAGTAGTACTACAGTCTAACAGCTTTTATTTTCATAGACCTATTTGAAAACATAAAGTACTGCCATTTGTACAAAATTAAAACTACATATTATTGATACTACAGATAGATCTTTGAAGTAGATTACTCAAAAGATTTTACAAGGCTACAAGAAAATCTTAAGAATATAATTATCCCTATTTAACCTTCAATGTGATCAATTAGAATTTAATGCAATTAATAACTGGATTTAGTTTTAGATCGTGGTTATTTATAAGATATGATGAAATAAGTGTTTCCATCAATGGTGACATTTATTTGATTGCACTCTGTTTATGGAGTTTTGACTATGTTCATTATCATGATAGACTTTAAGTGTTTGATTATTTTGCTCAATGTATGTATGCAGAAAATATTGCACCTAGGGGTTGCATTCCTAAAACATAAAATATACTTTAGCCTCAATTCTACTTTAACAAAACTATTAGCGGCATCTCTATTAGGAACAACGAAGACATTTTCGCATATTGTGCAATTTGAACAAATGTTAAGCAACCCCTAACAAGGGTATTTTTTGTCATAACAGACAAGGTGCTTAAGTCAAATTATAACAAGAAAGAAATTTTTAAATAATCGTACAAGTCTTTTTGAAAGTTTTGACAATATCTGATTAGGTAAGGTTAAATTTTATATTCAAAAATAGCATTAATTCAGGATTTTTTCTTTGGTATTGAGAATAGAGAATAATGAAAGTTTACTTCTGATTGCTCAATCGAGTTATTGTATATAATTAAAAAGGATTTATCAAGCTAGTGAATTTTAACTTTTGCATTACAAAATATGGTATAGTATGTATACTTACAAAGTAGTTCTGAATTTTAATTAATTTTTATTATGTATGGGTAGCATCAACTGATATAACATTAAAATAAAAATATGTATAATGAAGGTGTGTTATATTTAACAAATGCAGAAACGTTTAATTACAAGATACATCAGATGATACTCGATCATTTACAATAATATATTTTACAAGTGGTGTAACCGTATGTGCGCTATAAGGGGGTGAAATCAACTCCCAAAAGATTGAACTACTTTTCAGTTTTTTTTAGTTTAAAAGAAAATGATGTTCTGCAATATGCTACTGTAAAACGTTAACAATTGTTCAGCCAATTTAAGAAAAAACTAAACAAAAATTCTGTGGCTCACTCACACAACTTTCTCTTACTCTAGAGCTCTAACAAAAAGTTAATTTTACATTCTTGGCGAATTTTTAAAGAAATATCGACTTGTTGATCTGCAAAATATCTTTGTATTAACACTGACATTTCTCTCAAAATTTATCAAAGGGTAAAAAACTGACTTTTTGTAATACCTAGAACTGAGCCACGAGATTTTTGCTTAGCTTTATTTTGCAATTGTTTGAACAATTACTATGTATTAGAATAATTCTTGTTGCAAAGTATGTCTTCATTTGAATATTTTTATATTTCTTGCCGTTAGCTAATAAAGAAATAAAAACAAAAAATAATTCAATCTAATTATATGAGCACAAAATAAAAGTTTCGTTTTATATACTTAAATAGTTCCCGCATACTTTCAACGTTTCACATTTTTTTGAATTTTCGAGATCGAGAACATCAAATGTTAGTGGATAATTAATCATTTCTGTGTCTGTCTAGTTCTCGGTTAGAACTAGATAGTGTACAGAAATAATATATGTACTTCAAGCAGTGTACCAGTAGAACAAAAAGAAGAAAATGGGGGTTTCCAGTTCCCTGGGATACCCTGTATAATTTGATAAAGACTATCTAAAACTACTTTTTTGTATAAACATATGAGCTTATAACTTTTACATAATTACGGACAATAATGTAATTATTAAAACTCATGTGATTTACAGACTGATTTCAGATAGGTATGACGTCACACCAGCTATTTTTAAAAAATTACTTGGTATTGTTAGTCTAATTAGCATTTCAACTTCTTTAAACAAAGTGGATACAACTTTTAATTATATATTTCGGGATTTTGATAGAAATTTAAGAAATAAGTAATTTCTTTTATAGGCACACAAGGTACGCACAAATCAAAACAAGTTATAATTATACAATATCAGGAACAGCAAGTCTTTCTGAAGGATTGATGCTTTTTGGCACTTATTTAGTCACAATTAGTCGGTTTGTTATTACTCATAGTTTTCATAACTTTTTTGGTTTCGTCTAATGCATTTTCTTAAATTATTTTGATGGTAAGGCCACTAATAAATTTTAATATGAGACGAGTAATCTGTTTTGTCAGTTCTGTTTTATTAATCTTTTGTTTTCTTAAGTTTGATTCTTTAGCACTCTGTTTATGCTTTTGTTTGACTAAGTTATTTGTTTATACATTGTTTGTTAATTTTTCATTGCTGTTCTTGATATTGTTGATTGCATGTTTGTATAATGGACTTTCATTGTTTAGGTGCTTAAACAATGTAATTGTAAGAGAATCTCTATTATTCTCTGATCTTAATCCATCCTTCACTTTGACAAGCCATTTTGTCTTAGTTTTCTTTTACTATCATTGATAATCTATTGGATGCTTGTCAAAGAAGAGTAGGAGTAAGATGAATAACACTTTCTTTACAAAGTAACAATGAAGATCGCGCATTAGAACAGTTTCCCTATAATTAGCTTAATACTGCAATTAGACTTGTCATAAAAATATTAATATTCACATAACTTACATCAACGAATTATAAAGATTATTAGTTCAAGTGAAACTTGCACTATAAAATTTATTACTCAATGATGAAATCAAGATAATTGATGATATGAACTTCTATCCTTCCGTAATATTAGTCACTTCCACAACTTTCGTTATGCATTGTTTATTCTTTCTATATAGAATGAGATTCTTAAACACCTTGTCGATTTTCCTATTTGTAACATGTTTTTGAAAATTCTTTTAAGAAATGTTATGCGCACAAAAATTGCACAACAGAATTTAAATGTATAAATTGTGATGCAAAACAATTTTTATTCCATTTTTATTATTTCCTTTATTTTTTTTTAGTAGGCTATCTTGGGAACTAACGAACTGAAAAATAATTAATTGTATAGTCTAGAAGATGAATAGTTAATTTTCTCAACAATGTTTTATACAGTTTATTAAGTTAACAGTAAGGTATCCTTAAGGTATTGGTTACGTAACAGAACTTTTTATTTTTCCAATTTTTATTTTTGGAGCCAATCTAAAAAAACCAGTACCAATATAATTTAAGATCTTTGCATCAATTTTGCTCCCAAAAGAAAATTTATTGCAAGAATTCTATTTTTTTAAAATAATTGTATTGTTTTCGTAGATATATACTCCCTATATCTTTGTTATCCTTACTGTGATTATAGTCTAGAATGGGATCTTATCGTTGTCGTTACAAGAAATTCATTTGCAGTCAAAGTAATGTTTTATTTCTCAATTCTTAGTTATTAAAGAGTCTCGAAAAATGTGATATAAATACAACACGAGCTTTAATGTAAAGTGTATGTATACCTAATTGCTGACCAATATATAATGAAATTATAATACTTGTTTTTTCTTATTCCTTATAAATCCAAAGAAATTTCTGATCTTGATGTCTTCGATGGCAAACACAAGATTACTGTTTTTACGATTACACACACACAATACCTGCAGCATACAGGATATAGTACTATAGTAGATCTTCTAGAAATGAACTGACTAAAATCCAATATTCTATCATTATTATTAAAGTATTATATTATGTGACAAGTGCCACAAGAGCAATTTTTTGTAAGACTGGGAAGTACAATGAGTGCAATAAATTGTTCTTTTGGCATATGTTGCATATGTTACAGTGTTTGGTGTCAAAATGAGCCTTCAGTTCATAAATATAATAAAAATAATTTGTTAAACTTTTTATCGAGATAGATAAAGTATTTTAAAAATACAGGGTCCGGCAAAAAAACTTCCCACATTTTGTTAAGCTACTGTGCGCGAATCAACGAAGAAAGGAGAACCTTAGTGTGCGCTATTAGTAGTGGGCGCCTTGCCAGTTTAGTTGCCATATTTTAAGATTTAAGTAAAAGTCTATTTAGAATTTTATTTTTTTAAACAAAAGTGTATAAAAGCAGTTTCTGCATTACATTTCCCTTAAAATCGTTTTTTTTTTGATAAATCTTTCGACAACGAAAGCACGATGCCCATCAGTCCAATTCATGATGACAACTAAAATAGCAAGGCGTCCACTACTAGTAGCGCAAACTAAGATTTTCCTCTCTTCGTTGATTCGCGCACAGTGACGAAGCAAAATGTGGGCAGTGGCGTAAATAGTGGACGCAAAAGCCCGCAGTGCGGGAGGGCCCGAAGGATTTGGGGGCCCCACAGTCGTTTACAGATATGAAATAAAAATAGCCATATAAATAGAAAAGTCTGGATAAGCGAAATTCTTATTGCCCAGTTCATTTTACTTTTTACTTTCAAGTAAAATCTCTATTATGTTGTCAGGTAGTCGATTTAAAAGTCACTTGTAGAAGGGCAATAATATCCGTTTCACATCTGTCCAACTTTTACTTTCCTTCTACCCTTAAAATATAAATAACTTTATGGTGTTAATTGTAGTATATATAAACAAATTTAAAATATTTCTTGCCACAGTCAGGGCCCTAGCTGGCGGGCGGGCAGTGCGTGTCTAACACGCGGGCGCCACTTATAAGGGGCGCGAATTCAATGAAATCGCATTCATAATTTTTCCAGGCTATACACGATTTAGAAAATTATATGGTACACAAGGTAATAGAAAAATATTTTACAAGATTCTTTGCAACGATACTCATTCCTACAATTAAACCCAAATGAAGGGCGGGGTATACAGCACCTCATAAACAACTACGGAGATGTTTATATTGAGTCTTTCACCTTTGGCTTAAACTCTGCTTAACTTTCACGTAAATTCTGAGTTATTTATTGGAATGCCTCATTATTTATTCTTTAGTTTTTATCGTTCTTTTACTTTTCCAAACACGGTAGTGAAACAACAGTAAGTAGTTACATTATACAGGTGTAGAATTGGTTCATCAATCATACGAATTTAACAATGAATATTTAACGTAACTGAAATGCCTAATTATTTGTTTTTCTAATTATTTTAGAGCAAAGGGGTACATTGAGTTTTTGTAGACAAAAGGAAACTTAATGCACCTGTACAAGTGTACAGCGCCCCAAAAAAGAGAATGGCCAGAGCTAAGTACCAGTTGCGTAGGCAACAACATCACTATTACTTTCAAGCAATTCAAGCCAAGGCAGGTTCTCTGCAGAGCGCCTGTCGCAATTAGATCCACTTCATTGAATCTCTACCTAAGCGGCACCCGAAATAACCTTAAGACACGACAGCATCCTTTTCAAGGAATAAATAACACACTTTTCGACGATTAAATAAGAATGTTCTGGTATTGTTTAACAGCAAATGACCCAAGAAGAGAAACGGGTATTTCGTTAATAAGTTTTATTTGTTTACACTTGTAACTTAATTAAATAAATAAAATTACTACGATGTTATTAAATTTAACCTCAGCTCCTGCAAGTTATTGATAAATGTTGATACACTTTGACAAAAAGTGCTGAGAATAAATCACGAATTGCTGGCAGAAGGAAAATGCTCTCTCAGAATTAAACAGAATATTCCTCAATGGGTTATATAATACGCTTCTTTTAGAGCTTTAAGTTGATGCTTAAAATTAATGCCTTCTTCACGAAACATTCTGGAAGTTAATTGACAATACAATCTAACGATTAGTGTTAATTAAAAACTTTTCTAATACACACAACCTTTTGGACCAATTTCTATTATGAACTTAAGTCTTAACTGTATTCCTTCCTTGAAAAAGATGCACACAAATGTTTAGCTTTCACATCTAAGATTTATTTAAAAACCGAAAAAAGGTAAAGATTCAATGATGCGAAACTAGTTGAGATAGACACCTTACAGAGGGCTGCCTTGGCATGAAAGTAATGGTGATATTGTAGAATGGGTTGCCTACACAACTATAAATACCTTAGAATTAATTATAGCTATGTCCATTCTCTTTTTGGGGTCAATGTACATGTTATTTATTTGTGTTATTTTCATTTTTCCGAAACCGAGGAAAAATTAAAGCAGTAAGTTTTGTAAACTTTTTATGATGCGTGAGACAATTGTACACCTTATATCGTATACTAAAGTTTCGCAAATATCTCCGATTAAATATCTTGCAAAAAGAAGCGAATACATTGGGCGGGAGGGCGCTAAAATATGTTTCATCACGCAGGCGCTACGGGCCTGGCCACAGTTATAATTCAGAACTCACTTATTCAGAACTAAGTCAAATAGTCAAAGTGTAACTATTAAATTCGGTCAAACACTTCTAAATTTTATTTAAAAAAGAATAAGTCAGTTGTAAAGAAAGTTATTGAAAATTTTGCCAACAGGAAAGCTAGACAAGTGTCTATATAACAATGTATTTAGTACCTTAAATCTTGTAACACATAAATGTCCTATGCACCTAGTTTCTAATAAGATTACCTTGTAAATAAATAAATAAAAACAAATTTGTAATTTGTCTGTTGCATAAGTACCTAACTACCGTATACTAATTAAAAATACAAGGTGGTATAAAGTGCTGTGTTTCTTAAATATTATGTAAATCATGAAGTACTAAGGGGCCTCGAAATTATGTTTGCGGGAAGACCCTAAAATTATATTTACGCCACTGAATGTGAGAGGTTTTTCTGCCGGACCCTGTATAATTATTAATCAATTAATTTCATTGTAATCATTTGTTTAATAAAAACATTTAAAGTACCCGCCATAATAAATTCTGTGGTTTTGTTTCCGAGCTAGCTTGCCCACTTTTTGTAAAACTTGATTTACTTGTTAATCCTACGCTGGGCACAACACTGAAATGATAACTTTTAGTGATAAAAATGCAATTCATCAATATAAAAAGTCTTTGTACGATTTTTCATCGTCTACTCTTTCACAAACTTTTATATTTGCTACACTACCTAATGACGAAGCTGTAGAATAGTAAAAATATTACATCACCGAAATAGTATATAGCTTTATTATTTCTGAAATTTACAACTAATTTAACAAACACGGTTAGCTCCTATTTTAGATGCGTCGTTTTCGAGTAAACTAAGATTTTATGAAACCTTTAAGTGTTATTTTTTTATTATAGCAATGCAATCTCCAAATGGTATGTTATATATAATTTCAACAAAACTTTTGAACATAAAAATCCTCTCTATGTTCAAAGAATCTGTAGAACAAGAAAAAGGTAAATGCGCTTTTCTACACCAGCTTATACTATATTTGGGAAACTGTATACAGTGTGTCCAAGATAAGGATGCACAGCATGGGGATCTTGGAAACGGTAAAAGATACAGCATCGGTTAATTGGGATGAAAGTTGACTATTTATAGGACCTTTTTGTTGGCGTTTGCAAAATCTAGATATCTTGGGTAGTTTCGGAGATATTTAAAAAAAAGTAGATTTCCCGATTTTCGTTTTTATTTTTTCTTTCATTTATTTGAAGAGATATCGGAAACCTAAAACCACATATCCATTGCCACTTTTTGTGCTCTAGTAAAATACGCTAACAAAATCTGTGTACAAGGTTTCGGTTTCGAGTAACCATCATCAACTTCAATTTTTTTTAAATAGGCGGAAAAACAATTAAAGATTATTTTGGATAGCTCTTGTTGTCACGATTCTAATGATGTAAACATGATAGAGTTATTTTGGTTTTGATTTTTTTGTGTTGAACGCTGCCGTGACCAACTGTAATAATTGCTGTTTATCTTTAAAATCTTGGTTGAGCACATAATTCTTGACACAACCCGAGAGAAAAGAAATCTAGAGGTATTAAATCAGCTGATCGTGCAGGTCAGGGTACTGCAGAATGCATTAATTTATAGCAGAAGAAATTGAAATAATAATAAATAATGGCTTTCTGATATCTCTTCAAATAAAGAAAAGAAAAAATAACGAAAATCGAGAAATCTACTTTTTTTTAAATACCTCGGAAACTATCCAAAATATCTAGATTTTGCAAACGCCAACAAAATGGTCCTATAAATAGCCAGCCTTCATCCTATTTAACCGATCCTGTATCTCTTACCGTTTTCAAGATCCCCATGCTGTGCATCCTTATCTTAGACACAGCTTGTTAGTAATTTCGCCCGAGAAATTAAAGTTATTGCATCATAACACCCGGTATAGAACTAACCACAAATAAAACGCTAGATTATTGGTAACTAATTTTTGGACTATTTCTATGTAAAATACAACAAGTTCATGAATTTTAAGAGCTTTTTTGTATCTTAGAATAAGCCGCAGTATTTCCTTATATGCGTATACATACGCAGTATATTCTTTGTAAGCTAATCGATAACGAGGGAAAATTATAATTGTACTTTCATAAATATTAAATAAATCTGCTTTAGTGATACTGTACACTTTTAAAATGTTTCCATGGCGATGTTAACGTCAACAAAAGCTAAATTTTTGTAAATTATTCAAGTAACACAGTAAATCACAATTTAAATCTACAGACAGACCTCGTTTTACATTTTTATTACAAGTGATTCTCTACAAGCATCTTTTAAAAGATGGTTTCGAGGAAAAGTAATTTAGAAGGTTATGAAAGAATTAAAGCGATTGGAAAAGGTAAGAATTTGAACCAAATAACTATAAGCGCACTTGTTGATTTTCAAATTAACATACTTTTAGGAGCATTTGGAACAGCTATTCTTTATAGGAGATTATCTGATAACAAGGACGTGGTTATAAAAGAAATTTTCCTGTCTGATATGTCGGACGCTGAAAAACAGCTAGCATTTAATGAAGCTGATGTTTTAGCATCTCTTAATCATCCTAATATAATTAGGTATGTAGCTATGTCTAGAATAAATTTAAAACAGGTACCAGCGTACTTAAATGTGTTTATATCTTAAAAGTCTTATTAGTCTGTCCTTATAAAACAATTGTCCACTTTTTCTTAAAGCAAAATTTCGGTACTAAATATTTCTTAAGAATCATTACCAAAATTATAGCTTTCAACCCAAGCATTTGCCTGACTACGTTAATGAAAGAGCTTGCAATTAACTTAAAGCTGCATTTCTAAATTCAACAAAGTTATTTAATACAATATGACATTAACGGATTAAATTTGCTTGAAGTTGTGGAAAGAAACCTCTCACTCGCGCATGAAGTTTGAATCAATTTGCCTGAGCAATTCAAAAGGTATGAAAGTAAATGTGATAACCTACGTCACGTTTGAACGTCCATAACTATTTAACGAATAGACCCAGACTCTAAAAAGAATTTTTGTATCAGGTCTCTTTGATTTGTCTACGGATGTTATCATATAATATAGAGAAAGAGGTCTAAATATACTTAGTATGCGTATGTACAGGGTGTTTGAGATTCGAGCTTAAGCATGAGGTTCTCGCTTATTATAAGAAATAGAGCATATAAGGTGTATACCTATGAAATGAGACTTTTTTTTTCAATTTTAAACGTTTATTAACAAAAAATGGTTACAAATTTAATCTTCAAAATAATAGCCATCGCTAGCGACACATTTTACCCATCTCTCAGGCAATTTGTGAATGCCGCGCCAAAAAAATTGGCCGTCTTTGGCCGCAAACCAATCATCGAGCCATTTTTTGGCTTCTTCGTGAGAATTGAACCGCTGCTCGGAAAGTGCGTGGCCCATCGATGCAAACAAATGATAATCGGAAGGCGCCAAGTCTGGTGAGTAAGCCGCATGCACCAGCGGTTCCCAATCGTACGTCTCCACCAATTCCCGGGTCGCTCTTGTTCGATGTGGTGGTGCATTGTCATCAAGAAAAATTACTTTGTGACGCCGATCGGCATATTCTGGGCGTTTTCGGTGTATAGCGCTGTTCAAATCGGCCAATTGTCGTTGGTAGCGTGCACCGTCAACTGTTTCACCTGGTTTTAATAGCTCGTACCAAATCATACCATGCTGATCCCAGAAAACACACAGCATTGCCTTGCGGCCGAAGCGATTTGGTTTGGCCGTTGATTTTGGCTTGTGGCCGGGCGGACCATACGATCGTTTACGCTTGGGATTGGAGAAATACACCCATTTTTCATCACCCGTAACGATTCGATGCAAAAAAGACTTCCTTTTGAACCGGGAGAGCAGCATTTCACAAGTGGTTTTTCGGTTCTCTTGCTGCCTTTCAGTCAGTTCATGCGGCACCCATCTTCCGACCTTTAAAATCATGCCCATGTCTTTCAAACGTTTGCAAATGGTTTTTTTGGGTCACTCCCAACTGCTCTGCCATCATTTCTTGCGTTTGACCATCATCTTCATTCAACAATGCTTGCAATTCGGTGTCCTCAAACTTTTTCGGTGGCCGGCCACGTTCCTCGTTCTCCACGCTAAAATCACCACTTCGGAATTTTTCAAACCACCTGAAGCACTGTGCTCTGCTTAGAGCATGTCCACCGTAAGCTTCTATAAGCATTTGATGAGCTTGAGAAGCGTTTTTCTTCAATTGATAACAGAAAATCAACGATGTCCGCAAATCGTAGTTTGAAGGCACGAAATTCGACATTTTTAAGAGCGAAAAAAATGCGTTGTTGTATGAAACATCACAAACAATGAATTGAATATTGTTGACAGATGACAGACGAAAAAAATAAGACATTTGGGACAGTTTAAAAATACTCCTAGCGACATCTGTGGTCTAATAGCTGAAAGTCTCATTTCATAGGTATACACCTGGTATGTTTAAATTTGGAACTGTTGCTAGATTTTATGTTGATCAATTATCTCAAAAGAGATTCTAGCTAACTTATTTTGTTCTCGATTTATTATGACCAAAAAAAGGCAAGATGACGTTTTAGGTTTTTCGCCTCTAACTTCCTTATTATTGGGAATTCTAAATATCCAATAGAACATTCTTAAGGTAGTTTTTTATTACTAATAACGTCAGATTCATTCAGTATGAGTTCAACTCGTTGTCGTAGCATACGTTGCAAACCGACCGGTCTCTCTCTTACCACACATACTACAATTTGAATAGCACTTTTAATGACTAGTGCGTTTAATGAAAGGTCGGTGCACAATGATTAATATTTTAACAATAACTGGTAATATTTCCTCTACAATTTCTCCTGTTTTAGTTCCAACACTCTTCAAATTAAAAACTTTTCAGGTATATGGGTAGCTTTGAAAGAGATGGATCGTTACTAATAGAAATGGAATATGCTGATAATGGTAATTTGGCGCAATTGATTAATTTACGTCGAGAACGCAAAAAGATGTTTAAAGAAAAAGATATTTTAGAAGTATTGTCGCAGATAACTGATGGAATAAGTTACATGCATTCACATAAAATATTGCATAGGTGCGTATTTCTGAAATCCTGTAGTTAGTAAAATACTAGAGATGTCTGTACCCCTTCTAGAGACCTCAAGGCTGCAAATATATTTTTAAACAGAAATGGTACAATTAAAATAGGAGATTTTGGCATTTCGAAAATAATGACCACCAGAGCACAAGCACAAACTGTTGTTGGCACACCTTATTATTTAAGTCCAGAAATGGTAATTATCTACTTTGCAATAATTAATTACTCATTGCTTATTCTTATTATTATTATTATTATTATTATTATTACACTAATTTTATAAGTATAGACACAGATACTACTAAAAGTACTACCTATGATGTATGTAGATATATTACATCTGTGAAAGTTGCATTGTATTCTTTCGGTTTATCGTTGGATTGGGATAATTCTTCTTTGAAAAGCCAACCAAAGCGATTAATGCCCTATTATTTAGACATTTTTGTTCCAATTTATAAGTAGATCAAGGACTTTATTTCACCATCTAATTCGAACCATCCTTCTCACTGCAGTTAGCTACAACACTTTCTCTGATTTACGTTAACGTTGTCGTTTTCTTTGCAAGAAAGATCGTCCTAATACATTTAAGCACCCTGGGATAACAAAATCAGGCAACGTTTGTCATAACAGAAAAATAATAAAAAGTAAAAGACCCTTGTGACATGGCGGCGATCGACGCTCTCGGTCACATGACGCCCTACGACTGCACTCCTACTAACCCAATGGTTAGGTAAACGCAATTACAAGGCTCAGATTGAACTGGAACACGCAGAGGCAAAAACCAGGAGAAAGATTTGGTTTTGTTAGGACATATAAAGTCCGGAGATTTTTTAAATTTTTTTTATGTCACTGCCTCACATATGTCTCGTTTTCGTAGAAGAAGTAAGCAGTGTACAAAGAATGGGGAGTTTGTAAGCTCTGTAGATCTACTACTCTTTAATTGTTATACATAGAAGATATGGACTTTGGTTCCGACTTGTCAGATGCAGGATATCAGAAATGTGAAGTTGATATTCTTTTCGAGAACAAACAAAAATAAAGAGCTGCACTCTTAGATCGTAAATAACATTTCGTTTTGTTTTTATTTTTTACAAATACAACGTTATATACACAAATGTTACACAAAAGCTTTGTTTAGCTGACATTCATAGTCGTAATATGTATAATAATTGTATATATTTACATTATACAGCAGCTGTAGTTCTATTATACTAATACTATGATTTACAGTGCGAAGGTAAGGAATATGATGAGAAATCAGATATTTGGGCAGTAGGATGCATTTTATATGAACTTGCCTGTTTTCATAAACCATTCGAAGCACCAAATTTGCCAGCTCTTGTGCAAAGAATAAGTGCGGTAAGTAAGAAATGAGTACTTGTGTCTTCCATAATAATTATCAGCTTTTAGTGTGAATATAACGAAATTCCTGACATTTACTCAAAAAATTTGTCACAATTGATAGCAGAAATTTTACAAAAAGATTACATGAAAAGACCATCTGCACAATACATTCACGATCATGTAATTCCCAGCTTTTTACAATTTTCAAATCTTCGTACAGAAAGCAGAAGACATTCCTTGAAATCACCAGTAACAAAAGAGTATTGCTTCAATGAATGAGTATTATTTAGAATTATTTAACAATTACTGATTGTAGCAATAATCGAGAAAGATCAGTTTTATATCACATGAATGGATTTGGAGATAATCTAGATCTATCTCCTATTGAACTCCCATTAAAAAAGATAATCAATTTTTCAGCCAGTATTACACACTTTATGGTAGTTACCATTGGTCAGTTTTAAAAATATTTTTATTAGCAACTAAATACGCCACGTTTGTTACGTTTTTAGATAATTTAGTTTACACTTGGGGAAAAGATACTTTTGGACAATTAGCTCATGGAGGAACTAACATTTGACGTAAACATCCTATCTGCGTAGAATACTTGCGTGGAAAAAACATTATAAAGTAAAATATCAAAACTTTTATGTTTACATAATATTTATTAAATAAAATATTATTAGATGCGCAGCTGGTGATGGATTCAGTGTATTCCTAAATAAAAGTGGTTTAATCTATACCTGTGGGGATGGTCGACAAGGTTGTTTAGGACATGGAAACTGGAATAGCATATTGAGACCAACAATTATAGGTATGTAAATATTACTTTTTTATCTTTATGCTTTTTGTTTCAATTATAAAAACATCCTCTTTAATTTTTTATCTACAGATTCCTTAATAACTACAAATATAGTACATATAAGTTGTGGATCCAAGCATGTGCTAGCTTTAACCGCAGATGGAAAAGTGTACTCTTGGGGTTCTTCATCAAATGGTCAATTAGGATTAGGACATGAAAAATTTTGGTAAGTAATTAACATGCACCATAACCCTATAAAGTTTTATATTTTGATCGATTAATTCGTTTATTAGTTGCATGCCTACACTTATAAAATTACCAAATGAATATCTCATAACTAACATATTTGCCGAAAATAATTCTTCGGCGCTTCTTGATGATTCTGGTAAAATACTAGTGTGTGGAGACAATACACATAATAAATTAGGTGTTCGGAATGAAACTAAGTTGCTTAATTTTCAAATATTGAGAATATTAAAAGATAAAATAATAAATGTAAGTATGGGTCTTAATCACACTATTTTAGTCACACAAAATGGAAAAACGATTGGAATGGGAAAGAATACTGAAGGACAATTAGGTATAGGAAACTGTACAACTTATAGTTATCCTCAAACAGCTAATACACCACAAAATATTGTAGTAAGTATATATCTTTGTGTAGCAACTATAATTATAATTATCAAAACGATAAAAGAAAATTCAAACAAGTTTGGAAAATAATATTGCGTTGTCTCATAATTCTCTATGTATTTCGCGTGCGGGTGTTTAAGGACAAAACTAAAACGAAGAATAATCTGAACCAATCATAAATTCTCCATTAATTTCTCCATCTCTTGACTAAAGTTTGAATGCCAATTTACATAAATATTACTATCATTAGACCTAATAAAGTTGTTAATCACTTTTAATATTCTCTCCATCTGAATAGTTTTTTCCGTTAAAGAGAATTTCCAATTATCAAAACGTGCCATAGTCGTTTGGTGAAGTGTTAAGTAAATGCGCAATATGCCAGAAAATAAATGATTTTCTACCCAAAGCTATAAATTTTTCCAAAAAGAGATATTCAAAGCTATGTAAAACCTCCACTCACAAAATAAGATTCTCCCCGATTGTTTGACAGTACATAGCACGCTTTTGCTACTCAAATGTCGTTTTCACTCTAAGAAACGCAGAAACGTGAGCTTCCCCGCAGAAAACACCCCAGAGAAAACGTCAGTGGATTAGTATGCTGTACTAAACCAAACACCGCATTTTGAAACTGCGTTTAATTTTGTTAAACAGTGTTGGAAACATACTAAGCCTCGCACGGTATACACATCGTGAGTGGGCTTCGATAATCACCTTAACATCTTCGAAATTCTTTTTTCACTGGGCAACATTCTTTGGTTTACATTGTTGTGAGTTTTTTGGTTCACTTGCGAGATTAAGATTCCTTGAACGAAATCTCTATAACTACCTTTGACATTTTTTGTTGGTGCCGTACCAAGTTCGAATTTATACAGCATAACATAACGTATTGTAATTGCAAATCTGCTGACGTTTCTTTTGTCACCTTTCTTTATTTATTTAAATATAAAACAAGATTTTTACAAAATACAACTAACAACACACTGTAAAACGTTGCCAATTCTACCAGCAACGACGCATAACTGAAAATGTAGGTATAAATAAACGACGCAATTACTCCAGAGAGCTGATACAACCCAATATTCATTATACTCCAATCTTTTTATAATTATTATTACTTTTCAAATCTTCTAATTTTCTGTGAGATTTACAAGCTTTTAAATATTAACAATTCTAAAACTTCATTTCAGAAATCTTTGTGATATCAATAGTTCATATCAGAAAGATTTAACTTTTTTAAGATTATTTGCTTTAAAGTTAATGAGAGAAATAATAATTTTAATAATCATTTTAGATGGTTAGTTGTGGAGCTACATTTACAGTTGCTGCTACCGACAATAATGTCGTTTATTTTTGGGGCACTTATCATAAAGAAAATAGCTCGGTAACATCTTCAGAATTACCTGAAAAATTCCCTCATTACAGTCATTCCGCAATTTCTCACAAGAACAATATGTCTATACAAAAGGTTAGTAGTAGAAACTTAGTTTTAGCAATAATAAGCTATAAAAGATAATAAAGTCTAATATGGAACAAATTCGTAAATCACCAAAAAGATCTATTTTATTTTTAACAAAGATCTAATCGTATAATCTGACAAAATAGATTAGAAGCAAAGCAAAATTGGCAATAATGGTTAAATCTATCTGGTGATCTCTTAAAGAGTTCCATTTTTTGACTAAAGATTCATCCAAATGCAAAATCTGCGCGAAGAAATAACGAAGTATTTTAGTATTTAGTTGCAAATGACATTGTTCTTAAATGAAAAGGGGTATTGGAAACCAGTTATTTAGTTGGTACCAACCGGTTGGTTCGAGGTCAATTTGGTTTGGTTTAAAAAATATTTGTTCAGTAACCTAAGACTATACAATACATATTAGAATCGACATAAATGTGAACATAAAATTCTAAATTAACCTATCAAAGATATTCAGGGTATATCAGACTTACTGATTCAAATAAAAATAGCCAATACTTAAAAAGGAAAAGTTCAGCCTCACTTGCGCTGAAACTGAACTATATCTGGAAATATTACATAATAGATCTGACTCTCATATAACCTCATGAACTTTGTAATTAATTCTGATTAATACGGCACTACGGTGACAGTCAAATAGAATCTGACAAGAAGTAACCTAGTGATGAGGTCTTTGACACATAGAGAAATCCAGTTGTTGTGAATGGTGACAATTTAATAAAACGCTAAGATTTTCTCAAATATAAACAGGAACATTGCTTGTTTAATAGATTTCCATATAGCACACGAACGTCCAAATTTCAGGGACGAAAGTTTAATGGACGTCCAATTTTTGGCTTAAGAACGTCCAATTGTCACAACTTTGACCATTCAACAGACATCCGTTACTGAACGTAATTTGCATGTAATTTATACATGGTCATCCGATAGATGCCCAAAAATGAACGTCCAATGGATGCATACAACTTACGTCCAAAAATACTGGACAAAGCATAGACCACAATAGGATGTCCAGTGGACATCCAATGACTGTGTCTATGGACGCTCGACTAATTCTAGACGATAAAAGGGCATTCAATGGACGTTCTGTGCTATATGCCTAGTGAGTAAAATCCAAAGTATAATCATACTATAAGAATAGGAAGAAAATTAAAATTAAAAAGACTTTTATTTAGACTTTCTTACATGAAAATCACCTAATAGACCTACGTTGTAGTTTAATTTGCTGTATAAACGCTTATTAGGTAGTACCTACATATTATTACTAGTATTTTTCAAATTTTAGATTCCTGCAATCGATGCTTCACTAACAGACATAAGCAATGTTGTCGACTCAGGAACTCCAGAAATAATAAAAAAGCCTAAAAGTATTCTAGCGTAAGTAATTTTCTCTAGTATTTGAGTGTAAACAAATTTTACATTAACCAAATAACTATACCTATAAAAATGTCAACCTGAAAAGCTTTATCAAAAATATTATTTTTATACATGACTTTTAATTTACTGAGAACACAATTTCATTGATTTACTTTAAGTTAATAGTTCACAAAAGGAAAGTCTTCTTAATTTGGGTGTATTAAAACGTAATTACAAATACAGAACCATAACAGGATTAGTTTCTAAAAGTAGATTCGAAGTCTGTCAGGAGATTAGAACTTTCTTTCTTCCTTATAAGATCGCGAAAACTTATATTAGGTCGAAAAGTCGCCAAGTTCGTATTAATGTTTAACAATCTAAAAGGAAATTATGACTTGTCTTCATATGATTACGGAAAACAAAAAATTGTTCTTTGCTTTATTTAAGTAGTTAAGTATATATGACTATTTGTATTACTAGCTTAATAAATTGTTCTTTAGATTGTATGCTTCAAATGAAAAACTAAAAGCAGGACAGAAGATATGGCTAGAAAAAGTGCAAGCACTATCAAATAGTTTGATGATTCTAGTTCACACCACTGCACCACCCCCTTTACGGAAAACTCAAAGTGTGGATTCAACCTACAGTAGTAACCGTCATAGCAGCAGTAGTGCTAATGTATGTAGAAAATTTTCATTTGTAGTAGAGCTTGTTTACATTGTAATATATCTGTTAATGTTATTCCATCAACACCAAATATAGTTATTTACATAACAAGCATGGAAAAGATCAGATTTCACACTACTGGGAAGGTATGCAGCGATTCCACGAGTATGAAATAAGTACACTTTCCAGTGAGTTTTGTACACTATTTTTCCTACGACCAAGAAACAGCACATTTTCTTGAATAATTTATAATTTACATTTTTACATTATTGACAAAAAGCTTTTATGCGAATTTAAGTGCGAAATTAATAGTTCAAGCGGTGACCGAAAATGTCCGTCTTTTAATTTATAAAAAGAATTATAAAGTAAATACTGTAACGAAAAAGAAACGGCTTGTCTGTTTAAGCAAATCCTCGCACGATTGTAATCTAATTGCAATTGCAATTAGGCGATTATAAGTCTATTGTTCACTCGGTGCGTGATAGACTCATTGATTGGTTTAATTGCATGCTAGATTTCTTGTATGATTTAATTCTCTATGCTTAAGATTAGGTTTGACATGTGAAGTATCCATTACTCATTATCTAACCATATACATATTATGTATAATGTATACAACGTTCACGATGTTTCTGGGTCGTAACAGGCCATGCTTTCATTTTGTTAGGTTGGAGTGTTGCTTTCTTTTTTTTCTTGAAAATTGCCATACGTGCGCTGTATTTGGCGCCGTTGCGTGATCAAACATTTTGCATAAACGTTTAGTCCCGATTAGTTTTGCTTTGTTAAAAGAAAATCAAGTTTTTTATATTTTAGATCTACTATTAATGCCAATTACGAAGAATGTCAAAGATTATAAATAAAAACAAAACTTTGATTTATAAATGTAAATAAATAGAAATCTTCGTGAAACAATCTTTTAGCGTAATCGATTTACAGATTTACAAAAAAAAGGCAGCAGCGTAAGGTCAAACCACAGATTAAATAAAGGTCAGATATTTCACTTCGACATTAGTGAATTCTACTCTCTCTCTCTCAAAGCAACTCCCAGAGCTTGCTATTTTGACATGTACTGCGCAAGCAGCACCGCGCGATATGCACTTTTCATAAAACGCGCGTAAAATAGTAGGCGTGATAAACTTCCAGAGCTGCAAATGTAAATGTGCAGAGACAAAAAATGGGAACATTAGTGGAATAGGGAGTAAAACATCTGACCTTTATTTAATCAGTGATCAAACTGTCATCAAGTCATAACCTTAAAGCACATTAAGCGTCAATAAGATTTTACAAGCCGAGTTAATAAACAGCCCAGTTTACAATACTCAAACTGTCATTCTGCCACAGCCATATACGACCTAGAAACATCGTAAACTGTGTATATCTAACAGTGCCATCACTGTCAAATAACAAGAGTGAATAATAATTGACTTATAATTGCCTCACATTCTTTGTGATTGCCTCATTGATTACAGTCGTGCCAGGATTTGCTTAAGACAGACAAGGAGTTTCTTTTTCCTTACAATATCTACCTACTTTCATTTTATAAATTAATCGATGTTCAATGACGCAGAACATTTTACGGTTGCCGCTTGGACTATAACCTATGCATAGTAACAAATAACAAATATTTGTCATAATCTAACACACATGTGATGTTATAAAATGAATACACACACGTACGGAAACTAAAACGGCAGTTTCGGTACGTATGTGAAACTGTCAAAATTTGCATCTAATTAGTTGTAAGGTGAATCATTTGTTTATATGGTTGTAGGCAAAAATTTAAGTCTGAACTGTAGTATCAAAAAATTTCAAACTTTATAAATTGTTTTTCTGGCTAGAATTAATTATATACATAACTGAAACATGTGTAGGTATCCTTTATAAAGCACCAAAGGATCACTAAACTGGTTTCATTCTTTGAGTTTTAGTTTCAGCACTAAGATCTAGAATAATTTATTTGACTGGGACTGAAATATTTGACTTTGACAGCAAGTAGAATTAAAAAGGTCAATTTTATAAGAGTCGTAGTAGAATCTCTTTTTATAAAAAATCTCATGCCTTACAAAATAATCTCTATTCACTCTTACAGCACCTGAATTAGTTTTTCAAGCCATTTGTCCAGGAAGTTCAAAACTCATGATCTTGTTTTTTTTCTATTTCTCATAATCACGGCTTTCACAGGCTATAAGTGAAACAATTTTTATTCTTTTGTTTGTAAAAAATTCGATCATTGATTTTTATAAATTTCATCCCTTTGAATTTTAAATAACAATGTTACCAACAAACTGCTAGGTGATCTTAGAATTGCCCCTGTAATTTTAGGCACCGCGCAAAAGATTATTCAAATTTGAGTTTTGCCTAAAACGTTTTCAGGCGTTTGCCTGCGCTGCTATGCAATAGGCAAAATTGGGTGGACAATTTATTTTAATACTTTTAATTTTGAAATAGTTATACTTACCATTTACAATAAATAAATTAAAGATACTTATAAGGGAAGGGCACAGTGAGTCCGTCGCCGATCTCGATGAAATTCTTACTGGCGATTCTACATCGAAAATAAGTCGGCACGTATTTTGCCGTTCGTCTCAATGGGCCCTTCGGGGCTCGCAAAAAACATTATAAGTCAGAAAATGGCTAAAATTGAATCCAACAAAACTGGCGCTACGCCAGCTGTCTTAAATAATTTCAATGAAACTTTTATGGGTGTTTCTACATCGAAAAATATTAGACCGTGTGTAGGGGTTTTTCAATACTTCTAACTTTGCTTCAGGTATGATGGAGGCAAACCTAGATTTGCTTTTTCAGGCAAAGTCAGAATTTAAATAATTTTTCACACATTGCCTAAAGCCACTTCAGCAATCCTAAAATTGTCTAGATAAACCTAGGATTGCCGGCACTTAAAAGGTTGCTGGTAACATCAATACTTATTTCATCAGTAGTATTTCATATAAACTAAGTCAAAGAATCTTTTTATTTCTATGATTTAAACAATGTTTCTTTTCAGGTACCAGATTGGATGGATACAAATTTAGATTACTCAGCATTAACAACATTGCCAAATACTGCAGAATTTGCATGATCATTGGTTTCTTATTGCATATATTGCATATCATAAGATCTACATGTAAGATAAATTTAAGATGAATTGTTTGATGTTATAAAAATTAAACCCCCAGATGCATAAAGTGTTTTTAAAGTCATTATTAGCTAATGCAATGTTAACTTAAAATATAGTGATCTGATTAGTGAATTCCAAAGTGACATCTGAATTCTAATACTTTTGATTGGTTAATGGCATTCTTAACTTGACAACGCAATTAAGAACACTTTATACAAAATAAACTGTTTCATGTTATTGAAGCTAAAATGAATTTTGTCAAAAATAAAAACTGATACACTAAAAATCTTTAGTTGATAATCTTAGAATTTCTGTTTTTGATGTTTTTTTTATCGTTTTGTAAACCTTTCTGACCTTTAATAATTACACAGGCCTGCAAAATTATAATACATAGGTACTATTTTTGAGGCACAAGATTTAATACCCAAACATAATTTTTGCATGCTAAATTCAAATTTGTTTCTCATTTTTTCATATTATATAAGGATTTTTCAGAGTGGTCATGTCATTTGTTAGATTTATGTGTGGAATATGAAATAAATTCATTATTTCAAAAATTTTTTGCTATACTCAAACTTTCAATACAACAGTACCACAGTACCATAAAAAGTAAAAATGTTTTTTGCTTAATCAGTACTAATGTCACAGCAGTCGGCAATAAATTTTTAGGAACTTGTTGATTTTTAACATACATTGTTTTAAAATAAAGAAAATAACATTGCTTACGTTAATTTTAACCCTAATTTTCAGGTTCAAAATTGGCTGCTACCTATCTTTCACAGTACATTATTATTATTTACAAACCTTGGATGAAACAATCTGTCAGTTTATATTCTGGAATGAAAGATAGATATAGTAAAACACTGCATTCAGTCAACTTTTTAATTAATTGTGTGGTATATTTTTATTTTGTAAAAATGAATGTACACTAAAAAAGTAAAGAAAAGATACTAATCACAATATCTCTGATTTAAATTTTTTAGGATTACTTTCAGTGTTCTCTGCATTTGTCCTGAAACAAATTGATTTTAATAATGCTTGTAAACTCTCGTTTCTTATGACACATACTTCACACTGACATTTGCAACAGTGCCAAATCTCTTAATAAAGGTTTCAAGGTACACTTTGGATTTGCCAAATACATTTACAAAAAGATGTTCTGGGGCATTTTCAAGAATAGCATTTCTGTCAAACTTTTTTGTTACTAAATTTCCTAAAAATATAAATAGGTAATTTTGTGAAGTGAAAATAAAAAGAAAACAAAATACAGACTTCTAGATATCTCTCCTCCTTCTAACTGATGTTCTTGTATTTCTCTATCTTTTTTCTCTATCAAATCAAACAGTTTCTTCTGACGTACTTCTAAGTATTGTACACTCTGCATTAAGGGTAATGTAAATTCAGTGAAAAAACTAAAATATTGTAACAGTAGAATTTATACAATCTATCAATAACAATAAATACAATACCATATTCTCATCCCCAACTAACAGACAGAATTTATATTTAATATAAAATTCTTGAAACTTTCGTTTTAATTCCAGCGTAATTTTATCATCTTCTGTTGATAAGAAGATATTAGTTTCAAGATGTACATCAGTTATTAAAGATTCTACCCTACTGATAATTTCTGTACTAGTAAGGGAATTAACATCAAAAAGTGGATTTAATTCCTGTAACAATAATATATATATTAAATTCATAGAAACTCAAGACTGTTTTTAAATTATCAATTCTTTCTTTTTTTTACATAAGAAAGCAGTTATTAGGTAAGATAGAAAAAATATTACTTTTTGATAGACACAAGTAAATCAGTAAATACACATAGGATATCTTCAAAAATATGAAGGAAACTTTAACACTGATTAGAATGCATCAAAACACAAAAAATATCAACAAAGTTTTCATATCAATGATAATAAAGGAGCCAAAGGACTAACAATATTGGTACAGCACTGTTTGGTGGTCAGAATGCAGTGCATTTTTACACCTAAATAATAAAATGTTCCTTTACTTATTTTTGTAATTCTTAAAAGTAATTAAATTATTTAAAATGGTCTAATTATTACTCGACTACACAGCTTTCTTTTGAACAAAAATCTAATAAAATTGCACTGGCCTATATTCTCATTTCCTGGTTAAAATCAAAGTCATGATTAGAATTTAAATAAAATGATTAATAAGAAGAAGAAAAAGGATAAGATTTATTATCATGGCAAATCATGAAATGAGAATATCGAGCATTTTCTAGATATGTGATCAATTGATTTTGAATTTGTCTAAACACAAACTGTGGCCTCTTGTAATAAACATAACTGCAACTTTGTTTTTTTTTAATCATTGGTATCTGTAAGGTACAGTAC
>VTPC01000511.1:20951-36427 GCA_011009095.1 Ignelater luminosus | reverse complement strand
TGAAATGATATTTTGATACTTTACTAATGTATGTATAATGTCATCTAAAAATATTCTTTCGCTTTAAATATCTATCAGGACATTTATCTTCAAAATGGTAAATAAATGGAATTATTCAGTGTATTATCCTTTAAATATTAATAACTAAAGTATTTACAAAGTTATTTACTACTTTAAAATGTTAAGGTTGATTAGATCGACAGTTCTTCAGTTAATTAGTATAATAATGGAGAGAAAAGATAAGTATACGGTTGATAGCGTCAGAAAGAATTTGATACACTTAGTATCTAATTGGAATGAAATCATGAGAAAATCAAAATCTTTTAATGTTTTAGACTTTAATATAATATGTAGGGTATAACACGTGCCTCCTACGTAGTAAGTTATTCGCATTGTTTGCATGAAAATAGGAATTATGGATGATAATCACAATCTGATTCGCCTATGAAACGTGCTGATTTTCAATCTGTTAATTCATTCATTGTAGCTTCTAGAACTAGCTTTATGCAGTGATGTTTCTTTAAATTTACTCCCTCCTACTATGTATTTTTGTAAACAAGATTAGAATAAATTTTCCCTTCAAACTAAATGTTTGTTTTAAAAAGTCTTTTGTGCTTGTAGTCATTAATTTTTCTTTAAGAAGCAGTTAAAAATTTTTAATTAGTTGGTATTACTCCAGTTCTTGATGGCACAGGTAGTTTCTACAATCTTGAGTAAACTGCATGCGTGACGTTTCACTGCTCAATAGTTATTTGGTGATTGTTTTTTAGCGTCTCGTGCTAGAAATATTATTCCTTTGTTTGTTTTAATTTGTTTCTATTTATTAATTGACAATGTTATATCTGTCAACACGTTGTTGTGTTATATTCTAACGATTAAATTCCCATGTAAATATTTCTTTAAATTTAGTTTAGCAATTTACCTAATTTCAGTTTTATTAACTTTGTTTAAATTACTTATTTTAGTTTCAAAGCTATTATTTATCGTTGAAGATTCATTTGCAATGCAGATAAATATTTATTTATTTATTTACGTTCGTGTCTTCATATTTTGCACTTGGTTTAATGCGCTTTACTTTACAGTACTCGTTCTACCGCGTAATATAAATATCTGCAGATATTATTTTTATTTTATATTCCCAAATAACCTTTTTATTGTTTATTTATATTAAAAGTCAGTAAATATTTGAATGTTTTGGTTTAGTAATTTAAAATATATGTAATTAAAGAAAAACTTAAAATTATTATTAGTTTGTTGTTTACTTTATTTTAAATTAACGACGTGTTTTGACACGCAGCGCCAAGAGTTTTATTCCGTCGTCTGTTACATGTACGCATGAAGGATATGGCACTTGTATTAACTACATTTACATGTAATACGTCATAGGAGTTGCAAACAGACTATTTTTCATCCTTTCTACCTATCTGGGTTACATTTATCTACCACCTAGACATTTACTACAGTTGAATCAGTCGTTTCAAAAACGACATACCTACGTTTTATTTCTGCTTTATAATAAGTAATTATGAATATTCACAAAGATAGCAGTTATTCTGTTAGTTCATGTATATTATCCTGAACGAGAATTTATGAGATTTTTGCATAAACCGCACCTGATGCAATAACAATGTTAGAATTTTAGAATCAACTATACATTTTTTTTGTGAACTTAGGTGGTTTTTAAACTATTGATTCAGTTATAGTCAAAACAGCTGAATTTCACTGTATGTAATTGAAGAAATTCCACTGTCTATAGTCTCATTCAAAACGATAATCTGTAATTTACGAATCGGCCGCTATAGTTATTTATGTACCTATGCATGGCGTTATAGGGATTATAATAACCAGAGGGTGATAGCATATAGCCTGAGGGATAGATGTCACCCGATAAACATTACAATCTAGTAGTTTTTATTTTTCACCATTTCAAAAATTTAATATAACTTTAAATTGTACGTTTTTTTATTATTTAGTAATTAGTTTAGAAACAAAATATTTTCAACCTGTACAATGTAATTTAGTCAGTAAGTTTGTATCAAATGTAATATAGCATGTAATTTTGTCTTTGAAAAACAAGATAAATAATATTAATGTAATTATTGATTAAAAACAATAATTGTAGATAATACATTATAAATAAGAAACATTTGTAACAAAATAAATTTTTTCATAAATTACTTAGTAATAAATATGAAAATACAACCAATTTATTTATTGATTTATTTAAATGTAACCATTGAAGATAGATCTTTGAGTACAAGAACAATAATGTATCTAAAATGTATTGCGATAAATTTGATTTCTTTAGATAGTTGTGCATGATTTACATCCTCTTCTTTAATTTAATACAATGCCATTATAAATTTGGTAAATTGAGATTTAACAACAGAAAATGCAATGGCAGCCTTTCTAGTAATTCATAATGTCCAGACGTCACTGAAACTAGCGTAGCGATATCTGTTCGAAATATCGGTATTACCCACCAACTCCTACTTCAAAGGCATCGGTCGTCGTTTGAAAAGAACAAAGGATTTTTAAAGAGTTAGTCTACTTTATAATGCATAAAGTGGTTCTAATGATGACTGTTTTTGTCTGTTTAAGGCAAGATAAAATGGTTAAGATGAGATGACTATTAATGATATTGAAGACAAAGGATCTGTTTTGCTGATGAAGGTACCAGAAACCAAGATTGCCACTTCAGAAGGTTTCATCATTGTAGAAGAAAACCACATACGTACCTTAAGTTTGGTTAAACATCACATTACGGCCAAAAGAAATTAAGAAACGTAGGTTTTTCTTAACCTACCGAAATAGTAGATTAGTAGCCCTGCTTATGGGTAAATATACCCTAGGAAGCGTGACTTGTGTCATTGCCAAATATCTCAAATTGGAAAATTCGAAAAACTATACTGAACATTGTCTTTGTCGTACCTCGTCCACGCTTTATGTTGAGGCTGTTGCTTGCTTTGAAATATTTAAATTGCAAAGGAAGTAGAAGAGCAGTACTGTAGCGGAAAGCTACATTCAGGAGAGCATTTTCTCAAAACACTGAATTACTAAAATCCTAGCTAATTCTGTTACCAGAAAAGACAGTTTTTCAGTAAATGCAACACTTTGACGAATTCAACATCGGTCGAATTGCAGAACTTCAGGCTTGAAACTACTTCTTTTTAGGAACAATTGAAAATTGTAATTTTTACTTTGGAAAAAACGATTGACGTCTTTCTGTGCTTATAAACTTGTTTTCAATAAAAATTTCATTTTAAAATTTCTTTTTTTATTTATAGTGATCTGTTTTAAATAACCACAATGTTTGTTTTTAAATTAGCGGGCATTATAATCTGTATCACCGGTTTATAATGCTCTAGGACATTATGAAGTTGTTAATGGCTACCGTTTCCAAGGTATTATAAATCAATAATTGATAGGTGAAAAATAAAATCCGTTCGCTTGGCTACCGCCATTCTGTATTGGAATATAACACATAGGGATGTACTGCTCATTTTATTAAAGCCATTATTACAATTTTGGTTGTTGTATATCTAAGTATTTTACATAACTTATTTTATTACCAATGTTCTTAGCTAAATATCTCATTTCAACTTTTTATGCTAATAAATTATTTGTTGCTTGTGTACAAACAACCAAGCTATGAATAAACGATAACAACGGTAGGATCGCAACTATCACAGCGAATTTTTTATCTTTAATTTACCTAACGTTTCTATATATTCTACTGAGCCCAAAGTTGGTTTAAGTCATCAGCGGTTGCCACCTACCTAATTCTACGTATTTATTTTGTCTGTGACATTACTGAACTTAATCTAACTTCTCCGCAAGAAACCAGGGGACTTTTTTTTTAGTTGACTTCGGCTATCACCGGCCTTAGAGCGAACCTGTTAGCACTCTGATTATGTGTTAGCTCAGCATACTTGATCCTGGTCACAAAATTTCAATTTTACCACAACACGCTCTTAGACTGTCAAAGCAGTTTTTTGTTGTCCTGGTCAAATTTTTGCTAATAAATCCAAAATGCAATAAAGTTTATGGCGGTGACAATGACACCAAGACTTGCTGAATAAAGTGCCTATAGTGAGAATACAATAATGCAAGGTTTTTGTGTAAGATCCGTTTTACATGTAATTTAATAAAGCATTTGTTTCTTGGTCAATGAATGTTTCACTATGATTACTGTTGCTTTAATTTTTGCAGTCGCGTAACAATTTTCTTTCTTTTTAAAGTTTTCGAACTCGAATGACGCAAGAATTATATAGTTCAACCAACCGGATAAAAAGTTGTTTTGTGTTTTGCACTTAAAGTAATCAATTAATCATTCTCTCACTATGAAATTCATTATTTATTTTTGGTGGAAATTATGAATATTATAACTAAAGAGCGGATTCGTAGGAAAGATCCTTTTTATTGATTATTTAGGGCGTGAACGAAAACCGAGTTAAAAACTTGTTTATTTAATTATTTACTAAAGTAGAATCTAAGCATGCCTAAACACAAGAAAACGTACAAAGAAAAAATTCAGAAATGGTTAAAAACAGCCAAAAACGCTGAACTTTCTCAGATTTCCGATGAAAGGTAAGAAATGGTCTTTTCAAAGCATGTGGTAAAACAGTAAGTTTTAGAAAACTGGTATCTGGTAATGTCAGTATATCTAAGCACATGCTTTTCTTTTGGGTTCGCATGTAACCGAGTGTGGCATTTACTGCAACATGAAAAGGGATCAACACATATCGGAAATAAAAAAAAAACGGTATAGACAAACTTTGGTTACTGGTATTAATCAAGATGCCTCTGTTAATGAATTTTATATGGACCTGTGTGGTGCTTTCTTGGGTACCAATATTCCTTTTTATAAAAGGAAATCACCAGTGTTAATTAAATGCTTAGGAAAATATTTATTTGCCAAAATATTATCAAAATGTATGTATTTGTTTGTCGTTGTTTGAATAACAAACTAATTGATAGTGTACTGCAAGTTTTGGTGGAGATTCGTCAAATTGTTAGTAATTCTGACATTTGTATTTCTCTCGATGAAACCACTGACGTCACAAGCCGAAATATCGCAAACATGATTATTGGAAAGTTAAACAGCCAGGAAATGACAAGTCTTATAGTTTTAGCATCCAAACCACTAGAAAGAATAAACAATGCAACCATGGCACGGTTTATAAATAATTCTTTAGGTAAACAAGGAATGGTACTGTATTACGCAGAATTATAATTTTATAGTATCATTTTGCAGCTGCATTATGGCCTTTGGGTATAAAATATCAAAAAGTAAAACTACTGCTAATGCACGGAGCTCCATATATGGTAAAGTGTGGAACCTATATGAAAGTCGTTTGCCTATAATTAATCCATCTAACCGGCATGGCTCATGGTTTAAATCTTGTGTGCGAAACAATTCGTTCGCAATTTCAAGGTATTAACGATTTGATATCGTTCATTAAAACAATTTTCTTGAAAGCACCTTTAAAAAAAACACTTACAATTACCATTACTACCAGAACCTCTTCTATCCAGATGGTGTACCTTTTTTTTATTTAATGTTGTTCTGAGCCTAGAACCAGGTTCTGAAGCAACTGTTACTTAAATCAACTAAATATAAAAGACTCATTTTAAAATTCTAGTTTCAAGCACAGGAAAACTAGAAAAGGTTGGATTACTTCTTACAGATTCACTGACCATAATTCAAGAGGTAGAAACGTCTCTGAAAGGGTGCCCAGTAATGTTGGGAATTAGCGTATAAGAAATTTTTAAAGGTTACAACAAAAAATCTGGGTTATGAAAATATGTTGGATATAAAAAAACTATTATCTGGGGAAAGTGTTTTCCAGTTTACAAATACCCGCCTATTACATCATGTGATGTTGAGCGTAGCTTTTCGTGGTTCAAATCCATTTTAACAGAGAAGCGTACACATTTTACACCTGAAAATTTTGAGCAGTATTTTGTATGTAACGCTTTTCTGTCACATAGAACCAATTTAGAATTAACAGATACGCAAATTCAGAAATGTATGTACATGTGTACAATGTACATTGTACATCTACTACTAAATAAAGTGTAAATTATTCAAACGTTGAGATTTTTCAGTTTTCTGATTTAAGATTTTTGTCCTAAATCTTATTCTATCCTTCCTATTTTAGGATCCTATTTCTGAAATTTTACTATCCTAAGAATCCGCTCTTTAATTATAACTAAGTGGCAGAATTCATGTAACTAATGACTCGCAGTTCTGTTAACAACTAATATTATTTTTTAAATAAGTACCTTTTAGTCTCGTTTTTGCTAATCATTTAATTGCAATAAACTTATCTAATTTAATCATTTATGTGGAAAATTGGTGGTACATTATTTAAGGGAATCAAAATCTCAGCAGTAGGAATGTAGATAAAAAGTTAATAACTCAGAAACTGAAAGTCGATTTAAAGCCTGCTGAAGAAATTTAAATGACATTAACTTATTCGCACACGTCGATTTATTGAGTGTTCTTGCTACCCACTTATAGGAAGGAAGTTTTGATCAATTTCAATAATGTAGAAACAGTAGGAAATGTTTTCGCTGTTACAGAGAAATGCCATTTTTACGGAACTGTTTTTCCTTTTTAGATTCCCACAAAGTAATTGTTTAGAGTAAGAAAATAATAAATATAGAAAATAGAATAAAACTCACCAGGTATGTATTATACAAAACTCATTTCAACAAAAGCAAACAATATTTTCGAGCAGGTAGCTTTAGCAATGTTTATATTACCTACCTACAACGTGCAATTACTCAGAATACATTGTTTGCTACCTTGTTAATACCACAATTTAATTTTAACTGTATTTTGAGCGAAAAATTAAAAAATAAACATAAAACGAGCTATGTATAGTTTACAACGAATATAATTTTTATTTCTTAAAGAATCAGTGGTTTATTTACTGCCTTTTCATTTTAGTTTTTTTCTATCCAGTGATGCAGGGGTAAGATTATTTGACAAATTACATAATTTTGTAAGTATAATGGGTAGCTTTAAATTTCAGCTATAGTGTAAATTAAAAAAAATAGCAGTCGTTTTATAATATTTCAACATTATGGGTAGTTTTAAATTTCAGCTATAGTGTAAATGTAAAGAAATGGCAGCCATTTTATAATATTTCACCAGTTCTAGAAGCATAGCCATTAAAGTACTAACACAAAATCGTAATATAAGTAAAATCTAGTTCTAGCAGTTTTTATCAAGTTTTGATTATGCGAAAAGATAAATCGAGTTAGATGATGAGGCTGATTGCTGATTATTAGTACCTTAAGTTCTCATTTCTGAATAGAGAAAATTGTGCCAAACATGACTACGAAATATTTGTAGCAGTCTTTAAAAAGTTGCAATAACTCAACAAATAACGTCTGTTCAGCACTATAAAATGTGTTGCTACGGATAATGCATTTTTCATTCTGAAAGCGATGACGTTGCAATGTTTTGTAAACCACTCAAACCATCTCTGTGATAGCAGTATATGTCTCCTACAATGCACAGTGCTGTGGTATAGCTGGTTACTTCTATTTTTCTTTAGTTTTGAAAAGAATTGTCAACTAGTAGTTTGACGTAATAACAACGCTCTGATATAAAACCCCGTAGCGTAATAAAGACGGGATGATATAAGATGACAACCTAACCTCCAGATTTATTTTTTAGTATATGATATAATTTTCTACCCTTTTATTGTGATTACTAAAACTACATAAATCTCTTACGTTCTATTCAGTCAAATTGCAACATTTTTCCGACCTAGATATTGATTTTTAATTTAATAAGATCCGCATTCAAATGAAAAATTTTATTAAGAAAAATGGCTAAATGGTAAGAAGTTAATTAAGTGCATACGTCACGCAATGTAATTTTACACAAAAATTAAGTTCGTTTGATGCTTTAAAGAACTGAAGTATCTGTTACGATTGATAGAACAAAAATCGATTAGTTCTTGGTTAAGTTCAAAAGGACTAATAATAATATTTTATCCAAGATTTTTTAATACCAATTTTAAGTAGGGAGATTAATTACATATATAGCTTGTAAAATATCGAATTTTTACACGTGCTTTGGATGTCAACCTGGAGAAACTGAAATAGAAAATCAAGCTCAGTTAACTATAGGACAGTAATCAAAAGAAACAAATGCAGTATGAGAATATCAGATAGGCTTGTAGTACTACATGCTTGATTATGATAACAAAAGGGTTTCGAAAGAATACCTTTGTGGAATTTTTCAAAAAACTTGTTTCTTCTTGTTTTTCTATCCGATAACACTGGAAAGGCTGCTGATATATACAAGGTGTTACATAAGTTCGAGACGTTACATTAGGTAAAGGAAAAAATAACAGAAAGCGGACAGGGCTGAAAAATCATATGCAAATGAGAAGATTTATCCAGAAACAAATTACTTTGATAAGAAGAAATGTGTTTGTTAGCAAATTCTAGATGAATACTCAATAAACGAATGAAAAACGAAAAATTAAAAACGTATTATACATTTCTGTAACTTAAATTTACTTTTGTTGTCTGTTCGAAAACCGACAGGAAATAATATATGGAATATAAATTTCTCTTCTAGAAAGTGTATAATTAAATATGAAACAACGGTTTTTGTCGCCACATATGTAATTAATTATTATTATAATATCCAAGCAAGAGTTTGAAAGAATTTAGAATAAAATAAATCGCAAGAGGAATCCATACATTAAAGGCATTGGGGATTGGGCCATCACATTTCAAAAGGAACAATAAATTGGTTAACGCAATCAAGATTTCCAATTGGAAAATGCAAAGCGCACTTGTTGTATCAAAAGTAAAGCTCAACACAAAGCAACTTGTCCATTAAAATTAGCACGCACGAATATATACGAACCAATAAAAACACAAAGCTTGAGAGCAGATAAATATTTCGTCATACTTATTGATGACTTTTCAAGGTCTGACAATGGAAGATGAATATGCATATGTTGATGGTGAACTTAGAACAAACCAATCAAACCACCGTCCGGAACAGAACGGAATCGCTGAGAGTAAGAATCGCTCCTTCACTAAGATTTCTAAATCCAAGCTGTTAGATATTAGTTTAGAAATATTCTATTGGACAGAATCCATTAATACAGCCAATTATCTGCAGAATAGAACGATTGCCAAAAACAAAAACAAAAACAACATATGAATTATGGAACAATTAATAATCAGATTTAGAACACACAAAATTTGACAGTAAAGTTTATTATCACATTGCAAAAAAAACACATAGATAAATGGGACAATAAAGCCAAGGAAGGCTACAAAATTTTGATATCAAATACAAAAAGCAAACTGAAAAAGAAGAGAAGAAGATTACAAGAGAAGATGAAGATTTAGAAGAATCACAAAAAATACAATGTAAAGTTAAAGAAACCTAACAAACGACAGGCAAAGATCTGGAAGATACACAAAAAGAAAACTAGCATACTTGGCAAATGCAGAAGTAGCAGCACCAGAAATCAATAGGTTGTAAATGTATATCCTCAGTAAAGTATGATGAATACAAGAATCCTGCTAAGTACAAGGTAAGCAACATCTAAAAAATATGGAAATTCCACACTTCAATGTTAAAACTGCTTTTCTTCATGAAAAGTAACAACCTGAAGGTTTTAGCAGACCTGAAAAGAAATATTAAATTTGGCGTGCAGATTAATATAGATTAAAACAGACTGTAAGAGCATGGAATCAAAAAATCAAAAATATTCTTACACAAAAAAAATTCAAAGTTAGTAGAGCAGATCAATTTCTTAATATAAAAAGCATGTTCAGTATCAAACGACCGGGACTTGTTACAATTCCTAAATGAGAATTTTTAAAACAAAACATTTAGGAAAACCCAAGCTGTTTTTGGGAATGCAAATGGATAGATAAGAAGATGCAAACTTCGTACTCAATCAATACATGAAAGCTAGAAGATTGGACAGTTGGACAATTGGAATTCAGCAAGCGTTCAAGAAGTATGATAACACGACTGATTAAACACGAATGCTTTACTGATATGGTTTCAGACAGATAATGGATTTCTTGTTAATTAGTGACTATCAATACTTATGTTTGTGGATATTTACGTACTTGGTCGTAACAGTAGGGAAGTGGAACATTCACTGGATTCACTCCTGGAGAACAACATTGCGACTACAGCGACTCGGATTTTGTGTAAAACTGTAAGTCATCAAGACCATGATCGGCCCTTCAAAGCTGTAGAGGCTTATAAGCATATACAAGGTGTTCAACGATTTTTCAAGGACGGCAAACCATGTCATTATTTGCAGAAACATCAAAACATGAATCTGATAAAAATTGTACAAAATAAGTAGGTAGACTTTCTAAAATTATTTGAATGTAATATACAGGGTGATCTATAAAAAGTGACTTAGTGTAAACATTTGATTTTCTTAAATCAAACATTCTCTTTGTTGAGTTTAATAAGTTTGATTTTCTAAATAAAATAGCATGTATTTGTGGCCGTGATTTAAGAGAATCTAAGGCTAGCTTTTGTGTTTTTGTTTTTTTCTGTATCACATGTAAGCTATCTTGAAACAGTAGGTTTCTTTTGTTATATAAGATGGATATTCACCCATTAGTTTTTGCTAGTAGCTTTGATTTTTCTCAAAAGCACATTTTTTGGTATCACAACTTAACCCAACCGAACCACAAGTGAAAACTAAAGTTGCAAGTGATATCGATTCTGCATACCAGAAAACCACTGGTTCAAGGTAGCTAATATTTAGTATTAAACCAAAGCTGGTTCTATACTCTTATATAAAGGGTTTTCCAATAAGAGGTGTTATTTTGAATAGCCCGCTATTTCGGTAGATGTCACTTTTGAAGCTATCATTTTTTGACATTTGACAAGTAGAAACTACGCCATTAATAAATATGGAACGATACACGCTTCAACAACGCATTGAAATTATTAAAATTCACTATAAAAATGGTGAAAATTTGGCAGAGACGGTTCGTAAAACTCGAACATTTTTGGGTCACCGTGAAGCACCTTGTCGGACCGCAATACAGAAATTGGTGAAAAAATTCGAGCTCTTGGGACAAGTTAGTGATGTGAAGAATAAAACCCGTGCACGTCGCTCAAGAACAGCCGAGAATATTGCTGTTGTAGCCGAAAGTGTTAAAGAAAACCCAGGTTTGTCCATTCCTCGTCGTTCTTTGGAATTAGCCATTCCACAAACGTCATTACACCGTATTTTGCATAAAGATTTGGGTCTTAAGGCTTATAAAGTCCAGTTAACACAAGAACTCAAGCCGGCCGATCATCAACAACGTCGTGTCTTTGCTGATTGGGTCGTTGAAATGCATGAAAATGATCCAGAATTCCATCGAAAAATCATCTTGAGTGATGAGGCCCATTTCCACCTCGGTGGCTTCGTCAACAAGCAAAATTGTCGGATCTGGGGCTCAGAAAATCCAAGAGTTATTGTTGAAAAGTCTCTCTATCCTCAACGTGTGACTGTTTGGTGCGGTTTATGGTCCGGCGGAGTCATTGGACCTTACTTTTTCGAAAATGAGGCTGGAGCAACGGTTACGGTGACTGGATTGCGCTATCGAGAGATGATTAACGATTTTTTATGGCCGGAATTGGATGGTATTGATCTGGACAACGTTTACTTTCAACAAGACGGCGCTACGTGCCACACAAGCAACGAAACCATTGATCTTTTACGGAAAAAGTTTCCGGACCGTGTTATCTCTCGAAGAGGTGATCACAATTGGCCACCGAGATCTTGTGATTTAACACCTTGCGACTTCTTTCTTTGGGGCCACGTGAAAGAGAAGGTCTACGCCAACAGCCCAGCGTCGATTCAAGACCTCAAAGATGGAATTCGTGAGGCTATCGAGGACATAGGGCAGCCACTTTGCGATTTGGTTATGGAAAATTTCATGAAAAGGATATTGTCCTGTAAGCGTGGTCGTGGTGGTCATTTGCCTGATGTTATTTTCCACTATTAACGGCATACCTTCCTCTTTATAATGAAATAAACATCCGATCATTTATATTAAAAAATGGCACTTTTCTTTGAATATCAAAATAAGACCTCTTATTGGAAAACCCTTTATTAATGTTCTATAAAAAAATTAAAGTATTAGATACAGCATAAAAATACTGAAGAAGCAATCATTTGCGCTTGTCAATCGCCCTGTATGATGAATCCAAATGTTCTACATATATGTATATCAATGATTACTACTGAAACGATATGAAATTTGATTCCATCCCCGTTTGTAGGTGTGTAGGATGTAAAGCACTTTGAATATTTGAAATCTTAAACCAAATTAAATTGCCTAGCAACGAATCGTTATTGACGCGTGTAAGTTCTTTTAATGTTGCATTTAGGAAGTGTACTTTAATATTTATTTTATTATGAATATAAACGGTTTATTTAGTTTTGACCTTTTTTCTCACTTATTCGGAGTTAAAAAACCGTTTTAGCAATAGCTATATTAAAGGATGTAAGAGAGCAAATGTGAAAGTGATTAATTTAATTACAGTAACTTAAGCTTTTAATTAGTGCATTAGGTTGAATGTCAATTATTTCACAATTGTAGAAAACATATTCTAATCGATTGTGTAGACATTTTAAAACATATTAGTCCCGCTACGTTGCAAATATGGCAAGCAGGAAACCCCCCGCGGCATGAAACAAACAGGAAGAAGGCGTTCCTGAGACTGAAAAAATAACTATAAGGGTAGCATCGGATAAATACACTTCCTTCCTGTGAATCTGTGAGATTTACAGTTTTCAATTAAATGGAGCACTGAGTTATGAACGCCCAGAAGCTCTTAAGGATTTTTCACTGTTCTCTATAAAAAAGGTAAAAGATTGCTTTAAATATTTTCTCTTAAATCCCCGAAATAAAAAATAATATAAATAGTGACGTTACCTTAGCAGATGTGGATGAATAAGGCTCATCGAATAACGCCCACACCTTTGGTTTTAAACGTTGCCATGTTGTTAAGGTGCCAGCATGATATGCTTCTTCATATCCAAACATTCGTGCTACCTCTTCATCGCTTGGACGTTCTGAATCTAAATCTAACTTATCTAAAATTGCTAGGGTTGCCTGAAAAGAAATACAGATACGTTAGTAAGGAGGTTGTTTATGGAAACAATTTTTTGTTTAGTAAACACTTCAGCGGGCAAATTTAAATAGTAAAAAGCGCATAAAAGCTTTCGAATGGCGATATAACTTTTATCTACTCCTCATGTGTATTTTACGATTTTAACATTACCAAGAAATTTATAACCTATTTAGGACAGTAAGCTTACTATAAAATTCTTACGTTATCTAGAGACGTATAAAATCGAAATCGTGTTATAAAGATTCGATTTATATCCAGTGGAGAATTTGAAAATTAGGATCGAAATATTTAAAACGCAAAACAAGCATACACAATTTAAATTTTCAGGTGCGATAAGTGCAAAACCTTGATAGCGGCATCCAGACCAGAGATTTTAAGCTTTAAATTAAATAACAACTTTATAACATATAAATCTTTCGGGCAACTACGTTTAAGCTTCTTAGCAACCTCGTAATTTATTTGAAACTTAGGTATCAGTGAAAATAATTAATCGGATGTATGTACGTATATCCAAATCGCAGCGATTAAACGTAGAAGGAATATCGCCACCTTCTATGTATTAATTTTGAAGCCATGTGAACACGGAAATCTTATTTCCTAGTTACAATCTAGGTATAGAGATTTAATCCGTCCTTGTGGTAAAGAAGATGAACAACAAAGAGCAGCTACTCCCAAATCCTAATTAAGCAAAATCTGTTTATGTTAAAGACTTGCGAGATTATTCAGTTAAGGATGGGTTAGTTGCACTTACGATAAAATCTAAAACGAAGCATTTCAGTCTGTTAAAGTACATGTTTTAGTGGATAAAACTTAATTATATATCTTATTCAACTTAATTATAAATTAATTAGTTAAAATCCAGTTACGAATCTGTAAGCTCATGCATTTAAACCTACAATACATTTTTGATTTATTCGTTTCTTAAATGAACAAATAATGTGAAGATTTAGTGCTATCTACTTTATAATGTTGTTAGCAAAAAACATATTTAAAAATTCCTCTCTAGATTTACTTTTAATTTAATGTTACATTACTTTTATTATATTACTGCCCACATAAAAATATTTTTGTTAGTTTACTTTGGATAAACTTTAGTATCCAGCAAATATTAAAAGATTAAACAGTACCCGCCTCCACAGACATGAACTGAAATTAATTTTGTATAATACAGCCCCATCTATTATAATGACAACATATAGTTATTTCTATCACTAGTCCAGAAATGAATTCAACTGTTTTTTTATAACGTCATCTTTGCCAACCTAGACACGAAGTGTTTCTAGATTATTATAACTAGAAATAGTGGAAGGAAGTACAAAAATAATTATATTTTTGCTTTGTACTTAACAAAATTCTTCTAATTAACATGACTTATAGACTAATAAGATGATCATCTAGAGAAAGCCGCAAGATTCACTGAAAGTATTGAAAATAGTCGAAAACAAATGGGAGAATTACAAAAAGATAAAAAGACAAATCTTTGTTTATTTCAATAAAGTCCTTTGCTACAAATTTAAATAAAACCATAGCTACGTAGATAGCTCATTCAGGTAACAATAAAGGTAATCGGTCATCAATATTTATTAGCATGCATTAGGTAAACTAAGCAAAGCACTAACTATGAGGGGAGTCAAAAGATTTCTAAGAACATACGATGTCAACACATTTAACTTTGAAAACTAAAATAAATATAATGACTCTTTAGATTTCTTATGTCATTATTTTCTTGTTACTTAAGTGATTTAGATCTACTGTAACTAATATTTGATGTATGTGTTTTTGTTATCGAATGCCATATGTTCCTACTCCTTCCCATGCTTAAGGTCGCCAACTGACAAATCAGGGCAATTGTATAAAAAGTAAAAATCTTTGATTATTACAATTCGATTTATTAAAATAAAAATTTATAAAACAGTTATTACTTATTAAATTGCTAATCAATAAAAGATTAACGTTTGTTTATTTTCTAAGTTTAATTTATTTTTTGTTATAGAGGGTGCTAGTAAACCGTAGATATTATTTTAATCGTAGAACATAAAGAAAGAGAATTGCTTAGGCGATGACGCTTACGGCCTCCAGCTAGAAAATCGGGGTAACAATTGCTATAAAAATAAAAATCAATATCTTTTTGTGTGGCACAGAAGTTTTACAACTGTCTGAATTTTACAGCAGTGATGTTGAATGCACACAGTGTGTTTTACATTCCAAACTAGATATTGCTCATTTATGATTAAATTGATTGGGAATTAAAAATTAAAAAAATTATTATTCCACTACAAATAAAGACCTAGTACAATGTTCTTTCTATCAAAAATAATTA
>VTPC01000511.1:0-10951 GCA_011009095.1 Ignelater luminosus | reverse complement strand
GCTTTCTAGAATACAAAACAATACTATAATGCAAGTGAGGGGCAAAGCATCGTCTTTCAGAATGTAAAAACTTTATAAGTTCGGATTTGTATGCATTGAAAATGCTTGAAAATGCACACGAAATTTTTTATTTGTAAGTTTTTTAATTTAGTACTATATATTGTGAATGACAATTACAATGTTTTACTAGAATCTTTTTTTATTATTAAGATAATTGTAGTTTATAAATCTAACCACCTAAAGGTGTTCTATTAAAAAATCTAATTAGTGAGAGGTCAAAATGAAATTGTTTTGGCATACTCCGATAGTGATCATAGTGTCAGACTTAAAAAAGAACAAACGCTAAACCCTATATTGATGAAAGTCTAAAAAATTCAACTTTAACGGAACACCCTGTATACATTAATGCGTATGTGACTAGAAACATTCAGTAGCTAGCTACCTTGTTAAAAGCCATATAAAGTTATCGCACACTTTGTTCATTTTAATTAATGAACGTGGTCTGTAACTGTTATACAAACTTTTATCCTAAATGTCAATTTTTGTCAGACATTGTTCCGGCGAATTGATTAATTGTTATCGTAACTTGTTCGATTGATGATGCACCGTATAGGAAATTCGTAATGGTATTTCAAAATTACAATTAAGCTTTAATTTGATGACTTCCCTCTTTTGATGTGATATTTCCATTCTTCTATTTATTTCTTGTACAACAAAATGACGATTAATAACTCTCAATGTTTTATTACTCCCACCTCTTCAGCTTTCATCTGGTATATAATAATTTCTATAAATAAATAATTCTACTCCTTTATAGACGTTGTAGATGTAAATACCTGTTGCTGAAATTCAGTTATTGAAATGAACTTTAACATTACCACCCACTCAGTGCGGGTGGAGGAACTCGATTAATATCGCAGACAAATTACAATACTGAACCTAATACCTACAAAAACATATTGTTTAGCGAACATGATTCCTGCTAAAATAGCAGCACACGCAATTCAAATTGCTTACTTTAGTAGACGGGATAACAGACACAGAACAAAAAGACCCACTGAAATCACATTTTTGTTCATTCGAATTTCCAATTATACAATAAATTACAATTTGTGTAATCTAACCTCAAGATTCTAATCTGACTTATCAAAAATGATGATCTTTAAAATAAAACGTTTTTCTAGATAGAACATTTAACTTACGTTACATTGCACCGATTATATCCGAGGAACGGAAGTACCTGTATAATGAGAGCAAGTTTTAAGTGAACTGAAGGATGTTCTTTTTTGTGTTTTTATAACTTTGTATTCTCCCTTGTTTTATTCAAATTGTTTCATTTTGCATTTTCCCAATAAGTTCATTTAATTATTGTTAATTCTTTTTCAATACTTCTTACAGGATGAAAACGTTTCTGTTGACAAAATTATTACATATTTTTGTATTCACTTCTTTTGCGACGATATCACAGTAAGTTTTCAGCTTTTTATACAGGGTGCTTCTGAAAAGTTGGACATAGATTTATGAACATGATTGAAGATAAACAAGAAACAGTTTACAGTAATTTTAATACATACGAGGGCGGTTCAATAAGTACCTGTGTTAGAAATGAAGACACAATTTTTTTCAAAAATTTTTTTTTTATTTTTCAACATAGTCTACTTTTAGAAATATACACTTCTCCCAACGTTCCTGCCATTTTTTTAACCCCTCCAAAAAATAGGATTTGTCGAACTCTCCAAAATACGCCTCTATCTCGGCGATGACTTCCTCGTTTGAGCTAAATTTTTTTCCCGCGCGCCATTTCTTCATGTTAGGAAACAAGAAAAAGTCGCAGGGAGCCAGATCGGGTGAATACGGGGGGTGCGGCAGCAATTCATAACGCAATTCATGCAGTTTGGCGGCGACAACTCCGGATGAATGTGCTGGTGCGTTATCGTGGTGAAACAGCACCTTCTTTTTCGCCAAATGCGGCCGTGTCTCCTTCAATTTTTTGTCGAAGCTGTCTAATAACTCACTGTAGTATTGTCCAGTGATCGTTCTTCCTTTTTCTAAAAAATCCATGAGGATGACGCCGTTCGCATCCCAAAAAATCGTCGCCACGTCCTTTCCGGCCGATGGAACCATCTTCGCCTTCTTTGGAGCAGATTCACCGGGAGAAATCCATTGTTTTGATTGTTGCTTAGTTTCTGGTGTGTAATGATGAATACAGGTTTCATCAACGGTGACAACTCGACGCAAAAACTCCTTCGGATTTCGCTTAAATTGCTCCAAACACTGCTTCGAAGTTAACAGCCCCATCCGCTTGTTGTCCACCGTTAGCAATCGCGGCACCCATCGCGCCGACAATTTTTTCATCGCCAACTTATCATGTAAAATATTAATTGCCGTTCCGGTCGACACACCTACGGCCTCTGCTACTTCACGCACTTTCGTTCGTCGATCAGCGAGAATCATGTCGTGGACTTTTTGAATGATTTCCTCGGTAACCACGTCTGCCGGGCGTCCTGGTCGCTCCTCATCAAAAACGGATGTTCGCCCACGTTTAAATTCGTTGAACCAATATCTAACTGTAGTCATAGATGGCGAAGTGTCCCCATAAACAGCATCCAACTTTGCTTTTATCTCCTCGCATTTTTTCCCATCCAAAAACAGAAAGCGAATTACCGAACGATACTGCTCTTTTTCCATCTTAGCTAAAATCACGAAACACGTCTTACTCAAATGGCTGTCAAATCCAAACTAACCTATCAATCAGTCTGCAATTTGTTATACCGTCGTTTGATAGATGGCAGCACACGATGATAACACCAACTTCCCTCAGGAACGCCTTCTGTTTTCAAACGCGGATACTTACTGAACCGCCCTCGTATGTTATCTTTACAAACAACGCATTTTGATGCAATGACGACATATCAATAACTAAAACAAGGTATCTTTTGTTCTGAGACTAGGTTATGTAATTTTGTAACACTGTAGCATATTCAGGGATAGCGTATCAATCGGAAATGTACACATCCGGTGTAGGCAACAATAAGAATGATAACTAAACCAGTTTTTGATTGTTTCTCCTGAGCTATTATTGCTATTTGTTGAAATTGCCCCTGGAAAGATGCATCTAGTAGACAATAGACATTACATAAGCGATGGCATGACAAATAGTTTATGCACTGTATTAAAGGCCTTTACCAAATTATAAGAATCTGCTTTATATTAATTAAAGATTCTTTTCAAAAAATAGTTTCTTTAGAAACTTATAAAAAGGGAAAAGTTGTTATAATCTATTGGAAAAATCCAACGTCTACAACTTCGGCATTATCCTGGTTGCTTTATCAAAACCACTGAGATTATCAACTTACTGGTTACTGCACCGGTCAAAAACACTAAAGTGCAATGTGTTGACCGAAAATCTAAAGGTATTCTAAAATTATTTCTACTTGCCTTCTTTCCTTTTTGCGAAAATCGCAAAAATTGTAGGTGAAGACTAACAAATGTCTCTTTCGTGCCATCTTCGGTAGCCCAAAGGCTTTACCTTCCATCAATTTTTAAGAGTCCTCAGATGCAAAAAGGAGTTGGGCTTCCCCTCATTGCACAAACTACCGCGTGGCACAAATTTGGGTTTCACCTTCCGTTGGCCTTCTTAACAATGCTAAATAAGAATACATTGCCATCTGTAGTGGCTCGACACCTGGTTTTATCCTTCACTGATTGTTCACACAGATTAGGTTAGGCTCTTCAACAGATTATCTATCAGGCTTCACTCTTGATTGACCTACATATGAACAAGGGTGAGGCTATGCTACACAATAACGTACATGGTTACACGTTCCTAGAGTATGTCTAAATCGAGTGAGAAAATCTGGCCCATTTTGGCTCATTTTGTCGATTTTTTTCAAACTGAATTATAGCTCCTGAAAGTACATCCAAAAAGGGGCATTTTTTCTAGACAACTCACAGAATTGATTGCCGCAAACCGCATCAAAATCCATCTTGGCGATTTTTTTGTTTTACTATGGCCTTTTTTCTGTTTCATTTTCTCGACTAATTCTATAAGTTTGCATTTTTATTCACGTTTATATTCTGTTTGCGTCAGTAGTGCAGCCCAGTGCAGCTCCCTTTCATTCAAAAGCACCATCTATTGGTTTATCGTTAGCCAACATTTACATGAACAGATGAACAAAATATGTGTAGTTACGACTTGCGCCGTTGGCGGGTAAAATCGTCATTTTGCACCAAACACAATTACAGTGGGTGACAATGCAAGATTAAATAAGAAAAAACCCTAAAAGGTGGTAGCACACACAATGCAGTTTTAACTTCTTTCTGTAATGCTGTGAAAACGAAAAACCTGAACACAGTGCTGTAATTGCAGCATCAATACAATTTAAGATGCATCGTCGAACTATTTTGCGATTATGAAAGCAAGCAGCTACAGGAAACGAATGTCTGGTTCTTATACTGTTTTCCAAAAAAACATGCAAATGTAGAAAAGACAAAAAAGTTTGTTCAAAGTATTTCGATAGACTGATAGGTATTCTCCTAAATAAGAGAGGCACATTTTGAAATTTGTCTTGTGCCTTAGATGTACCACAAATCTGATTATACTACACTTTTAAAGAAAGTAAAACAATTAAACGCATTTCCTTTGACCCATCCTCACTAACTAAAATAAAGATTACGGTTTTGTTTAAAGTATGTATAGCTCAATGAAAAATGTTTTGACATGCTGAAGCATGTACAGATTGATGAAAAGAAGCGAAAATGCAAAGGTAAGTAATTTATAACAAAAATTATGTTTCTGCCAGCAATGGCAAGACCGGGGTGGGATGCAAATAGAAATCAATATTTTGAGACGGACAGATAGGAATTTGACCATTTGTGTACTGCACAAACCCAGTAAAAAAAACTTCAAAAATCGTAACGAAAGCGTTTGAGTCAATTACGAAAGCAGAGATTAAGAAAATCTTTATTGGGAAAATTCTCAGTGAATTCAAAAGTAAGGCCTATTTAGGTATATACAGCAAGATAATGCATAGCCCAATTTAGCAATCAATCACGACATACTACAGATTTAAATATACTCGATCTGGGAGTTTTAATGCTATTCAGTTCTTACAACAACTGTCAACATCAAATTTAGAGGAGTTACTCAAAACGGTATTGTCTCGAATATAATTAATGTTACCATTTTTTAAACAAATTATAGTACCATTAGAAGGGTAGCGACTGATTAAAACGTACATCGAATATTTGTAAATTCAAAGTTGTTACTGATATTTGCATTAACCAAGTAAAACATTTGTTTGTTTGCCTTTTAGTAAATGTTTCACAGTCCCCTGTTTGGCTAAGTTGCATAGAGTAGTATTTCAATAATTACTAATATTACGGTTTCTTGTTTCAGGTAAAATTCTCATTTGGTCTTAAAAGCTATTTTTTCAATATAGCCATAATGATAATAATTATTTACAAATTAATTAAATTCTTAATTTAATAATTTGATAAATCACAGTAATTAAAATTAACCTCGCCTCAGAATTTCATTGCTTTCATATAATTTAAGCTTTGAATATCATCTGAACAATATTAGATTTAACTGTATCTCTACATTTTATCGGAGGATACCTTTGAAACAAACAAAGGTTTCTGCAGTCTTGTCATTGTTCACAAACAACTGAATTATCATCATATATGGGTTTCTGTCAATAAATAAGAAATTGGAGAAAATACTATGTAGATATGTTTCATGCAAGAATTTATTTAGAGAAAGGTTGATATAGCTTATGATAATAAAAAGCATTACAATTACCAATGCCTGCAATAAATACGTAAGCCTTCGTATTGAGAAAAAACACTGTTCGGCAACAATTGGTTTTTAAAGGCCACAAGATAGTTTTGGTAGCTTTGTGCAATAGAATAACTTACATAAATAGACGGAGGAAATGTTACGAGAATTATAAACTTTGTTCTGTTTCTCTAGAGAGTAGTTTGAGAACTGACCGTATGAGATTTCATAAACACTTACGGAGATAAGCTTTGTTGCTTTGTTTATTGCTTGACATGTTTCTAGTTGGTAATTAGACATAGTTTAAACAAGTAATATAGTAACATTATATATAAGCTAAACTAAAGTTCTAATAGCTCCATTCATAAGAAAGGGTCTGCAGTCAAACTGGAACTATACTCCGTTCACAATGTTTCTGGGCCGTAAGAGGCCATGCTTTCATTTTGTTAGGTTGGAAGAGTTCTCTTTTTTTTATAATTTTCGTACCTGCGGCTGCATTTGGCGCTGTTGCACGATCGAAAATTTTGCATAAACGTTTAGTACCGATTCGTTTTGTTTTGTGAAAAAGAAATCAAGCTTTCCTTACAGAGTTACAAAAAAAAACAACAGCGTGAGGTACTGTCATAAAATCATAACCTTAAAGCATATTAAGCGTCAATAAGATATTACAAGTGGCCGAGTTAATAGATAAGCAGTTTACAATGCTCAAACTGTTATTTTTCCACAGTATATGACCCAGAACGCTGTATATATAACTTCCACCCTTTTTGATCATTTTATCTAAGTTACATTTTTCGAGATGAATCAGTTCTTGAAATTAAGTGTAGGTATCATGTGCAAATGATGGATTTAAGATCTCGAATCAATTTTTGACCCGAAACATGATTCTCAAAACTTCATTTACTAGACTGGAATTTAATCAGCTACTTGTTTACTGCTCGGAATTCTGGAATAGTCTGTTTAACTGTCATCAAGATCACAAAATTTCAGAATGACTAATTCGAACAGTTTGGTATGGGTAAAATTACTGACATTCTTTTATACTACCGAATTTGTAACTTAGAGTATGTTGTAACATTGTTGACATTCCCTATATAAAATAACTATTGATTTGATGTTTCAGATTATTCTTAAATCTATGAATATAAAGAACAGGGCAAATATCCAGTAAGTTAAGTAGTAGAATTTTAAATTTAAAAGGAAGACTTTAATGGAAATGAGGTAGCGGAATTCCTACTTTTGAAATTCTCTTTGGTTGTTATTATTCTGTAAGCAGAAAGAATTTATTTTCTGGATTTTTATATTTTAGGAAGGTGAGCACAAAAAAATGAAACAAAATAGACGTTTGAAGTTTGTAAATTTCACTTACTTTGAAATTGCTTCTATGAACTGCAAATTGGAGAAGAGCTCGTTAATTGGGATTGCGTTCAAAATCTGGGATAAAATCACGTTTCATATGATCATTAATTGAGTTTTCCTTTCAATGTCTATATAGCAAAGGGTGAAAATACTAAATATTGATAAACATCCTAAAATTTTCGTCAGTATCAATAAGTGTATCCTACGAAAAGCACTCTTTTAATATTAAAACCATTTGTGCAATTTTGAGCTTATAAGAAAACTAAAAGCCTAACGGGTTATATCCATCAAAGCGAATTTTGTTTCTGATGATTTATCACCGGACATCTGTTTTTGACAGTATACGACATTAACACTAATCAGCTGATTTAATGAAATAATACAAAAACTAAATGCCCTGAAAGTTCCAAAACAACATAATCAGATTGACGATTAATTAATTAACCTTTACTTTCTTAAAATTAATTTAAGGTAAGAACGCGTCAAAAATATCTTAAAATGGAATAATCTGTTGTTGCCAAAATTTGAAATGTAAGAGTAACGAACTCAATATAAATTAATTATAATGATAAATGAAGCACTGCCAGAGAATTTTAACGAAACAAAGATATTCTGAAACGCTCTTACTCCAACACCCCCGTATTAAATTCTGATAGACACAGAATTACCGCTCTCTCCTAGCGTACGATGCGATGCTGTTCACTCTAATTTATTTGTTGTATTTTATTCTACTTCCGCCGCTTAGGCTAAACGCCGGCTTTCACATTTTTCTTTCCATTATTACAAAAATCTTAATGCATAAAGCACAACGCTCTGGAAATTTTTGAGGAAAAAGAATAATTTTTTACATAAAAGTGTGATGGTACAACGTTTATGTGTGTGTCAAAAGCACTAACATCAATCAATTGTAAGTGAAAACAAAATATACGCGCAATTCAAACAATCTTCAGAAACAATAAAAGAGATAGCGAAAAAATTGTGGCAGCGTTTGGGATGTTGGATATCTTTCATAATATTTCGACTATAACACATTGTCTAAACCAAGCCACTATTTCATTTCAAAGAAGTTACCCATTGCGATGATGAGAGACATTTATCGCCACTGACGCAATATACGTCGGAATCCTCATAATATTTGTTCTAGACTTACAGAAACGTAAAAGTTACAACACAGCCACAATAATGTCAAGTCTGTAACAACCTTACACTTTCAACAGAATTGCCTGCAGAAAACAAAAAAAATATTTATGAGTGAACCGTACATTATTGTATTACATACTAAATCTTTTTTTCCTACTTTTTTTTCTTGTTACTAGTGCAACTATCTTTACTGTTAGAAACGGAAAGTGGAATTTCCCAACCTATTAAAACGTCGCATAAAGCAAAATTATATCAATTTTAAATCAAAGACAGAAAATGTTGAATCGGTTTCAATTAAGCTAGTCATGTTTACAGAATACCATGTAGAAACTAATGAACTTTTAAGAAAACATTTTGTTTTGGACGTTGCAGTTTAGGAAGTTTCAATTTTAGTCAGTCTGATCAAATTATTAGTTTTAGACTTACTTTGCTGTTCAAGTTGGAATTTTTGCTTCGGTAGTTTTTAGAGTAGCTCATGTGGCCGGTACTTAATTGTCGACACCAAGTAATTTTATATTGATTCAATAAAACAATAAAAATATATTTTTAAAAGTGTAATTCCAATTTTAAAGTCCAAAGACATGTTTTCACTCGTACGCGTGGTAATCATGATTAGAGTCCCAAATTTTGAGGCGGTTTAAAGAATCTACCTACAATCAAAAAAAAGAATATTATGTTTGTCTGCTTGACATCTCTGCATTGTTCTTGAAAATTCTGTTAAAAAGTTGTTCTTTTTTTTCTACTTACACTTAATACTGACATGCTGCTCTCTGTGATTTATGATAGGCCAAGATTAATAAACTAGAATTCTAAAATTCCAATTATTTTTTATTAATGCTCAGGAATTAAACGTGCAGGAAATGTTCTTGCCGTAGCATAATCACAAGCAGACAAAGATAAGTAAACCTAGAGATCTTAAGACGTCCATAAGTAGATACTAGATTACTCAACTAATTAGCTTCAAAAAATCACATTAGCATCAAAGCAATTCGCGTTTCTAATAATTTATTTTCTGCTTCCATTTTTTCCTTTCGTTTACTGTTCATTTTTGTGCTTCTATTTAGACAAACAAAGAGAATTTATTTTGCAATTGGTACTTTGCAACAATCTTTTCTTGCTTGTTACGTAACATTATTTTTGTAATTAACAACAATTTTTTTTCCTTTAATTTATATTTTATTTTCAATTATCCAAATTCAGATTATTTGAGGAGCTAATTGGGCAATTGCCACACTCTGTTACGATATCTTGTCTTTCTAGAAATGCAAAATAATAAACCAAATAGCCGCCCTTTTCAGGGTGAACGGCTGAGGACGAAAGCAAAGTCAGCTTCTGAAACGTCAAAGCAAAATATCGTAACAGAGTGATACAATAGCCTAATTAACACGTTAAATAAGAATCCACACTCATTAACTTTTAGACAAAATTTAGATTGGTTTTTAGACTTAATTGTTTTAGTTTTCATTTTAGGATAGGGATCGAAATTTTTTTGAGGTTATCTGTCAACCTTATTTTTGATTGTAGCAGTAAATCACTATTAGCGAATCTGTAATTAGCACTAATTTTATCCAAATTTTTTGATTAAATATGATTACATGCCTATAATCTCACGAACTTGTAATTTTCTTATGTTTTCTTTTCGGTGGTTTATTTTTATTAAGACATGGGTTTACTTATAAATTCAGGCTTCTCTTGTACTTTCTCATTCTGAGAAGTCTTATTGTTTTCTAATTAGGCTTGATATTCAGAGTTCCTTGTAAGCTTTTTTATGTCTTTATTTTCAAAAAAGTATGTTTGTTAAACGCTATGCCCCTTCTCCCTTTCTCTTTGTCCCACTGCTTTCCAATGATTTCAGACCATCTTTCAGGACGCTTCTGTTGGTAGAATTTTTTGTAATTCTTCTCTTGTTGCTTTCTGCAGAATTCCTTGATGGGTTGAATTTATTGCTCGGGTTCGAGCGAGCAGTCAACGAGTTCTAAGTAAAGGACTCTCTTGTAAAATTTTACGTACGCCGGATGTATCCCGAGTGTTGTTAACTTATACAGAGTAGTGTCAATCTTTTAATCACTTCCTTATGCTGTGCAATAGTGGAGAGGTCTTGCGCTCTCGTAGTGCTGTGCATAACTTTCTGACTCACGTAGCCGTTACTGGATTATTAGCTCCAGTTGATATATATTTTTTGGATTTGTCCTTTTGAAAGCCTTCATAATATTGGAGGTAGGTTTTTTTCTTCCGTCCTTGTGCAAATTTTTATTGTTTTCTATTCTGCAGATTTAGTTTCTCTGTATGAGTGGCACTGTTCCTTAGGCTCAATTGCAAGGTCCGACTATCCTCATGTACGTCGACTTGGGTTGTCCAATTTAGTGGTGTCACCAACAACTCGAGAAAAAAGTTCTGTGTATTATCGTCTGCTGATACTACTCAGTTTAATACCGTCAATTAATTAATTAAAGTTTTTTGTTGTTCTTTTTTAAGAGTCTTTTTAATAATGCTAATTCAAGGTCTTCAAGATTTTTCTTAATTTAATTTTAACAATTTTCAGATTTTCAATTTGCATTTAAGTAAATGATAAGATGCAATAAGGAGAAAAGTGTATAATGTTTTCTTGTATGCGTATTTTCCTTCTTTGTTTTAGCTATGGTAAAACTTAATTCTACTGAACACAGGCCTGTA
>VTPC01000510.1:50554-106531 GCA_011009095.1 Ignelater luminosus | reverse complement strand
TTACATTTTATTTTAAAGCAAGCGAATCTCGACCTTATTGTTTTTTACATTTTATTTTAAAGCATTCGAATATCGACCTTATAGTTTTTTACATTCTCATTTAAGGCAAGCGATTTTGACCCTTATGGTTTTAATAGATTCTATTTTAAAGCAAGGGAATCTCGACCTTATGATTTTTTACATTATATTTTAGGGCAAGCGATTTTAGTCTTCATGGTTTTATTATATTCTAGCCATCTTTAGTGATGAGAAGTGAAATTGAAACTGTCAATTTGATAGATAGTTTTTCTGAAAATGGATTAACCTAAGACATGAAGGTTTTTTCCTAGCCTACTGGGATCTAAAATTCTAATGATTGCATGTTATTACAGTTATGATAGGAGTTTTGCATATCAAAGCATCATCATTCCATGTACGTTATTTAACGTGGTTCAAGTATCTTCGGTATAAATCGAATAAGCAATTACGTATGAAACTACAATATGTCATAGACAACTTTGGGGTGGATGTGCCCAGTCCCTAGAAACGTTTTTTAACCCAACAGAAGAAATCGCATTTAAAGCTCCGTGGAGGAATTACCCAAAAGTGTATTTACCTGATGTTATAGTTCACTTTCGTGTAAAGCAAAACTTGCTAATTGTAAAGAAATGCATCCGAAATAAATACCCAATTTAAATAATTCTATGTAATCTTTATTGTTATCCTAAAATAATATAGTCTTTCTTGTTTGCATTATTGTATTACTGCAAAAGAATACTGACAAATAGCTGTATGGCAATACTAACTGAAGAATATTTTTCCAATTCTCTCCCAAAACTAAAAAATAAAAACGTTTTTCGTTCTAATAATTTACATGTACCTAGTGTGAATGTTTATCTTAATAAATTATTATGATGATTAACACAGAGTGTCATTCTTCTGTAAATTTCTTTTTAAAAATTTTGATTATGAATTTTATACATTAAATTGTCTTCTTCTTTTCCGTCGAGAACGTTTTGAGTTAGATTTTCTAATAAATATTTTAATAATTCAAACTGAACCATTAAATGTTGGGCAAAATAAATAAAAGAAAAATCAAAAATTCCAATCGAAATTATACAAATTATGCCATTAGACGCCAACATGAAATAAACAAATTCATGTAATGAACTCGGATTCGTATCGAATGGAAACCAACATTGGATCGGTAATTGTCTGATACCCGGTGGGTATTTCGTTAATGGAAAAGCCATACACATAGCGGCTGCAAAAATGCTGCCACTCCAATGCATGCATAAAATTCTAGTAATCAATTTCGTGTGATAATTTAATTTAGTTTCCAGTTTCTTATCTACAATTTCTAAATCTTAAAAAATGCTTTCAACAACTCTGTGCATTTCGTCTATATTTTTTTTCGATTGGTAATAGAGTAGAATTAGTTTGTACGTAGCCTTTTATAATGAATGCAAAAATGTTATTACATAATTAAGAGAGAAATATATTCATTGTAATAATAATACCTGAAATTCTACTGCAAATGTTACAGTCATTTCCATCATTTTCGTCAGATTTCCCCATACTTTAAATACATAAATTAGCTGGCCTAAAATCACGAGCATTTGAAATATTATGAATGGAATCCAAAAATACTTACAAGTAGTTCTGCCAGAAAAGCTTCCTAAACGAGCGTAACGTTTTACCAAATTTAATTTGTCATCTAAAATATTTAGAAATTAATATTAAAAGTGAAGAGGTTGATTTTGTTAAACCTTTTATTGGATAATCTCCGTTTGGATACATCCTGCAAGACTATAAGAAATGTCTGATGTGTCACTGCAAGTAAAAATTGTCTATCGAGTTTAAATAATAGTGGCAGATAATTGGATAAGTGTAGCCTTCAGCAGATTAAATTTTTTCTGCCATTTTATTTGACTGTGTAATGTGATTAAATACCTGTAATTTTGAATGCAAACGTCTAAAAAATTACCTTTGAAGTGCTTTTCAAAACTATAGAAATTTTAGATAATTTAATGCTTTAAGGACGTTTCCAAGCAAACATACCTAGAAATAATATTATTACGTATTATTTTTTTATTTCTGTGCATATACAACGAAATAAAAGGGGGCGCTGTTTCTTGGGAACGTCCTTAAGTGTCAGAAATGTTGTATTTGCTATAATTGCTGAAAATGCTGCTCTAAGTAGTATTATTACTTAATTGTTTATAACTTTTCTGTGTACTTATGCACCATCGTTATTTCTAGGTTATGTTTACGGTGTAAACACCTTTTTCAAGAGAGAAGTAGAAATGGACAATTCCAAACTATTCAGAAAACACAAACGAAAGAAATGCGAACAGTTCAAAATACAGAGTAATTGTAAATGAGTGAGAATGATTTGAATTTGGCGCCACATTTAAATTATTTTCATGTTGGCACTACTTGTTTACTTTTTGCAATCTGTCAAATCTGTGTTGTTTACAAAGTATAATAACCATACATATATGATAATAACAAACAGTACTATATAACCTCAAAAAAGATAGATTATATTATTTGACAGATTGCAAAAAGTAAACAAGTAGTGCCAACATAAAAATAATTTAAATGTGGCGCCAAATTCAAACCATCCTCACTCATTTACAATCACTGTACACAAATAAATGAGTTTTGGGCAATTTGATAGTTCTAAACTGTTCTGAACTAACTAATGAATAAACCTTTAGTTTATCCATTACTTATACTTTTTGTAAGCTTTTAGTTGTAATTTCTGTATTGTGTTAATAAAAATCAATTATCATCATTAATTCTGTTTGTTATAATAATTAAATACAATGAATAATGCCAAAGTCTAACTTTAAAAACAACTTTAGGGACAATATGTATATCAAATTGTCATTATATAAACTGTCTTTGATGTTTCGTCCTTTCAAATTATAAAAAAAGTTGAAGTGGCCTGTGAAGATGTATGTTGTGCTGCATATTCAAATTTTACTTAGGTTTATTCACTCGTGAATAACTGTACAGGTAAGTTTGGTTAAATTGCTTCGATTCCGTCTCAGGATTCTCCTGTCAACGTTTGTCTGTATTGTTTTTAGGGACATCCTGTATATGTTATGGTTAATGTAGTAAATTCTGGCAATAACATAAATAATTAGTCAATATGCTAATATCACCAATGGACAACTGTGTTGGAACATTACTTCACTGATGTTAATTTCTAATAAGTTGGCCGTCTATGAATTAGTTATAAAAAGATTTCTGTGAGATACAAGTTTTTAAGTTAGCTAGTTAATAAACACTAGTTAATCTCAATGGCTCGGTTTCCACTCTTCTTTTACTAATGAAGCTTCTTTAAAAATCTGCACAAGTATAACTTTGTATATTAGTAACACCGTTTTAAGTAAATTTCTTTAAAACAAAAATCAATAACCCAAATTCCCCATATAAAACTCCTCAATATTTCTATTGTGAGTAGTTTTCCATGCAAGGAGTTTTCCGTGCAAGGAGATTTCTATGCAAAGACTTTACCTTGCGAGGGGTTTCCTTTGCAAGAAGTTTTACATGCAAGAGGAATTATGCGAAGAGTTGGAATACAGGGAGTTTTATATGGGAAATTTGGATGTAACCTTCCGATTTAATTTGAAACAAGCTACACCAGACAACATAAAATTAATGAATGGATAAATAATTAAAATAATGAAAATTCTGAATATAACATATAGCAATCTTCAAATGTAACAGATGTTTTTATCTTTTCCCAAAAAGGAATGATTTTAAAAAGATCAGCTAAGCAAAATTAGTTTTTCTTTAAACCATTTTAAAATTTTTTTTGTTTAGGTGGTTTCTAAAAAGTACAAACAAGTCCTGAAAGACTCTATCTTACTTAGTTACAATAAAGTAGTTTTTTAAGGTAGATTCCAGGCACAAATCATAACTCTTCATAAAAGAAACCATAATGGTCAAGTATGAAAGTTTGTTTTACTTACCAAAGATTTTACAATTTTTTTCTTTAAGACACTCTAATGGCCAGTAACATGATAGTGAAGCATTTTGAGGGAATATGATCTTATAGACTTTTTAACTTGGTTCTTCTTCTTATTATTATTAGTTGTAGGATTTTCTGTTATATATCATCAGTGAAAATGCTGCTGGGCATGTAAAATATAGATTTAGTATTAACGTAACAAAATCTTCCTTTAAGGGTGTACTAATACTACCAATATTTAGTAGGAACAAATGGGTAAATAAAAAACTGCAATATTATGTTGTATTTAATACAAGATATGTTAAGATATGACATTTCCATTAGGAATTAGTATGTAGATAATAATTAGAATACAGATAAAAAGATGAACAAAACTTTAAGAAATTAATAAATTCAGTAAATATTTTTATAGGGTAACAGTTAATTAATATTTATCACAAACATTAATATTCCTATTACAGCAAATACAAAACGCAATATTAACAATTATGAGTTTCCTTTTATTTAGATATCATTTTATCATATAATCGTGTACTTTTTTAATAACTTGGTTATTAGACTTTCTTATTTTGTAATTTCTCCTTCTACTTAGTAAATAAATTCAATAATTAATAATAAAAAATTAAATAGTATTAATTAATATTTCTACTTGCAATTGTGAGTTTTAAATAATTAAACCGAGTATTCTTCAATGTTTTGTTGCATTGCACATGATGCCTTTTGATAAATACAAAATAAGAGCTTAATACTATCAATTAATTTATTAAAACTTATTCTTTCATTAATGTTTAAAGTCCCTTAACAAGATTATTGTTAGTTTTGTTACGTAAATAAATAATATATTTGTCTGAAATAGCTAATCAAATGAATTTTGATACTTTTAAACAAATTTTGGTAGTTAAATGGTAACATAAATGATGAATAATTTGTACTGCTAATGTTTTACTGACTAGATTACTGCAATTGAAGATGATTTTTGGACTTTACAAACATACCATTTTTAACTTGATCGTTGCAATTTCCAGTTAACAATTATAAAGTTTAATTTCTAACATTTTTAATGTATGGTTTGGTATCACTTGCAAATCCATTCGAAATACAAGTTAATAAACTTTATTAATAAAACAATTGCAATAATTATTACTAATTAGAAAGTTAACATCTGCTAATAAAAACAGATCCTTGTTATAATATACATAATACGTACATAATAATAAAACAATGTCATATAATAATACAGTATCTGAATATCACATATTATTTAAAGAGTATAACAAATATGTCAGACTTTTCTGTGTTAATATTGCATAATTTTAATTTTTTTAATATTTGGTCATATAATAATTGTATTCCATTGTGCCCTACATCATTGCAAAACTAAAACCTTTAAACCTTTCTTAATTTATGAATTTTAATTTATGACTAGATTTATTATGTAGTAGATAATAAAAACTAAATATCCTTTTTTTTTGGTAAAATACTGCATTTAATACGGTTTAATACTAAAGTAAATACATATGTAATATATAAGTATGTTTGAAATAATTATAAGTTTTTCTTTATAAGAATTGATAACTACAACAGTTTAAGTGTTAACAAAATCAATAGTTATAGTAGTTGGCAGTAATTTTATGTTACTTTCAGTTCCAATGTTGTTGCATTTTATTTAACAACTTTAGTTATCTAATGAAATCCACATAAGAATATTTTCATTTTTAAACTTTTATACAACTACCAATAACTCTTTGAGACTACATATTACATCAAGGCAAAACCCATTTCAGAAGGTAGTCTATCAATTCTTATCAGAAAGTAATGCAATATAGACTAAAGATATGTAAGATAATTCATTTGAGTAGTGCTACATTGCATAGTTTTGCAATCAGTAATGTGAAAGGATGAAATTGGAAATGTTAATAATGAACCTTTGGATGGTAGGTATTGTTGATTAGATGAAAACAACGTTTTGCTTCTTGTTTGTAAGATAAATGAAGAGAAACTACCATATAATGGTGTTCTGAGAGGGCCTATAATGCCAAACATCTTACCTTAAAAAAGAAATAAATGCAATATTTATTATTACTATTACTATGTAATATAACATGGTGGTCTCTATAATTTTTTGCCTAAATTTGTTTTGCTTATCATTTTCTATTTAAAAATTATAAAAGAAAAACAAATGCAAAGTGATTCAAAATGTAAATTAAGTTGATAAGATAGATACAGGTTGATCTATGAAATAATGGACAATGAATAATTGGCATAATATTGAAACAAGTTAATAAATCCCTGATGAGTTTTAATTTATAAGGGAACAGTATCAATGTCAGTCAATCTTAATCTGAACTGTAAAATTATAAACTTTCATAAAGTTCAATTGAATATGATATGTTCCTCAAAAATGTCTTGTCTATGTTTTATAATGAATAGTTATCGTGTCCATCACAAATAATAAATATGAGATTATTGAGATTAACAATAAATTTCTTGATACGGTTATTAAGATATCATGCCCTATAAAAGAATGCATAATGATTTAAAACTATGAGCTATTGCTTTGGTTATTTGAATATTTCAATTTAATAATATGACTCAGATCCACACCCACTGTGAAGATGATGCTTAAGTAGTTTCTTACTAACAGAGTATAGTTAATGAGTATTAGTATCAATGCAAATGCTTACACGTTCCAAAAACATATTAGTTAGGTATCAAATCTTACAGATTAGAATTTAATATTATGATAAAGTACAACAAACTGAATGACAAAGAAAGCTAGATATTTACACCACAAAGTTAGAAATTTATAAAATATTGTTAAAATTAAATCAATCTAATACTGACTGATTATACCACAAACTTTTCACCTGCAATTAAACAATATAAGAGTAAAATTCAATACATTTTGAATCACCTTGGGTGTCAACAATAATAATATAAACATTTTTATTTTATAATTTTTTTTAATTAATATATTTTTTTAATGCAATATACGTGCCTTTTATCATTTTTATTTTTATAAAAGTGTATGGTTAATAACTCTCACTTTTCACTTTAAGCGAAAATGAAAACTAAATCATCTAAGATACTTACACATTTATAAACTACAAAAAGTACAAACAAAATGGTATCTATAATAAAATAAACAAATAAATTAATTATAGTATATATATATATTGTACAAAACTTTTCCATCATCATACATTAAACAACTTCATGGTAACTTGCAGTTACCTAAATCCAAACGCAATTATCTAGTACCTAACTTACCTGATAAAATAACAACCTTGTCTTTACGATAATTAGTTCATCAAGGTGAAAATACCCTTAAACTTCTTAAAAGAGTTGCCAACACATTAGCTAAACTTTCAGCTTCTGCAGCTAAATGTTCTTCTATTGTAGCCTGAGATGTTCTATCTATATCAGATGTGAGTAAATGACGGAATGCTGCTGTAACATCATGAACTTTTAAAACTAAATTTCTAGTTTGCAGTGGAGCTGTGGTATGGTTTGCTAAATCTTGGCAAAGTTCGGTGAGCCTTCGTAGAATTGTAAGGCAAATAGCTAGATTTTCTGGTAGATCTGGTAGAGTTGTGTCAGACATGGCTATCACCAACATTTTACTAGATGTAACTAGCTGCAGTGATTGGGATGTTAATTCATCTTTAGCAATCTGTAAATTAATTCTGTGTGAGGTTTATAGGTAGTACTACACTAAAATTAAAATTCTATACTGAAAATGTAGTAGGTTTAAAAACTTGATGTCTTTGGAAAGCTTGTACTTAGAAAGTAATCTTTTCGTAGAATATGTGCACTATACAACTCCTGGTTAACATAGAATAATATTTTTTAATAACAATTAAGTTCTGTATGTCATACATTTGCAATTATTGCTTCAATATATTTGAGAAATAACTTAACACTAGGTTTATTCAATCACACTTTATATAGACCATAGTTGGGAAACAAGCATGCAAGAATAGTTCAAAATTAAATAAAAAAATATAATATACAAGGTGTTTGACAATTAGTGGAACAGCTTCACATAGAAAGACTCCCTGACTAAAACTGGGAAGAAAAGCCCTGTACAAAAATGTTCGTAGGATGTCTCTTCTTCCTTCATGAGCCAATCAAAGAGCACTCTGAGCCGATTCGTATTTGAGATTTTTTATTCTATAAGTTATGAAAATTTTATTTTATACATTTCACTAGAGGGGAATTAACAGGGTATTATTATCAAAATATAAATATAGGTAACTGATGGGCACTCAGTTTAACAAATAAAAAAATTCTTCCATAGAGGCGAAATTGGAAAAGGTTGCCATTAGAACTGCAGCGTTCAGTAAACATATTGAGAAAATTGGATGGACGGTTGAGAAAGGCAGGTCCAATAATACCAAATCGAATTAATGCTGGTGCTCTGCAAATTTGTTTTAACCCTGAACAAGAAGAACAAATTTTACGAAGTGTTTCTGGAGAACCTGGGAGTACTACAAGAAGAGTTGCTTGCTGATTTAATATTCCTAGTAATTCCATCGTGCTTAATGTTTTAAAGGCAGATTTTTTATATCTGTACTACTTTTGTACCATTCAGTCGTTAACACCTAATGATTGTCAAAGTCGCATTAACTACTGCAACTAGCTACTGCGACAGATCGATCTAACCACAATTTCCATTAGCAAATATTGTGGACAGATAAAGCCATGTTTTTAAGAGATGATATATTTAATTGTCACAATATGCAACGGTGGGCTCACATAAATCCACATTGTATACGACCATCTAGAAACCAGACCAGATTCTCTTTAAATGTTTGGATGGGAGTAACTTGCTCTTTACCACAACGCCTGAATAGAAAAAATTATTTTCCATTCATTAATGAACTGATAGACGATTTTCCACTCAATCTGCAAAATGGACTGATCTGGATGCATGATGATGCACCAGCTCATTATGCCTATAACGTCTGGGAATAGTTGAACAAAAATTTTCTGCAGTATTGTAATGGTCCTATATCGTGGCCACCGCGGTCCCCTAATTTAAATCCTTTGTAGTTTTTCGTTTGGAATTTTTTGAAAGAAAAGGTTTACCAAACACCCCCAGAAAATTTATAAGACCTGCAAGCACGAATAATGGGTAGTGTAGAATTAATTACTCTACAAATTTCATAATGCAGTACCATTGCGAGCAACCGCCTGTTTGGAAGCTAACGGATGACAATTCGAACATTTGCTAAACTAGGTTATACTAAGTTTTATTTTGACGATCAACTTGAATAAATTTGTAATTTATACGTTTATTAATTTGTTTTGAATCAGCAGCGTACAGAGTGTACAAGAAACAGAGGAGAGTAGGCAGAGATGCAACGAAGAGGGCTCAAGAGCAAATCGTGGGAGGAATTTGGCAGGAAAATAGAGGAAATCTTTGAGCAAGATCAGAAATTGTTCTATCGAGTTCTAAAGAACATGAGAAAAGAGTCGGAGTGCCATATTAAACAAATAAAAGATAAAGCTGGAAAAGTGTTACAAGAATAAGAAGGAGAGTTGATGAAAAGATGGAGAGAACATTTCATGGAACTTTTGGAAGGGATGGATACTGCACCTCCGACGGAACCCCTGGTAACGCTAGACACAGTACCAGAACTTTTTTCTGAAGGGGAGTTGGACACAATTCTAAAGAAGATGAAGACCGGAAAGGCAGCTGGCCAGTACCATATATCACCAGAAATGGTTAAGTATCTTGGGCATGATGTTAATGATTTGTAACTTAGCTCTTGTGCAAAAGAAGCTTCCGGATGATCGGAAAGTTTTTATTGTTGTCCCAATATTCAAGAAAGGGGATGGGGGAGAGATTGTAGAAAATACCTAGGTATATCTTTACTGAGTGTCCCTGGCAAAGTATACTGCAGAATGCTCGAGAAACGGCTACGAAACACCGTCGAGGATAAAATAAACGAAGTGCAGTACGGCTTCTGGAGAGCTAGAAGTATTCAAGATCTAATCTTCTTGATAAGACAATTGGGCGAAAGGGCGGCTATGTACCAGAAGAGCATCCACTGTGCCTTCATAGTCCTGGAAAAAGCCTTTGATTGTATACCGAGGGCATGTCTCTGGCATACCCTGGAGGATTACAGTGTGGACTTTGAAGTGATCAAGAATTACAATGGCTGTAGGAACTATGCAACGACAGGGAATATGATTCATTCGACTTCTACTCTACGAGAGGTGTGAGGCAAAGCTGCATCCTCAGCCCCCTGCTGTTTTCCATTATGATAGACAAGATGCTGAAAAGATGCCGTCCATGTATCAGACCGTTTCAAGCAGGTCACTGATAAAATGGTCCAAGTAAGGTTTTCTGAACGTGCGTTTGCAGATGACGTTACGTTGCTTGCCGGATTTGCTAGAGACCTTAACACAACCAGAACGTGTGGAGTGAGGGGCTTTTAAAATGTGACATGAAAATTATTACCGCCAAGACGAAAACTATCATCTTTTCACGACACAGGGGTATAAAACACAACATTTACATAGATAGCGCTAAACAAGAACAAGTAGAAAGTTTCAAGTACCTTGACTCCATAATTCACGAATCGGGCAAGATCGGCGAGGAGGTGAACAGCCAGCCGACTGTTTCACGCCCTCAGAGATTCCTTGCCAAGCGTGAAGTATTCAAGAATGGCAAGAGAGTAGTGTTCTCACAATTACCTATAGGAGCGAGAACTGGACGCTAGGAAAATCAAACCGCAGCAGATTGCAGGCTATGGAGATGCGTTTTCTGAGGAGGATCGAGGACAAAGCCCAAAGGAACCGAGTCAGGAACGACACCATTCGCAGCTCTGTGGGAGTGAAATCCCTGTTGGAGAAAGTGGAGCACGGCCAGCTAAGATGGTTCGGGCACCTGATTGGAATGCCAGACACCAGGGTAGCCAAACTCTCTTATGAGGCCATATGAGACCAGTCTTGGAAGAAGCCGAGGAGGCCAAGAAAAACTTGGTCTTGTCAGATCCAGGAGATTCTGAGAGAGAGGAACACCACCCATGTCGAAGCCACTCGTTTAGCCGGAGACAGGGCAAGCTAGAAAAAATTCTGGAGAACCTCGACACCTACAAGAGGACGCGATTAAGTAAGTAAGTAACTTGTTTTGAATCTTAAATAAATCAAGTGAGGTTTGTTTGGTAACTGGATTTTTATAATTATTGTTTGTATGTTCGCCCTATGTTGCCAGATTTAACGTTCTTAAATTGTTTTCTCAAGAAGCAATTACGCATCCAGAAGCTTTCTTCGATAAACATTTTCGTCTCAGTTTTACATGGGGAACACAGCTACAATGAAGCTGTTCTTCCAATTGTCGAACACCCTGTATAAATATCCCCCGAACATAAAACTCATTATACATATCAAGTAACATTTTTTACTACATAAAACAAGAAAAAGCCATAACAAATTTGCGTCATTTTATCAGTCTTTTTATCCTTATTTCTAAAATCAGAACGCCAGAAAGACCAGTGTAGTCTCTGTTTCTTTAATTAACATTTTATGCGAAAAAGTTCACAGTTTTTTTCCAGATTTTTAAAAATACGCTTAAAATGCATATTAAGACTTGTAAATCTGGTTGCATATTATTGAAAGTTTGTATAATACGAATTTCGGAACGCCAGAAAGGTACGCCCCTCCCTATCGCCAAGGCTGACCAAAAGTCGAAAGTCTCAACTCATACTTAATATTTTACTTTCTGTTCCTGATTACATAAACAATTATTATGAAATCAAGCCTAAAACATCAAAATAGTTAAATATAATTACCTGAAACTTCTCTTCGCACATCAAATTTCCCCCTCCTTGCACTTGTGCGGCATTACATTGGGCAGCTACTTGATCAAGTCGCACTAATAAACTAGACATTGCAATATCAGTTTTAGCCAACAGATTTTCTCTAGTAGATGTACACCCATTCTTCAGGCATGCGTTATTACTATTTTTCTGTACAGATTCATCTCGATTCTTGATCCAAGTAGTTTTTGTATCACTGCTCGCTGATTCGGAATAACTTCGACTATGTGTTGCACAGGTAGGAGGTCGAGAAACAGAGGCTGAATCATGGGAAAAGCTGCGATTTTGTTGTATCTTTGGTGAATCAGGGCATTCTATAGGAACAGTTGATAAATGTGCACCTCTACCAAGATGTGGTGATGTTGGAGTACTTATCGCTGTAGTTACTGAACTCAGTTTATTTTCATCTGATAATCCAAAACTTGATTCTATGGCGTTATACACATTTTTGTTTCTTTGCAGATGTGGGGAACCAATACATGCTGTTCGTACTTCATTGTTAGTTTTTGGCTGTGGTGTACTGTTTTTTCTACGTAATACTTCTAAGGGTGGTACAGGAGGTAGCGGTGGTTTCTTGGGAGGTAAAAATAAATGAGGAGGAGCTTGATGGTTCGCTTCACCTCTGGGAGGTAATGTAGGAGGGACTTCGTTTTGTGAAGAATTATTTAATTGAGCATTCTGTCTAATTATGTTATTTGTTAATGAATGTGAACGTTGTCGCTCTTGTGGAATGTTTTTGGGAGGTCTTTCTGGTGGTTTCTGATCTGACGATCTACGTGGTGGAGGTCGTATGCATTCGTTATCTTCTGATGATGATTTAACATTTTTATCCGCTTTACTTTTGGCACAACATGAAAATGCACCTTTTCTATCTACTGTGGAATATTCAATTATGTTAGATTTAACACTGCAGTTACTGTTTCTCCTTACTATACTTCCATTACTGTAATTTGAATCTAAAGTGTCTAGATTTCCTATATTAGGTGGTAGACTATCAAAATCGTGTTGTTTATTATTCTGAATAGTTAGATTCTCAAAACTATTTCGAATTGTTGGTGGAGGTGGTATAATATACGACATAATCTCTTCTGGTGTAAGCTCGACAGCCGGAGTTGCTTTTTGTATAGGTGGAGGAACGGTTACGATTGCTAAGAATTCTTCAAGGTCTACGTTATCGCTTAAAATGCTATTGTCAATTAAAGCTTGCTTATTTATATTTTCAATTGAATCAGCAAAACAAGTCGGTGGCTTATTAAGAGGAGTTGGTAAGGCACAATCCAATTCATCTGGAGTCACAGGTGGTGGCAGTAGCGTTAAATCTATGATATCTGGATCGAAATCATACAAATTTGTCAAACTGTCCAAATCTGAAGAATTCAAATTATCATTATTGCCATTTTCTTTAAGCCTTTCCAAATATGCTTTTAAATCCTCTTCTTTGCCGTTTGTGTTATCCGGACTTCGTAATCCAAAACTAATTCTAACGTTTTTACTATAATTATCATTTGTTTTATTAAGCCTATGTTTAGGAGAATTATGAGGCGTACATATCGAGTCATTATCACTCTCGGATTGATTAATTTCAGAGCGCAACATTTCTATAGCGGCATTAGCAAAAGCATGTTTTGTATCGTCTGCATACTTGCGTCCTTGAGTAAGAAGCAATAACGAATCACTATGTTTTAGTTTACCAGGCGTGTCGTCAGCAAACTGACTATCAGTATCACTTTCTATATCGACACTACTTTCTTGCCATTCCGTGTTAGTAGAATTTTGTCTACTATATTGTTCCTGCTCATTTAGATATTTTTCAGAATTTTCAACTAGTTGTTGCATTTCTCTGACTCTTCTTAAAACATCGTCATTCTTAGCTTCCGTTACGCCACTTTCTAAAATCTCCATTGATACAACACTCTGGAGATCATACGAATTGGCTTTATCAAAGTAACGGAAGGTATTTCTAATTTGATTATTTCTGTTATTTGTCATCGAACTGTTCATATTACTATCTAAACTAAATCCTGGCATAAAAGGTGGCTTACTCTGCCGACCAACTGTATTGTATAAGCCATTGGTTTTGTGATTTATACCCTGATAACTAGGATGCATTGCAAAACAGATAGTGCGTACTTGACTTTGATTTATGTAACTCCATTTCTCAGGCACAACACGATGCTGAGATAAATATGGGGGAGCTAGATCTTCTAACGGTGGCGATTCTTCTTGGTCAACAGGTAAACTTTGACCGGTTACCAATTTAAAATATCCTTTAAGTACTAAAACTAGTTCCGATGCGTCCCGTTCTTCCAATGTTATGGTTACTAATCTTTCGTTTTGTAGTCTAACAAGAACTGTACGACTTAATTCATCTTCACTTCTTACTTCTACCTTCCTTATATCTTCTAAATTGGTTATTGGCAGAGGCTGCAATAAATAAAGCAATTTTAGTAATATTCTATTTCCGAAACTTTCATTCAAATGTTGTACTTTGTAAAATTTGCTACCAACTAAATACTGCTTACCTTATAGCTAGTTTCAGTTTGACTTTTGGTTCTATTACTTCTGAAGTAAAATAAAAACAAATAAAATACAGCGTGGCCCTTTTACATGGAATAATGGAAATAACATATATGCAATAAAATATGGCATAAAAGCCCAGTAATATATGCAAGAAATATGCAATGTTGCATTAATATATTATGTATTATATGCTTTAAAAAATAAAAATAAGCGGTGGATACTTGTTGAAGAAATAACGATTTGCATGGTTTAAAATAAACATTTTATGTTTTTAAGTTATCAAATATGCATTTATACAAAAAACCTCATATGTATGCAAAATAAAATTGATATTTGGACAATATACAATGAAATAATATAATATTAAATAGTTTATTCTTATTTCCTTCTTTATTTTTAATTTACAAATTTGCCTAGAAAAAAATTAAAAGAATAATAATCACGAAACTTAGGAGGTTATGTTTGTTTGTGTGTAGTTCGTAACTTGTATTGTGTCCAATAAAGCAAGTAATTAATGGAGATTAGATCAGATGTCTTCAGAGAAGCCGCCGCAAGCAGCGTCTGTTTTCCCGTGTTAGGGACTCGCCTATAAGATCGACAAAACCAAAAACAACAAGAAAAACTGACCAAAACAAAACAAACCTGCTAATCGCCACCTACAACATTAGATCACGAATTAGAAGAAAAACTGAAAGAAATATAATGGGATGTTCTGGGTATCTCTGAAATCAGAAGAAGAGGAGAACAATGCATACAATTAAACTCTGGAAGTTTACTTTACGTGCTTTATTGTCATCCCAGAAGACTGTATGATGTATAGGTTAGGTTAACTTACTGTTTACGCCAAAAATAGCTTGTATACGTAGCGGTAAATAGTGCTGTTCTTGTTAAAGGGCACTAGTACACATCTCGCAAACACTCATGACCATGCTGCTGCGCAAAGGCGGAGTTAAAATTGGGGAAAGGGAACTGGCGAACGAATGAAAGTTGGCGAGTCCACATTACTTAGCGCGGAAGGGGTAAAGGAACGAATTTTAGTGTTCTGCGCGGTGGTCATGAGTGTTTGCGAGATCTTTAATATATCTTACTGAAGACAATAACACATGCAAATTTTCCTTCTTCACTACACTTCTGTGGAGAAACAAAAGTCATCATTATGATTCATTGCTTTTTTGACGATCTATTTTTTATTTCAATTGTTTCATTATTATAGTTATTGGAAGAAACCTTTGTCTTTGCATGAACTTTTAGAGGAGGCAGAACGGTTTGGTGATACGAATCCTGTAGCACCACTAAATATTGTAATTTTTCCCCCAGAAAATGCCACTGATGGTGTGACTGATGAAGATTGTGGTGACGATGAAATTGTTACGCTCAGTAATCTCCATGGTGGTCAACTTAGGCAAAATGCAAAGATTATGTGTAGAACAGATTATCTTGATTTTGAAAGCGAGTTACCTTTGATGCACACAACCGTTAGAGATGAATATTTTGAATCGGAAGATGAATTGCCCTTGTCGAAACTTTTGAAGAATTTACAAACCTGAATCCAGATTCAACGGTTGTCTCACAAACACAAAAAGCTAAATAATTTTCTTCGGAAAACCAAAATGTGCAAATGAAGCAATTTCCAGAATGGGTAGAAATGCAAGCTTGATTATGACGAAATTTAAAACAAAAACATTTTTTTTCGATTTCGATTATCTCGAAAAGTGTTCTAAATATCAAAATACCGATAATGTACCGGTAAACAGGAAACAACTCTAAGTTGATTTCATATATAGCATGTCCTGTAAAGTTACGGAAACATGGCAACAGATTAACAGGCAGACTATGTCAAAAAATCGCCATTTTCAATCTCTATTCTCTCGAAAACTACTCAAGATATCAAAATATCAATTATGTACCTGTAATCCGAAGACAAGTCTAAGTTGATTTGATATACAACATGACCTGTAAAGTTACGGAAACATGGCAACAAGCCAACAGACAATTTAATGTCGAAAAATGGCCATTTTCGATCTCGATTATCTCGAATAGTGTTCGAAATATCAAAATGCCGATTATGTACTTGTAAACAGGAGACAATTCTAAGTTGATTTCTTATTAACATGTCCTGTAAAGTTACAGGAACATGGCAACAAATCAACAGACAGACTATGTCAAAAAATCGCCATTTTCGATCTCGATTGTCTCGAAAACTATTCGAGATATCAAAATATCGATTATGTATCTGTAATCAGAACACAATTCTAAGTTGATTTCATATACAACATGTCCTGTAAAATTACGGGAACATGACAACAAGCCAACAGACAAAGTATGTCGAAAAATCGTCATTTTCAATCTCGATTATCTCGAAAAGTGTTCGAAATATCAAAATACCGATTATGTACTTGTAAACAGGAGACAATTCTGAGTTGATTTCATATTAACATGTCCTGTAAAGTTAGGGGAACATGGCAACAGGTCAACAGACAGACTATGTCGAAAAATCGCCATTTTAGATTTCGTTTTATCTCGAAAACTATTCGAGATATCGAAATATCGACTATGTATTTGAAATCAGGAGAAAATGCTAAGTTGATTTCACAAATAACATGTCCTGTAAAGTAACGGAAAATGCCAACAGACCAACAGACAGACGGAATGTACGAATTCAAACACGAAATTTTTTTAATTTCGCTAGAAATACGCCTTTAGAACTGTTTGAATTTTTTTTCGGTCACAAAATGATTGAAATGCTGCAGAAACATACAAATACATACGCTGCTCAGAAAAATTGTTAGGGAGATATACGAAATTAAATCCTGGTTTTCTTGTTCTCAGCAAATACGTGAGTGTTCCAAGACGATTTATGTACTGGGAAACAGCAGATGATACTAATAATAAATCAGTACAATCTGCAATCTCCCGTGGCCGATTTTCTTTTATAATGAAAAATATTCATTGTTGCGATAATGGTGCATTAGACAAAAAGCACAAATATGTCAAGGTTAGGCCTTTGTTTGGTGGTTTAAACGAACGATTTATTAGTGTTCCTCCAATAGAGGAAAACCATAGCATTGATGAGGCTATGGACCTATATTATAAGCGTCACGGCTGTAAACATTTTTTCCGTGGTAACCTCATAAGGTGGATGGCTACAATACGTTCAGGGTTATGTTACTTGGTTTGATCTGTATCAAAGTGCTTCCTCAACATTACTTGAAACTTACAAAACTTTGGGATTAGATTCTAGCATTATCTAAAATATGCAGATATGATACAGTCTCTACCATTACTAAATATATTAGCAGCTAGGAATTTGAAAGCTGCAGGTACCATTAAAGAAAACAGATTTGGAACCTGTCCGCTATCTCATTCTGCAACGCTTGAAAAACAAACAGGATACGTATGAATCTGCCATTGGAAACTCCGGATCAAACGGTGTTCTAGCCTACAAGTGGAATGACAGTAATGTCGTATCGATTGCTTCAAATACATTGTCTGTTGATCTTGTCAGTCAAGTGAAACGTCACTCTCAAAAAGACAAAAAAAAAAACGTTTTAATTAATCAGACAGCTATTGTGAAAAACTATAACATCAATATGGGGGCAGTAGATTGGTTTGACCAGAACATAGCATTTTACAGAATCTCGATATGTGGCAAAAAGTGGTATTTTCCATTTATTTGTCAATGCGTTGATATGACAGTGCAGAACGCATGTCAGATTCATAGAACTCAGGGCGGCAGATTGGATCATTTGATTTTCAAGCGATCTATTGCCACAAAGCTTTTGGAAACACACAACAGAATACCAAAAAGAGGTAGCCTAAGGACATCCATTTCTGCTCACGCATTTTCAAGGTTTGATCGATTGGACCATATCATTGTCAAAATGTACCATACTCCTTAAGCTATTGTTATTATAATAATACTTTAGTTTGTTTCTTAGCTTTTTGGCTAAGTTTGTTTTATTATATTTCAATCAGAAAGTGTTTAAAGAACTATGATTAGTATTATAACCTTTATTACTAGCATCCTTTAAAAAGGACCCCCGGTTTCTCTTACTAACTAGGTACTATCAAATTCAAAATATTGTTAAAAACTAATTATACAATCACTTAAGAAAAGTATACTTTTATACAAAAATGTAAAAATAAATAATTCAATAATATCTGGGTTAGCAAATCTCTAAGTTTGTGATTTTAATCAACAATGCCCAAAATACACTTGACTGAGTTGCTTCAGATATTTTTGTGCAATCGCTTACTTTGAGGTTTTCTAAATCTGGTAAATTATTTGCATAAAAAGTAAAAGGTAAATATTTTGTTTTATTAGTGTTGAAAGTTAATAAATTGTTTTGAAACTACAGTTGAATATTACGAATATCATTGTCAGCTTTAGATTTTAAGTCAACTCAATTTTTATCGTAGACAAAATAGTGTGGTTCACAAGTTCCATTTTGGCTATTTGTTTTGCCTGATCTTTAGTTAACAAAAGCATAACTAATAAACCAATTGTGGGAAATTTTTTTTCCGATGGATTATTGTTCATTCATGTATCTCAATGATACCTGAATTTTCTTATTCCTTAATATTTATATTTAATAGGTAAAAAAAAATTTTTGTTAAGGAGAGCAAACTAAGCGGCGCGCGCGGCGGCCAGATCACGCGTTTTTAGCCCTATTTTCACCTCTATATTAAAATTATAAATATTGGTGGTACAATTCCGGGAGTTGAAACTTTTTTGTAGGAAATTTCCTGCTCTTTAAGGATCTGTTTTTTGATTTCGGATATTTGCAATATTCTCCGAGATATTTGCAAAAACCGAAACCTCTTTTTTTACAAATTTGTTTATAACTTTTGCAATTTTTTTGCGCGGGACTTCGAAATGTTCGAAAAGTTTCTAAATGCCATTCCGAATCGAATGACACCTCGATCATAATTTTTGGTAAAGTCAGGCAAAAAATAACCAAAATGGAACTTGTGAACCACACTATTTTGTCTACGATAAAAATTGAGTTGACTTAAAATCTAAAGCTGACAATGATATTCGTAATATTCAACTGTAGTTTCAAAACAATTTATTAACTTTCAACACTAATAAAACAAAATATTTACATGACACCTCGATCATAATTTTAGGTGAAGTCAGGCAAAAATAGCATAAATGCAACTTGTGAACCACACTAAAACCAAGAATACTTCTTGCGGTGTTTATCCAGACTAAACTATTGTGAAGTCAAAACTGTTTCCTGGGGAACACCACAAAGAAAGTAACCTCAGGCTTGCTAACGACCCCATCAATCTCTGTAGGTACATATATCCTACCTGATAGATAATTTTTAATTAAATCATAAATCTTTCCTCTCAGTTCATAGCATTGCATTTTCTCTAATATATAGTTCTTTTGTGAGACACTGTATCAAATATTCGAATTCTCAGTTACAATAGTTCCATTTGTAACTGAATGTTTTTCACTTCTATTTTAATTAGTGGTGGATGCAGTGTTCATTAACTTTTTATATTTTTGTATCTGTTTGCCAATTTCTGATCATTTGGTCTTTTAAACAAAAGTTTATACATTATACTCTTTTATTTATTGATTTAAGAAGGCTGGGTGCTATCTAATTGTTTTTAGGTTATTCTTTTTTTCTTTTAACGATTTTTATATGTTCATTTATTATACTCATTTATTATTAATAACAAATTCTGTTATCATATTTGTATCATGGTTTTCATACATACTTAATAACCACAATCTTCTTAATGTAGATCTAATTTCAACAACATGTAATTTATTATTAAGTTTGTATGTTGCTTTTATTATCAACTTTGAATACAATTTTCAACTTTAATATTTACTGCAATGCATAAATGATCTGTTATATCATAACGAAAAATGAAAGCATTAATTGAGTTGCCATCATCAGAAATTTTACTTTTTATATAAAAATGGTCTAAACGCGTATTTGATTGAGACCGAGTAGGCTTATTTACGTAGGATTTGTAGCTATAACGGCCCTAATATATTTTTATATTCTTCACTTAACCGATTTATTGTCTGATAAAATATTAATATTTATGTCATTCGAGGATATCTGTATGTATATCAAAGAATTTTCTAAAAATCGTGATAGATTTATGTTAAATATATTAGGGCAACTTTTTGGTGATCTATTGGTTCTTTCCTGTTCTGTTTCTCTAGTTTAGTGTTTTTACCTGTTCTAGTCATTAATGGGCTATACAATTAAGTTTGAGATTGCCTTTTCTTAGATTTTCAGTCCTAATCTCTTCTTATCCAGATTCAGCTGTATATAGTTTATCTTCGACAAAGAGCTCATGACCTCTGATCTCAGTATTCAAATTTTGTTCTCATGCACTTTATAATGTTTTCTGAGAATTTTTGATTTTGGCTATCTATTTCATACAAGTCATTGGATAATATTGAAATGCCGTTACTTTTTCTTTATTTCCAATTTTTCTATATTTTTAAATATTTCCGATTTCTTTAAATAAGTTAGAAATTCATCTATAATTGGGGATTTATTGCCTTTCCTCAGTTTATATATATTATTATTATTATTAATATTACTTTCTTATAGGTATATTAAATTTCAAAAACTAGTATTTCCAAAAAACAAGTATGTCCAGATATAGGCATCTTTTTTTCTAGTACAGTGATCTATGCGTTCTTTTTATCTACTTTTGATTCCATCTGCACTGTTTTTATGCCCTCCTTTATACATACCTCGTGTTGGTTCATCTAAAAGGACTTTTATACCGTTTACTGTAATTGTACCCGTTAGATATCTTAATAGGTGAACTATTACTGCAAAATCAATCTTCTAAAAAAATATTTGTAGATAAATTCGGCAAATTAGATTTAATTTTATTGAAAGGCCCTTGTATGCAAGTGTAAAGTATAAAACTTTCTAATTTAAATTCTACATATGTTTCTGTATCTATAGCATTTTCACTCTTACAGATGGGAAATAATGAATTTTTACTCATTGGTGTAGCTTTAATTAAATTTTATACGTATAATTAAAGCACCGCACCAAATTTCCTTATTCATTCTGAACTGCTGAAATTTTCAACTTTTAGATTGCAAATAAAAACAAAACTTTAATGTTGTTAAATTTAACAGGAGATCCATCAATTATTTTTGTTAGTTCAACAAAATACTTTTTGTTTAATCAGCAAATATACTTGTTGAAATGTTCTCAAACTGTTGCTTTTTTAACAAATTTAGTTTGTCACTCTTGCAAGTGTATGTTTGTGAATCTAACAAACATTTGCCAGAATAACAGCAATCAAGTATAGTTAACATTGCAAACAGACTTTCTTACTTTCACAAAACGTTTTCTTAATTCTGCTAAACAAGTATAGGAGGTTCACAAAATCCATTTTAACCCAAACAATTGATTTTGTTAATATTACTGTGGATTCTGTGGTAACTGTTAAATTGTGGAATCAATTTGGTTTTATTACCTTCAATCAGCGGTTAGATGAGATTAATAAACAATGTTTCGTAAGGTAAACACAATAATTTTGTTATTTTAACTTCATGGATTTGAAACTTAATATTTTCAACTAAATAAAACGCTAACCTGGTTATACAGGGTGTAGTAAAAATGACGCATAACCTGTAGATCACGTGATTCTACATCAAAATCTAAATCAAAAATCTCAGTACATTTTTTTCATAAATCCACAGTTTTTAAAATATGGCCAATTAAAGGTTTTTAGAGCTGACCACGCTGCATGATATTTTTCTAGGGTTTTTCATAAATGAGTTATAGATTTTTTATCGGTACTCTCTGCTTTACAGAGTTTTATTCACTCCAATGATTTGTATAACACTGCCGTTCTCAAGATTAAATTACTGTTCGCCTCCCTTAACCGTAATGGTTTTCAAAGATTCTTTGTATGGATCAAAGAACATTTAGGTTTCCATTGCAATAAAAAAGTTGATTCTCTAGCCAAAGAGGCTACTATATTGAATGAGATTTTGCCTTTTGAATCAGGTCTGTTTAATCGACTGTCCATTTGCGAGCAAAACATGCAAAACGACTGGCCTGCGATATGGACCGATTACTGTTTCATACATCTCTCACACTATACTCTTGTTCAACCCTCTCTTCAAAGACCTTTGTGGTTTGAAGCCTAGGAAATCTATTACTAGCATTAATCGTATGAGATTTGGGCGTGCATCATATCCTGAGCATTTAGCCCAAATTGGAGTTTACGGGGTTTCTCTCATAAATACGTATAGAAGGTTGATAGCGACGGACGGCGGGTTTGAGAAGCCGATCTAGTCTTAGTATGAGGTGGATCGCTCCACTACGTAATCAGCACGTGATGTCAGTAGTTCACTGAACCGCACTTTTTCACACCCCCTTGTCCGCGTGGAGCTCTTTTTCATTAAACAGCAACGCATCAGCATTCAATTTCCTGCAAAACTGGGCAACAACGGCAGGGAAACTAAAGCCTTAAAGGAAGTTTTACGGAGAAGATGTCTTGAAAGAACCAACGGTCAACAAGTGGCTGAAGCGGTTTCGAGAAGAATGAGAAAACTTCAAAAACGACCCTCGCCGAGGGCGCCCCTTCATTTTGTCTTCATATGAAACTGTAGATCGTGTTCTACCTTGTGTCCTCTGAGATCGTCAAATAACCGCTAGAATGGTTGCCGAAAAATTTCTAGTGTTTTTTTACAATTTTATTTCATCTTAATAATTCTGCGAATGTACTTAGTTATTTTCGCTTGTAGAATTTTTAGTTGAAAGTATTTTTCAATTTATTTTGTACAATTCTTATTTAGAACACACCTGTAGTTTCTCTTAAAAATTGTTTATCGCACTTTAGCTGTGAAAAGTTTGTGGAATGATGCTTGTTAACGCTGTTGTAGGCCTAGTTTGTTGTAATGTGAGTTAATTTATCTTTTAATTTTCACTTTATATGGGAGCGTGTTGTGTTGACAGATGAACCCTGTGTGATCCTGTCTTTCAAGGGACATTGGGGAGTTTATTTGTAGAAATACAGTTCGTTAAGAAAAAGTGCATGTTTTCATTAAAATACGAGCATTTCATTGTGCAGATAGGGATGTTTGTTTAGCCATCTTTGTTTAACCCATGTTGAGTGCGATTGCGCCTAGCTAGGCATGACTTCAAGTTTAGCTTGCTTGGCGCGCGCAAAAGACGCGCAGAGACAGAGCCAAGGCTAACCCTCGAGTGTTTCATTTAAGGAGAAATATTCTACTGCAAATTCATATTGTTGTGTTGAAAAGTCTATTAAAGCTCATTAGAAGTGGTTCTTTGTGTTGTTTACAATTATCTAATTGGATATATTTCAAGAATTTTACAAGGGGTTGGGAATAGAATTCTCAAGTTTGTGTTCCGCGAGTAAAATAGTATTAACCATAATTTTCGTCTAATTAATTTTGGTATTGTGAACACAGCGTTACCTTTATGTTAGTTCTAAAAGATCGATTAAATATTAGTAATACTCAGGGGTATCGAACCCTTTGTCAATGAAATTATCTCGTTTTAAAACTCGACTGGTAGTAATGAACACCTGATGGTTTTATGAAATTGGGTGTAAAAGTGGGCACCGGAGTTTGTTGGTATGTAAACAATTCTACGTGTACCTGTAAGATGAAAGCACACGAGGGTCACTGACCATTCCGCCAGCCGTTCATGTTAAGAAAATTTAAGAGAGGAATCCCCTGCACTGAGTGCAAATCTGGTGACGTTTTTCGTCAAGACTAAGTATCAACTGTTCGTTAACTGTAAGGTATTTCTAGGTCAATAGTTTCATTTGTTATTTTCTTTTTTTTGGACCAAAAATCAGCTACATAAGTAATTTTATATGTAGATTTTACAACAACGGGTACCCGAGGATAAGCCGAATCTAGGGCCATAATTTTAATGAATTAAATTTTTTGCTGCTCTCAAGTAACATCCTCTAGCTTCTCTTGTTTTATTAACGTACTTAGGACACAGAAAATTTTGCAATTCGTCAATATAAAGTCAGGTAGCAAATACTTGTAACTTTATTATTAAAACTTTTATTTAAGAGGTTCTCTTCTTTGTTGCTACGCTTTAGGTGGCTTAAATTTATTATTGACATTGTTGTAAAGTTCATACTCTTACATTAATATTTATGGTTTTAATATAAATTCTGATTTGTTTGTTTTTGTCAAACTTGTTGTTTTCTTATGAAGTTTCTGTTTATCTTTCAACAAATAAACTACCGTGAATATACTTTAGTATTTTATTTGTTCTCTGTTTTTCAATCTTTCAGGTAAAGTTTACGAGGGCTGTTTGACGGAAGCGTGACTTTCCGCTAGATGGCGCTGATATCGGTAAATCGAAAACATTAGCATATACGTCAGTCTTTTAGAGGCTAAACCTCCAAATTTCATGTCAATCTGTGAAATAGTATACATTTGGCAGTCATAGAAATCAATCAAGTTTGTGCTATTTTGTAAATATGGAAAAACGTGAATTTCGTGTTTTAATTAAACATTATTTTTTACGTGGAAAAACAGTGAAAGAAACTGAGGAGAAATTACGGAAATATTACGGTGAATCTGCTCCATCGCATGGAATGGTTTCCAAGTGGTTTAATTCATTTAAAACTGGCCGTATGAGCACTGACGATGGTGAACGCCCCGGGCCCTTACAAACGGTCACTACTAAGGAAATCGTTGACAAAATCCATAATATGGTAATGGCTGATCGACGTTTGAAAGTGCGCGAGATAGTTGATGCTGTTGGCATCTCAATCGAACGGGTGCATAATATTTTACACGAACATTTGTATATTAAAAAGGTATCGGCAAGATGGGTGCCGCGATTACTCACAGTGGACCAAATGAGAATTCGTGTTCAACCTTCAAATCAATGTTTGGTCATGTTACAACGTAATCCAGTTGAGTTTTTTCGCCGATATGTGACTGTTGACGAAACCTGGATCCACCACCATACCCCTGAGACAAAGGAACAGTGAAACAATGGATATCACCAGACGAACGTGCACCAAAGAAGACTAAAATTGGTCACTCGGTTAATAAGGTCATGGCGACTATTTTTTGGGATTCTAAAGGCATAATCCATATTGACTATTTGGAAAGGGGTAAAACAATAACTGGCCAATATTATGCTGATTTATTGACCCGTTTTGATGTTATCTTAAAGAAAAAACGCCCACATTTGGCACGTAAGAAAGTGCTCTTTCATTACGACAACGCCCCATCTCATTCATCTGCAATTGCAACCGCTAAATTGGTACAATTACGCTACGAACTGCTTCCCCATCCACCATACTCACCGGATCTGGCCCCAAGAGACTTTTTTTATTTCCGAATTTGAAAAAATCTCTCGCAGGAAAAAAAATTCGCATCAAATGAAGAGGTTATTGCTGCAACGCAGGCCTATTTTGACGAGTTGCCAAAAGAACATTTCTCAGAAGGCTTAAAGAAATTGGAAAGTCGTTGGACTAAGTGTGTAGCACTTGAAGGGAACTATGTTAAAAAATAATAAAAAAAATCTAGGCTAAACCTGTTCTTTATTGAAATGTCACACTTCCGTCAAACAGCCCTCGTATATAGATGTGTGTCTTGATAATATTGTACAGGTATTGTAAACCAGTGCATGCCGTGCAGATTAAGCAGTTTTCGTTCGTGTTGTGAGCAAAATTTTAAATTCAACAACACGGTCTGGAGTTTGGTGTAAGTTTGCAATGTTAGCTAGTAAGGCAAATCGTTGTGAATTTGTATAAGCAAAAGCATCAAGATTTAGATAGTATAAACTCTTCTGGTAAGTTTCAAGAGACCGCAGAGTGTTCTTTACATATACATGGCTGGAGTATTTTCTGGTGAGAAACCTCACCAGGAAAGTCAGTGATGTTGACATGATTCCTGGTGCCCATAACGATTTTAACATCCTAAAGTTATAGGTGTGTTCTCTATTGAATTTTAAATTCAATTTATGTTAGGTTATCTTACCCCCTTCTCTGACGTTCTAAGCTGCTGCGAGCACAACTTTTAGTCTGTACGGATATTAAGGCCACTTTTTCTGGTTTTGCCCGTTACAAACTGAATTTGAGTAAGACGGTTGTTCACAAAATTTCAATTGAAAGTTTGCAGATGAAGAAGTTGTGTACTAAGATCGTTCCGTCTCCGAGACAAAAGGCGCTGAGGGTCGGCTGCTACGAGGATTGGCCTACTGCTTTTGAAGAAGGTTTTGACTTTCCTGACAGAATCATCACAGGAAATGAATCATGGTTTTATACATTTGAGATTGAACTAAAATCTCAAAGCAAAGAGTGGAAGCGAGCCAGTGAGCAAAGAACAAACAAAAATTCAGAAATCGAGTTCAAACGTCAAGGAAATGTTGATTGTTGTTTTCGATTCTCGAGGTAGCGTGCATCACGGATTCTGTCCCTCTAGGCCAGATAGTGAACGAAATTTTCCACATTGAAGTCCTCAAGCTCACACGTCGCTGATTGTGCGCGAGGTTTTGGCACAAAACTCAATCATCGTCACCGACTACCCGCTGTATTCGCCTGATTTGGCACCGTGCGATTTCTTCTTGTTCTTGAAATGCAAAATGGTGCTTCGAGGGCGACATTTAGGGAACACGAAGGCCATTAAGACTGCAATGACGAGGCGACTGAAGAGCCTTACAATGGAGGACAAGCGCCTAGCTTGGGAGGGGGGAGAGTATTTTGAAGGGTGCAATGCTGTGTTCCTCGATTAACTGTCAAATAAACATTTTATTAAGCTTTTGTACGTAGAATCTCCTTTTTGTAAGTTGTGCAATGTAAAGGGTAATTCAGAGCATATTGTGTTTGCGTGACAAATATTTCGCAATCACTCTCAATTATTGTAATATGAAGCTTTGAGAACTTTATACATTGAACGTTCTTTCAACTTAACTCACATTTTATCTTTAAATAATAAAACGATCTTGGATTGTCTGATTGCTTTCCTTAAATCAATTGACATAAATCTATCAATAATTTATTTTTATGGCTTTGTATCCATCCCTATGTGGTTTCTATCCTTTGATTCGTAGTTCAGTCTTGTTTGTTTTATTTGAAGTCGCCCTGAAGAACCACTGGGCGTGAAGTCCGTCGCCTTTGTTTTACTCCCTTGTTTTGTTAACATTCTTGTGGCTGCTTGCATAGACAATGACCACAATGTCAAAACACAGGCAAACTATTAAGAAATAAAACAAAACTATGACCGCATGCTTTTTTTATCACTTAAGCTACAAATAATATTGTAACTATTTTGTTTCGAGTATTAAAAACAAAGGAATGTTAATAAGAATTATGAACGTTAATGAAGAAATCGTTAAAATAGTGTTAAAATCTCTCTTTTAGTTTGTGATGTAGAGTAATATGGTGTACATATTATGTGCCATTTTAAATGCAGCCTAAAGTTACCACATACCATTAAAAGCATGAAGGAAATAAGGCGCCATCTAATCGAAAAATTCGAAGCGCCAAATTAAAGGTGGAAAGTATTAATTTTAGAATTAACACAACGTGGTTTTGTTGTTTGAACAATTTGAGTTAAATTAGCAAATATTGTGGTTAAAACAGCATAGTATATTGGGCGTTTGACTAAGAGGTTAATTTTCCACAAAAGAATTTGTTGGCTTTTACTAGTGCAATCAACTTAGTACTGTTATTTGGTCAATAGTGGTAACAAGTCGACATTTCTTTTAAGCGGCAACGTAGCATTTTTCTTGTATTTTTTCAAATTTAAGTTTAAGTTACTATTTCTAGTAACACAGAATTTGTCATATCTTAGACGTAACAAAAAAATAACAGAAAAAATGTTTTAAATACTTACGTTTAAGTCATTTAGGTTACGAAAGAAAAAAACTAAATGTAAGTAATATGACTTAAGAGGATCATTAGGTTAAATGCTAAAAAAGTGTGGCGAGCGGACACCATGGTAATGCTAGTAATCGATAGATAAATTTTCGTTTAGCATTACGCACTGCTGCTGGAATGATACGTCTTTAATTTCTTTAATATGTCGAGGTTAGCTATTCTAGACCTTGCTGTGTAGAGATTCCCACAAAAAGGAAGAAGCGTTAAACCGGCAATTGCGGCAGCCATTCGATGGTTTAACAACGCTCAATCGATTTATTTAAAAGCATAAATCACCAACTGGAGCGTTATAATGTGGTAGAATACTTGGTGATTAAAATGAATTAAAGGAACAGATAGAAAATTTGCTGCGCAGAACGCTCCAAATAGTAACAGATATAAAGTGTGCAAGAAAGTTTGGAAATAAAACATGCGTAATAGAAATGAAGAATGCAACAGACAAGGAAACTAAAATGAAAAATAAGAATAAGCTGAAACACATAAAAGAAAAGAGAATATATATAAATTATGAGATGAGAAAGACAGAAAGAGAAACACAAGAAAAGATAAGAAACAAAACAAGAGAGATTAAAGTTACTGGGAGAAATATTAAAGTGGGATTCCAGAAAATAATAGAAGGCGAAGATAAGTGGATATGAAATAAAGATAAGGATCAATTTGAGAAAAGAAAAAGAAAGACGAGTGACAGAAAGGTAAAACGACAAAAGATCAGGCAATGAAAAATGCTAATAGACGGGAAAATAGGAAAAATAAACAGAAAATAAATTTGGATAAATGGAATATTAAGGGCACCTAAGAAATAGGAAAACTGAAGACATTATAAAGTAAAATAAAAAAGTATAAACTGGACATAGTAGCACTGCAAGAAACCAAACAGTTAGAGACAGAAATTATCGAAATGAATGATGTAATATTTTTCAAAAGACTATAGAAGACGTAAAAGAAGAAGATAAAGATGAATTTTATGAAAAATCAGAAATAGAATACGAAAAACTACCAAAGTACGATATAAAAATAGTGATAGGGGACTGCAATACAAAGGTAGGAAAGAGGAATAGTCATCAGGAGTACACAGTTAGGTAGGCAAGAAATTTATAAAGGGACATGAGTATCCCCAGACAGAAAAACAGTTAATCAAATTGACCATGTGTTAATAGAAAGAAGACATATGAACTACACAGCCAAAGTAAACAGTATGTGAGGGGCAGAATGTAACTTGAATCATAATGTGGTGAAAGTGACATGTCAGAAACTTCTAGAAGAAATAAATAAACAAAAAAACAAATAAAAAAATCGAAAGACATATAGTTACTAAAAGATGAAGAGATTAAAAAAACACAGAAAGGAAATAGCGGAAAGATTAGACACAATATGATCAAGAAATGGATATTGAAGAAATCTGAGAAAGAATAAAAGTAGCGATAATAGAAACAAATAGGGCAGTGACGACAAATACTCAAAAAAAATAATAAATTAAAAGAATTGTTTGATGTGGAATGTGAAAAGGTAGCGAAATCAATAAGGAAAATAAGGAGAGATAATTTAAGAGAATATAAAGAGAGTAACGAACAAAGACATAGAGAACTAAGAACAAATTTGAAAAAAACATTCAGGAAAAAGAAGAGAGAAAAGAATGAAAATAAATTAAAAGAAATTGAGGAAAAATTCCAAAAAAAATTAAGTCATTTTATCAAGAAACAAGCAAAATTAAAAAATGATACCAAGCACATAGTGTACATATTAAAAACAAGGAAAAAGAATTAATTAGTGAACCAAGAAAAGCAATGAAAACATGACAAAACCATTTTGAAAAGTACCTAAATGGAAACGAGGAGGAAGAGCAGAGTAAAATACAAAACCTAAGAGATGATCAAATAATAGAAGTCCCAACAGACAAAGAAGTAGACAAAATAATAAAAATCTAAAGAATAGCAAAAGTCCAGGAATGACAGAAATAACAGCAGAGATGATAAAAGCGGGAGGAAAACAACTGAGGATATAATTACATAAACCTATTAAAGGGATATGGGAAAATGAGCAAATACCAGAAGATTGGACTAAAGCACAAATATGCCCTATACATAAGAAACGTAGTAAAATGGTGTGTGAGAACTGTAGAGGTATAGCATTTCTGGAAGTATGCTACGAAATGCTGGCGGAGGGTATAGGAAAAAGACTTTATAAATACGCAAAAAAGAAAATAGGAAAATATTAAGCAGGTTGTAAGAACAACAGGTCGGTTGTAGATCCAATTCTTGCATTAAAAGAAATTCAAACTACCTGTTATGAACATAAAATCATATTGTATACACTTTTCATAGATTTTAAGCAGGCCTACCTCAGAATAAAAAGGGAACAAATGTACCATGCAATGAGGGAGCTAGGAATACCAAGGAAAATGATTCAACTAGTAAAAATAATTTTAGAGAAAACTAAGAACGAAGTAGCTTGGAAAGGATATAGTTCAAAAGAATTTAAAGTGAAACAGGGACTTAGGCAAGGGGATTCACTTACTAGGTACTGTTTAACTTGACATTGGAACTAATCATAAGAAAATGTAAGATAAAAACAAAAGAAACAATATTTGGGAATGAACATCAGTGCATGGCGTTTGCAGACGATCTGGCGAAATTAGCAACTCAAGGAAGGGAGCTGGAAAGGGTCACAAGAAAACTAATAAAAGAAGCAAAAAAATTTGGACTAATGATAAACCAAGAAAAAACAAAATATATGATTATGGGAGACACATAACAAACAACAGAAGAATATATAACGGTGGATATACAAGAAGGTACCACTTATAGATTTAAATGGGTTAAAGAATTAACGTATTCAGGAGTGAAAATAGATGAGAAAGGACATGAAGAGCAGGAAATAAAAAGAAGAATTGCAAAAAGAGAATAGAAATATGGAATTCTACGATCTCTAATGAAGTCGAAGTATGTGTCACAAAACATAAAGATAAGAATCTATAAGACAGTAATTAGATAAACGACTACAAACGCATGCAAAACGTTGTAACGAGAAAGAGTCGAAAAAGAAGCATAAAGCCCATTACGGATGTTAGAAGATGTTCAAGCCCATAGCTCAAGTCGAAGACGGGGTGGTCCTAGCTAAACTTACTTTTACCAGATAGAAAAAGAAAGCTTACACAACCAAAAAATCTTGACAAGTTCAAAAGACGTCCAAAATTAAGGGCGCCAGAAGCTGAAGGTCGTAGGGAACCCACGGCCCGTCCACGCAGCTTCCCGTGAACCAACACCCTGTATGTGGGTCCCTTACGGAACAACACCCTGTATACAAGTGGCTCTATAAAATATCACCCATCACAGATAACTTTATGAAACGTTTGCAATGAACACATCACTGTATTAAAAATAATTTAGCAATAATTTACTTAACGTTTTGAATTCTTTGATTTTAGACACTTAAAATTTCAACAAAGGAGTCAAATTAATACTCCCTTTTACTTACCAAAACAATATAAGTTAAATAAAATAATAAATCTTAGGAATTTTACTGGTCCTCTGGTGATTCATCTGACAGCTTACATCATTGAACAACATAATACAGTTATGTATAATAAACCCTTTTACACTATTTTTCAATAAAGTAACACAACTGAACTTTACTAGAATTTATTATTCTCAAAAGCAAGAAATAAAAATATGTTTAAAACAAATGAATCAAGGCGTTAGTAGCTTAACGTAAAAAAAACACAACAAAATATAACAAAAAGGATTATGCTTCCAAAAATTGTTCCCAGAAGGGGATAGAACTGAATTCATAAAAGAAAACACAAAGATTTCTTAAATTATGTAACAAACAAAATGGATTATTAAATGCCAAATGATAAAGAATGAATTTTGAATACAAACGATAATCAGCTATAATTTGGCTTTTCAATAATAAAGAGCAAAAGATTGCCTTTAAAGTATTTCAAAATACAGAACACAAAATATATTAAAAACCAACTATTATTACCTGTGAACGTTCAAGTTACAAACTGATTAAATTATGAAAAGTTGATATGAATTTAAAACAAAAGAAATTTTAATAAATATGTTTAAAAGAATTTTAACCTCACCCTCATAAAATATACATTATACAGTAACAGACAATGTAAATAAAAAGATATTCCTTACATACTACTCCTTCCTGGGTCTTTAAGATTTTGAATTGCTGTCAACGATGCACCAGGGAAGATATCCAGAACCTGGTCCATAAGTTGTGGCTAAATCAGGGATCGCCGGCTTTCTTTATTACGGCATGAATTTACGAGACACTGATTAATTCAAGCGTCTTTCAGCACAAATCCGTAACAAACAAAAACTGAATACTCAGTGTTCACTGCATTGTTTCTTTAACTGGACGAAATTAGTACGTAGCCACAATTTTTAAGGAAACCGTCAGAACGATAAACACAACAAAGATATCGGGGTTATGAGAGTTCGAACACGGACACACGGAAAGGTTATAGGAGGGCGGTTCAATAAATACCCGTGTTAGAAATGAAGACACAATTTTTTTCAAAAATTTTTTTTTTATTTTTCAACATGGTCTCCTTTTAGAAATATACACTTCTCCCAACGTTCCTGCCATTTTTTTAACCCCTCCAAAAAATAGGATTTGTCGAACTCTCCAAAATACGCCTCTATCTCGGCGATGACTTCCTCGTTTGAGCTAAATTTTTTTCCCGCGAGCCATTTCTTCATGTTAGGAAACAAGAAAAAGTCGCAGGGAGCCAGATCGGGTGAATACGGGGAGTGCGGCAGCAATTCATAACGCTATTCATGCAGTTTGGCGGCGACAACTCCGGATGAATGTGCTGGTGCGTTATCGTGGTGAAACAGCATCTTCTTTTTCGCCAAATGCGGCCGTGTCTCCTTCAATTTTTTGTCGAAGCTGTCTAATAATTCACTGTAGTATTGTCCGGTGATCGTTCTTCCTTTTTCTAAAAAATCCATGAGGATGACGCCGTTCGCATCCCAAAAAATCGTCGCCATGACCTTTCCGGCCGATGGAACCATCTTCGCCTTCTTTGGAGCAGATTCACCGGGAGAAATCCATTGTTTTGATTGTTGCTTAGTTTCTGGTGTGTAATGATAAATCCAGGTTTCATCAACGGTGACAACTCGACGCAAAAACTCCTTCGGATTTCGCTTACATCGCTCCAAACACTGCTTCGAAGTTAACAGCCGCATCCGCTTGTTGTCCACCGTTAGCAATCGCGGCACCCATCGCGCCGACAATTTTTTCATCGCCAACTTATCATGTAAAATATTAATTGCCGTTCCGGTCGACACACCTACGGCCTCTGCTACTTCACGCACTTTCGTTCGTCCATCAGCGAGAATCATGTCGTGGACTTTTTGAATGATTTCCTCGGTAACCACGTCTGACGGGCGTCCTGGTCGCTCCTCATCAAAAACGGATGTTCGCCCACGTTTAAATTCGTTGAACCAATATCTAACTGTGGTCATAGATGGCGAAGTGTCCCCATAAACAGCATCCAACTTTGCTTTTATCTCCTCGCATTTTTTCCCATCCAAAAACAGAAAGCGAATTACCGAACGATACTGCTCTTTTTCCATCTTAGCTAAAATCACGAAACACGTCTTACTCAAATGGCTGTCAAATCCAAACTAACTTATCAATCACTCTGCAATTTGTTATACCGTCGTTTGATAGATGGCAGCATACGATGATAACACCAACTTCCCTCAGGAACGTCTTCTGTCGTCAAACACGGGTACTTACTGAACCGCCCTGATAATAGCTAAATACACTTATTTCATGGGCACACAGTTGGTCACTTCACACAATCCTTGTAAGCGAGGACTGAGTACGATGAATTCTCTTCACCTACGATATCATAATTTGGATTTAATCCCTTAGCCTGCAAATTCTGGACCAGATTCGCGAAAATTATTGGTGTATTCAACTCTGTTGGAGTCCATCTCCTATAGTTCACCAAAAAGCACTACGGCAACCACAAAAAAAAGGTGAGTTCGCAGCCAATAAATGTTGTGACAAAACATCTGACCCAAAACCTCAAAAAGGTAACCACATAAAGCTGTCCACAAAAGGGAACAACCAAGTTGGTCAACAGACCAAGTCCGACTCTCCCTAGAAATTCTAAATAATTTTACACATGGAAAATTTGATACAATAAAAAAAAGCCGGTTGTACACTGTACCAAGAAACAAAACACAAATGATGCATTAAAAAGGGAAAGTTACCAAACGTAATTGTTTCAATTTAATACGGTTTTTTATAAAATCATAACTCAGCATTCCTTCTGACGACGCAGCCTAAATGTAAATAAATTATTCCCCGAATCGGCGGCGGCAGAAAAATACACCCGAAATGTATAAACAATCTTGAACTAGAGTGAAGCACGTTTTACTAATAAACATTGCAAATTAAATTTTATAAATGAAACCTAAATAAAGTATTTTCACAATGAAAAAATGATTTCATTAACTACAAAGAAACACAAAACAATTTACTGAATGCATTCTATGATGAAATAAAATAATGAATTTAAATGAAACGCAAATATTCAAATGAAATATTAAATTTAATGCTTAAAATATACCTAAGAATCCATCGAGTTCACAAAAACGATAGATATGCACATAATTTCCATTGACATTTAAAATAACGTCACAACGTGTGCATTAAGAAAGGCAAAAATAGAACTTTTGGAAAGATGGGAGAGAAAAATATAACGAGCAATATATGGTGGTATAAATACGGAGGTGGGATGAAGAAGAAGAACTAATGAAGAATTACAAAACATATATAAAGAACCAAAAACAACAACAGTTATAAAAACACAAAAAGTAAGTTGGCTGGCACATATTGAACGTATGGGAAAAGAAAGGATGATAAAGTTAGTACTGCATAGAAAAGCAAACCAGAAAAAGAGAAAAGGTAGACCACGTAAAAGATGGAGTAGCAGTACAAGAAGACCTGCCAATTACAAACATGAGAGATTGGAAGAGAAAAGCAGTGGATGTGATTGAGAAATGTAGAAAAGAACATTAAAAGTGAAATTAAGTATAAAAAGGTTTTGTAAATATTTAAAAATTGGTATATATGTTACGGTTAATGTGTGGAATTGGCTAGTTTGTAGAGTAACTGGTTAATGTACAAACTATCTAAACTGTCAGCTAGTTTGATCGAAAACGCATATTTAACTATACCTATTAGTCGATAGTTTATAAAATAACCAAACCATTTGGCTAATTTACTTTAAGTCTTCAAAAAAACTAAAATAGCCATTTTTTTGGCTGGTTTATGAACTGTCCAACTTAGTAAATTAGAATGAACAACAAAATTGGTGGTATTATAAAATAGCGAATTTTCTGGTTATTATACAAACTAGCTAACATGTGCTTTAGTTACTTTAAATGGTGCGATTCTGGTGCACAATAAATTAAATAAGGCAACGTGGTGTAATTATAATAAAAATATATTTAAATATAAACGAAAATCCTCAACGAATAACAAATTTCCAGATTTTTATGACAAATACATAAATATATGTGCTATGTATTTATTTATTACAGCATCGTTCGCTATTATGGCACTTGCTATTGCATGAGTATCCCAAAGAGACACATTTGCATTTTCTGTTTCTACATATTTTCTTACACTAGCCCTGGGTTGTACCAGAAACTGAAAAATTTCTAACAGCACTTCGAAGCGAGATTTCTGTATCAGTCTAAATATCCTCTAAAGATAGAAAATTTTGTTTACACAATTCAAATTGATTGAGTGAAAATAACTGGTTTAGTACACAATGAGTATGTAGTTCCTAGTCGATAAAAATTATCTTCAACACTCGATATTATATTGTCGATATCCTGGTTCGCTCTTTCAACAGAACTCTGAGACTGCGAGTGTCGTGGTTTACCATGCACTATTCGACAATTCGGCCAAAGTTGAACCAGTTCTTCAATAACTTAAATGATAAACAATGAAGTACATTGGAAAGCAAATTTATCAAATACAATTCTAAATAAATGCCTAAATTCCCCAATTGGACTAACCATTTTAAATTTTTTTATTTTTGATTAAAAATTCCTATTTAGCAACCCCAAAAATGTCTAGACACATATTTTAAATTGAATTTGACAACAACAGTTGTAATGTTATTTTAAAATTCGCACTAAATCCGCCCCTGTCTTTCAATTTCGTTCAGATATTTGTTTTCTTGACGCGCAATATTTAAATTGTTTCATTAAGCGAATGTTTGTTATAATGTTATTTTAAAGAATTGATAACTTTATGGTCTCGACTTCTGGGCTCCGTTTAGACGTGCCTTTTGCTATTTTCCAATATCAAATTCCTGGAAATCTTAGTCGCAAAAATTAAAGTCACACCGTCTTGATTGAGCCAGGTTTAAGCTGGTAAATCTACAATGGAAATTTTCCACTGTCTCATAAGAATATTCATATTTTGACCTGTTAGGGTGTGCATCTGACTTTCGAACCCCACTCAAGTAAGTACACATTGCGCCACAGGAGACGCAGAGAGAATAGGGAGTACGATAAGAGCTGCGTACTCGAACCAACGTGTGGTAATTTTCGACGTTTACCTCGACATCCCCTAATTGAATTCAAACCAAATTAAGTGAAGCGATCCTCTTAGAAAACAAGAGATCGGACTGGAGAAATCGTAATTTCTTCGTGTCAGAGACGCGCAATAGTCGCGGAAGAAAGTGGTTTGTTTACCAACAGCAAGGCTTATAAATTTCGTTATCGTGGGGAATGTATAACCCAAATATAATTACGCTGGTGTTCTCCAAGAAGCAGAAATTGTAGAGGGTAGAAACGCAACAATTTTGGTTCCGTTGGTGCAACGTTAAAGGGTCTGTCGAGAACAGAAACTTCCCGCCTCGTAAAGCGTCGATCTGTGTGTTTTACATCTTGGAAGCTCCGTGATCCGAATGGACTAAGTAAATTTAAAGAGCGTTTGAGACTCAAAGTGGTTTTAGTTATTTTTTTTTAAGTTTGTGTATAAACACTTGGATTTTGCTCTTGTGCTTTTTGGTTATTGTTAATAACAGTGATTGTTCGTTGAAACCTAAGTTCCCTTGAACACTGGTGAACGTGAAATTTTGCGTCAAATACCACGTGGATTAGCTGCTGTCGTGGAAATCAGAGACCTGCATATAACACCTGGAAGGAAGATTGCCGTTATAGTAAGAAAGACCTGTTTTGTTTTGTTATTTGAGTTCTTATGATTGTTTCATTTGATAAAAGACTAGGAGAACGTGGAATTTGTGAAATATTCCATACGAAAACCTTGCTTAGGCAAGATTAGCTTCGTATTTTCTCATTAAATTATAATATTCACGATCAATATTTTTAACTAATTTGTAACAGGAACGTTCCCAGGTAACTTTAGCTGGTGTTGATTAAATTATTGCAACCTAAATAATAACTTTCGACAATTGTTTTTTTTGTTATTAGATATAAAGTTTATTTGTTGCTATTTCAAAATTTTCTTTTTGTTTATTGTAATAACTTGTTTTTTTTTACTTTTATTTTCTTATTTGTGTATCAACTTTGTTCTCCAGTGAAGAAATTAATTCATACCCTTTATTGATATTCTTTTGTAGTGTTATTTTGTTATTTTTATATTCTTGTTTGTGTGTATTTAATCCATTTTGATTATTGTTTTGATAAATATAAGGAAGGTCGATTATTTACGTTTTGTGTTTTTTTTTGTAAGTGGATCTCTGGTCCAGATAAGCAGCGTTAATTTCGTTACTTTGTTCGTTTGGCTATTAACAAGTACGGTGGTGCTTAGTCTAAATTTCGATTAAAGATCAGATACCTTTATTCAAGAGAGAAGTAAACATCAATCTGGTATTTCTTTCTTGGATCTTTTTTTTGAAAAAGAAGGAAGTCTTCAGAGGACTTCTTTGTCAAAATTGATCAAGACAAATCACGTGTTTATACAGTTTTTTGTTTGTGTTGAGTCTCAATTGTGAAACGCTAAAGCGAGTTTTAATAAAGCTTCCACGAGGTAAGTTACACACAGGGTGAGGTTTCGCAAGAAACCCATATACAGGGTGTCGGATTCACGAGTAGTCGCGTGACCGACCATCAGAACCCTTCGATCTACGACTGCTGGCGCCCTCTTTTACGACCATCTATTAGTTTAATAAGAGTTTTGGAAAACGGTGAGTTTCTCTTTGTGTGAGATTAGGTAAGTTCATTTGAGAAATCCACCCCATCTGCGACATGAGCTACGGGATTTAACATCAGCCATTGGTCTGGACGGGACTTGTGCATACTTTTGAGCATCTTCCCGTTACACAGTATAAACTTACGTAGTTTGAAAATATTCTCTGCCATTGTCACTTTGCAATAGATATAGACTACTTAAATCCATAAACACTTCCAAAAGATTGTGAGCTGTTTCCTTAGCTGGTTTTGTTTTCATGGGATGTAAGCGGATATAATTGGTTAAGTAGTCTTGATATACAAAAATAAATTTGTAGTCTTGGTCAGGACGTGTTTGCAAATCAATTAAATCTACCTGACATCTTGAGTTTAGGTTATTTGAAACAGTCGGTTTTACTACAATCCCCTTTTTTACTTGGTTTCTGTTTAATTGACAATTTTCGCATCCTTCAATAAACAGAGTTACAATTTCTTGCGTGACATTTGAATATTTTTCATTAATTAGTTTGAATGTAACTTGTCTTCTACCATGACCCGTGCACTGATGGGAATCATTAATAATATCATATAAATCATCTATGCAAATTATTAATTTGCCCGATTATTTATTTAATAGAATATAGACGTCGTCAACTCGTTGCAGAGCAAAATGTTTTATAAAGTAATAATAACTTTTATTTCTACTCGATGGTCCACAGGTACGTAAGGTTGTTTACTTCTTCACAATATTGGTAATAACTATTAGTATATATTTTTGAATTACTCGCTTTTTGTTTGTATAGACTGTCTCTTGCTTCATTAAATTTTTGTTTATGATCCATTATTTAAACTAACAATTTGATAAAAACATGAAAATTCTAACCCATCGTTTTTTGTTAGATTAGCTACAGAAATGGAGGATTAGTTTATAAACTAGCCAAGATATTGGTTATTTTATATCACTAGAAAGCAGTTTACTATTCTACCCATTTCAAATTGGATGATTTACTAACTAACCAAGACATTTGGCTATTTTAGTTTTTCAACTTTGTCAATCAAATTAGCAAAGGGTATTAGTTAGTTTAGGAGCTATCAGCTAATATAGTTTTCTAGCAAAATAACCATTTATTTTGTTAGTTTATATACTATCCAGCTAATTTATAAACTATCCAAATTTGCACTTTAGCCGTAACATATACATGCATATAGAAAATAGGCAAAAGTGTAATTTCAAGCCCTAGGTCTGCACGGTCTGTAGTAGAGATGAGTCGTTCATGAATGAGTCGTTCACAATGAACGACTTACTTAAATGAGCGGTAAACATACGACTCTTTTCGATTGAACGGTTCGTTCATTTGTTTATTTAGTTCAGTAGCACATAAGTGCTGACTCTACTGTGGAGTGGGGAATGAACGAAGGAAGAAACAGTGAACTGAATATGTATTTGAACTGTGTACCATAAGAAAGTGACGATTCTCTTTTGAACGAGATAGTGCGTACATGCTCGGAAAATAGAAAAGCATGTTGAATTTCCAAGAGCAATACAAGTTTAGTGTATTTATTAATGATTATCGAAGTATAATATTTTCTAAGGATTATTAAATAAATAAAACACTTCATTTCTATTTTCCAAGGAGTAGAAAAATGTAGTAGAGTAGAGATCTTGCGAATTGACTAAACATTATTCAAAAATTTAGGTGAGAACGATATCGCACCTATCGTACATTTCTACAGTAGTATGTATGAAACGTGCGTGCTTACACAATCAGTTCGAATGAACGACTCAATGTGAACGACTCTTTAAAATGAGTTGAACGAATTGAACTGGCACGGTAAAAAGAGTCGTATGTCTCATGACTAGTCTGTAGAGTATCTGATGATACTACATATTGCTGGTGGATAGATCCGCATCATTTTACTCGAACAGTCGAATATCCACGGAAATCATCGAATTTAAAGCTTTCCAATTTCTTCTTGCGGAGCTATTTAAATAGCAAGATCTAGAATAACAAACTTTGAAATATTAAGAAATCTGAAGATCGAATCGAGGCGAGATTCAACATATAATTTCAGAAGTAGTGCATAATGCTGAACAGGGATTCAGCTATCGATTACGGCATTACCAGGATCAATGTTTGAGTAATTACTCTAATGTCCTAATAAATCCTACACTACTAAATAAAAATTCTTTATTACTACCTTTGAAAGTCTTAAAAAATTAAAACTTTTTTTTCTCAGTTTACTTCTTATGTAACGTATGTTAAATTCTAGAATGTTATGCATTGGAGAGAATTACGAATATCAGTTTAAAAGGTGCAGTATTATTTGAATCACTACACGTCATGCCCAACGCTTTTCTAAGAAATTGCTATTATCGATTTTTTCCATTATTTCATATAAAAAGACCACACTGTACATTTTCTGCATATAAAATAGACAGATACGTTAGCTACAGAGATGCATGAGTAGTATTTATAAGTAAGAACAATATGAAATAAAATGAATTAAACTCCTTACAGCTGTGCTGCGAATATGTTTTTTGTAACAAGCGCAATTTACAAATGTTAAATTTAGAATTTTTAATATAATTTAAGTAATATGCGATTACTATATTTTGCAAAATTTTAAACGTTTTCGTAAAACTGAAAAAAGAATTTTGTACGTACCACTGAGTTTCTTGTTCCAATAATTTGACTTAATCCAAACTTAGGGCTAACTAAAATGACTCTCTCCATTGAATCCGCTCGAGGACCGGCCGAGAAACATTTGGCGCCGTAACTAGGCAGTTGACTGACAAGATCTAAATAGTGTAATTTCGCTTGGAGGGCAGTTAATTGTTTACCAGGTCCGGCCATATTGGCGTGCAATTTTAGAAAATGTGCTAACACTTTGTGTATTTCTTTACGTTTCATATTATCTAGTAGCGATGCAGGCACGAAACGTTCCAAACCAAAGTCTCTTCTGTAATAAATATAGATGATTAATATTATATTCTAAATTGTCACGAAACTTTTTCCTAAAATCAGTGAAATAATACAAATACTTACTCAACAGTCTTGACAGTGAGTTTGGCAGCAGAAATGTTATTAGCTAATGCATGCTGATAAATATGTAAAGCAGCTAATCGCAGAGCTGTATCATATTGAAGTTCAGGAGCAAATCTTTCTTGTGTCACATCGTTGCAACATTGCGTGTATAAATAATCCAATGCTGCAAGGTCTCTCTGTGCAAGGGCTGCTGCCGAAGAAGGCACGAAAGCCACACGGAATAAACACCTTAATTTATGGGCACCTGGTTTTGATGCTATCTAAAATAATAAAATAGGCATTTTTATAAGATCTTAACTGTCGTCTTTCATTACAGATATTTTCTGAATCGTTTGCTAAATAACTAAAATTTCAGGCTATACAAATAAACGCTTTTTCTTTATAACATTTTTCGATTTTTTTACTTACTCTAGCTAAAGTATCAGCAGGATCTAGAAGAGTTAATTTATTCCTTTTCAAGGACTTAATATGTTCTACTACGAGGCTAAAGTGTTCAATAGCTTGTAAACAAAGCTTGGTTTGTAATGAAGTTACAACATCATAAACGGTTGTCCAAGCATCATATTTAAAAGATTTGGTTTGACCATTTTCTAGGAATACTTTAAGGACATTAGCCATTGGAGGCACACATACATCACCTAAAGAAAAGGCGGACGGCTAAAAATGTAAAAAATGTTATTAGAAAATTTTCTAAAATTGGCGCGTAAAAATACTAACTGGGAAGAGAGGGGCTCCATTTACACAAACGCTTTCTGCAAAACGGACCCTCGATGGTTTACTTCGAAGTCGTGCTCTCTTACTAGCAGATAAAAACGTCGACTTGCGAGCACCAGTTTGCCGATAAGGTTGACATACAATAAGCGTCACGGTGTTAGTGCAAGCTCGAACTAACGATATCACATGCTCCCTTGGTGCGGTCTTTACATCTTCTCCATTTACTGCAAGTATCTGGTCTCCTGGTAGCAACTGTTAAAAATAAAATTACTGAAATTATGATTCTGATTAAATAGTGAAAAACTGATTAAAATACAATTGCGTTAATTTTCTGTTTATTGGTAGAAATTACAAGATTAAAAATATTAAATGTATACTGGTGATAATGCATTAACAACTATCAGTTCTGTATGAATGTTGAACCTGCCGATAGACATAAACTATCTTAACAATTAGCCAAAGTTAAGCAAGACATCATCCCTTCCGGAATAAGCATAGATCAATACTGAAGAGAATGGTGGCGAACAAAAAACAATAGTGAATACACGTTACCTTGAACAAAACCAAGTCTGAAAACACCGACTTAAATTTTAAATATTTCTATTGGGGTATCTCAGTTAATTCTGACTGATTTTCTAGGTTTTGGGTCATTTAACATCCGCGTTACAAAAACTGTACGAGAGGATGCTCTAGCTTTGGGTGGTCAGATTTCTGATAAGAAAACCAAAGTATCCCTTCGTATAGACAACTACAGGCTTCGTCCACGAGCGATAGAAAGTGTTAAAAAGCTGGTCAGAGGGAGGTTTATAACAAAGAGACCTGGTAAAAACATGTTTAAGGGTTTTCGTTGGACTCTTTCTACAATGGTAATAATAAACCCAGAAAAAAGTTCTGGTCCTCCAGGTTAGGATTTGGAGCGATGGGCTAGCAATTCATCTTCCGTAAAACCTTCTGGCTGCTCGAGTATCTAAAACTAAGCCTCGGAAGTCGGACGGAAATAAAAACGACGACTACTGGCTACAAAACGGACACTAAGAATTGGTACGTGGAATGTCCAAGGCATAACAAACAAGTACACTGAAATAGAAGATGAATTGACAAGGCACAACATGGATATTATTGCACTATCAAGACGAAAAAGAAAAGGCAAGAGAATGAGAAATTAAGAAAATATATCCATTGTGGGAAGGAGTAAATAAATACGAGCTGGAATCTCCCTTTTGGTGCGAAAAAAACTTCAGACATTCATTAAAGAGTACAATATGGTATCTAAAAAAATTCTTACCATCACTCTTGTTTGGAATTGAGACTGTTGTAATAGGACGGACGACAACACCCAACAATTTAAAGATCAGTTCTACAGGAATCCATCACAAGAACTTAATAAGATAGAGTCATCAAAACATTATAATTATAGGCGACTTTAATGCTACAGTGGGCTCACAAGAAAATGATGAAATTGTAGGTAAATACGAAAAAGATGAGGTCAACAACTCAAGAGAAGATCTAATTGAATTATGTAAGCAATATAAATTACGGACATACACAGATATACAAGGGAGAGACCAACCCTACAACAAAGATCAATCATTGACTATATTATGACCACTCAAAGTTCAAAAACAAAACCACAGAATTGTAGAGTGAAACATGGAGTTAATTGTGGAACTGATCACTATTTAGTAGTGGCCAAGCTACTCAACCCGTTTAGAAAAAATATTACAAAGAAGGACTAACAAAATCAAGACCATGGAGATAAGAAAAGTAACATACGATACAAGCTATTCCTCCTGAAACAAGACAGGGTCAAAGACCTTTTCCACAGAAGACTAGAACAAGAACTAACTATCACGAACATAAGCAACGAAATTGAAAAAGAATACGGAAATATAAAAAGAATGATAAGCCAAGTTGCAAGGGAAGTTTTAGGAACAGAAAGTAAAGAAGAAAAATCAGAACCTCCGTGGATGTCTAATGAGATAAAAGATATGATAAAGAAGAAAAATAATTCTTACAAGAGGTGGCTAGCTACGAAAAGGGCGTAACATAGAAAAGAATATCAAACCAAAAATAGAGAGCTACGAAGACTAATAAAAATGGAAAAAAAACAATTTCTGAGCACAAAAATGCATCCAAATTGAAAACCTAGTGGGATGATTGCAATCAACAGAGGCATGGAAGACGGTAAAAAACTTGAAAATCAACAGGACCAACAAAGCAATCGGAGATTTAATCCCAATACCAGACTAAACAAAACACTACGAACATCTGCTAGGTGAAGATAGACCAGAGTATATCATAATGAATCCTCAACTAAATAAAGAGGGACCAGACATAAATATGAGTAGGGCAGTGAAGGAAGTTAAATCTAAGATTAAGAATGGTTGCTGGTTGGTCACCAGGCCCGAGAAACATCCCGGTCGAATTACTGAAGGCACAAGGCCCTGGTCTATTAAATAGAATAACAGAGCTGATGAACAACTGCTGCCAACTGATACAGGTACCATCAGAATGGAAGACCGCTCACTTGCTATCTATCTTTAACAGAAGAAAACCTAACTGTTATAGGGAGTTAAATATAACAGTACAGTAAGCAGGCTATTCAGCAAAGTCATGAAACATAAAATAGGACAGAATATCGGTCACAGAATAGGAGAAGATCAAATTGGATTTATACCTAACAGGTTCTGTATAGATAGTCTCTTAATTTTACAACAATTATTGGAAAAATTCATAGCAGTAAGAAAGAAAATACATTTAGCATTTGTGGACCACGATACTTACGATACTTACGATGCAGTTCCTAGGACAAAGCTACGGAAAGCCTTGGAAGGGTTAAACATCGATAGCCGCTTATTAAAAATCATAGTGGAAACGTGTAAAGATAACACTGTACAAATTAAAAAAGGCTCTACACTTTCGCACTCTATTAAGGTCACAAAGAAACTTAGGCAAGGCTGCAGCATGTCTACTCTCTTATTTAATCTGTACGTCGAAGCTGCTCTTAGAAGCTGAAAGGAAATATGTGGCAAAATGGGAATTTCAGTAAATAACGATACGCTGTTTTCTCTTAGTTTTGAGGATGACCAGGTTGTAATTGCCCAGGACTCATATAATCTAGAGTTCATGATGAATATCAGGAATATCAAAAATGGGGGCTAAAGAAGAGCTTAACAAAAACAAAATTTCTGGTAGTAAACAGCAATGCTCAGTTTCAAGTTCTGGTTAATGATGAAGTGGCTATCAATCAAATAGAGAAATGTAAGTACCTGAGAGCATTTATTGATAAAAATGAATTAGGAGAAGCAGAAATAAAACACAGAATCCCACAAAGTGAGAGAATCATAGGAAACCTCAATTCAGACTGGTGGCATAAAGCATGTCAAATAAAAATAGAGAGTGGGCAGAGCAATGGTGGAGTCGGTTCTGTGTTATGGGTCGGAAGTATGGACTCTTAACGCAAATTCGACAAGAAGACTATTAGCTGTGGAGTTGGATTATATTAGAAGAAGCGCAAGAATATCGAGAATAGAAGGAAGAACGAATAAGGAAGCGAAGGCAAGAATGAAAGCATAAGAGACAGTGGTGAATAGGACTAAGAGAAGATCCCTGAAGTGGTTCGGACATTTAATCAGAATGCCCGAAGAACGATGGCCAAAATGAATATTTCAGTGGGGACCACATGGAAGACGAAAGTGGGGCAGACCACGCAGATCGTGAAATGAGAATATGAAAAAAAGCAACTTACAAGAGGAGTATGCCTTAGACAGAGGGGCCTGGCGAAAGATGACGGGAATATGGCAAGACGCTGTTAACAATTGAAAGCATATTGTATTTTAATTGTACCTGAAATAAAAATCTATTAATACTCATGTCCTGCTAAGAAATCTCCAAAACGCTATACTAGCTTTACAACTGGTTGCAGTTCTGACTGTGGCAAAGCACTTCACTAGCTTTTTCAAGGCAAATAAGTTGTGACAAAACAATTCATACCTGAGTTAGGACTTATTGAGCAGAATATATCCCATATCCCAAAAAACTTTGAATCCTGATTAAATGTGGCTTTTCCGATTGAATCTCAAACATTGTATAAACTTCAGCAAGGATTTACAAGCTAGAACAGACTGCGTGCAAGGATTTGTTAAACGATCCGCAGTTATCCCTCCGATCACCAGAAGCAACATCTGCAGCACGCGCAATGGGTTTCAATCGTACATCGGATAAAAAGTTTTTGACTGCTTGATGGATGTTTGCAACAAACTTTAATTGTGATGAAATGGGCATATCCACGGTTTCTAAATAAAAAAGTAAAATTAAAGCTAAAAGAGGCAGAAAGCAAGTTGGTGCCCTTTCATCTGCTGAAAGGAGACAGCTGGCCACGGCTGAAATGTGGTTTTCAGCAGACAAAGGATGAAACAAGAATTGATGGATGTCATTAGAGTGGCTGGATGCAAGACCAAATTTTCATCAAGTGGATTCGGTATATTGTAGACCATGTGAAGCCAACTGCAAAAGATCCAGCGCTTTCACTTCTAGATCGGCATGCTTCCCACGCAAGAAACCTTGAAGCAATTAGTTTGGCAAAAGGAAATCATGTAGTTCTACTATGCTTTCCACCACACTGTACTCATCGGTGGCAGCCTATCGATGTAGGATTTATGGCACCTTTGAGAGCATGTTATGGGCAGGATATTAAGGTGTGGCTAAGATCGAACCCAATTTCAAGTAGCTAAATTGTTTGGTACTGCATATGCCAAAGCTGCAACTGTAGCAACAGCCATGAATGCTTTTGCTAAAACAAGAATATGGTCGTAAAATGAAAACGTGTTTTCTGATGTGAACTTTGCTGCATCTGATGTGCCCAAAGAGAGCAGTCTAAAAGTGAAACTGTTGATGCTGCAAGACTTGATGAACACATTGCCAAAGATCGTCAGACACCTCCACCAAGCAGCAGTGTCGCACATGAAACTGTTAATTATGAAAAAGCAGTGAACGATGATAGTCTGCCAGGTAGTTCAAATTCAAGTTTTACTGTAACTCCTAAAGATATTTGTCCAGGAAAACGTAAAGAATCTAAGCGTAAAAGAGGGACGTCTGTTGAGTTAACGTCAACACTTTATAAGACCAAACTGGAGGCAAATCAAAACTCTTCTGTGAAACGTGTAAAAAGAAACGTGAAATTTGGCAAAGGTAGACCTATAAAGAAACTTGCTAAAAGAGAGTTTTCGATGTACAGAGACAGTGATAGTGAGGAAAATGATAGTGACGACAATCCACTCTGTGAGGTTAGTCACAGATTCTATTCAAAATCAAAGAAAAATGAAGGTTGGGTCCAATGCCGAAGTTGCAAAACTGGATGTGTTTGTGTGCAACAAGTGTTTGTTTAAATAGTTCTTGTTAGTTCTGCTGCAAAGAATGCTCACTGTAAGTTAAACAGTTTTGCCCCAACAGGGAGGCGATGTTACCCCAAGAGGTAGGGCAAAATCGACATTTGCATATTGTTAACATTTTATTTGTTTTTCACAATTTGCAACACGTTAAGTAAGAAGATAAATTTTATTTTGAATATATTATTGTTAGTTCAGACTCGAGTATTCTTGCTAGAATTTCTTGGGCACAAATCTGGTATGTAGAAAATTTAAACGTTAGGTGTGCGGTTTTGTCCCACCTTCTCCTGCTTGTTGTAGTTCTGTTCTTCGTTTCTTAACAGCCCGATATTTTCTTTTAATTCATTTAATGTTAATTAAAAGAAAAATTGTAATCTTGAGAAATGTAATTAAATATTTTCTTTCTTCGCGGAAATGCTCTTGCCAAATATTTTTCTACAAATATTTATTGAGAGAAAGTACCATGAAACATTAAACACATTAAACAGAAGAAGTTTTGGTAAAGTATTTAAACAGTTAAATAGGCATTAATTTAATAGATAGTTAAATTCATTTCTACATTTCTTGAGAGCGCGCCTTCGTTTAAAAATTCTAATTTAAATGAAAATTCGTTTACAGAGTATACATAACGAAAAATTAAGATGAGGACAGAGTATGCGATGCGGTTTCTACATTAATACTAGCTCACAAGCGGAATACTTAATTTGTTTGTTTAACGTAATTGCTGCGGAGGATGGGTTTCGTATCGATTTAATGCGACGAATTTATTAGTCCTGTAATTAATTTATTCGCTAATTGCTATCCGAATAGTAAACATCAGCGACGGGTAGTTATAACAGGAAAGAAAAAAAATAGGAAACATTTTGCATCAGATAAGTTAAGTAGAAGTGACATTTAAAATTCTCTCTACACATTTTGAAGAAAGGAAACGCAACAGGTGTATAGGATTTTCGTGTAGGTGTAACGTGACATTTCCTGTGTGCTTAAATATATTTTGAGGATCCTCGCCCTTACATTATGGAAATTTAAGAATATATTCTTACCTTCTCTACACTTGGACCACCTTCTGTGACGAATCGGACGACGACTGGCTTTTCTGATCCTGCTACAAAGCCGAAACCCATCACTGGGGATCTCTCTAAAGTCACAGAACGAGGTTCCGGGACAGGTATGGGTTCCATATTTCTCACTGATGGATTCTCGTAGGTGCTTGTTTTGTTCACATGACTGCAAAGGGAAAAGTTACGTTTAATACTTTAAATTCAATATGCTATTGTGCGCGCGTGTACATTTTTTACAACACGCAAACGAAAAACTAACAAAAAGTAGATTTTAATAAATATTCTAAAAAGGCAAATACTTATCTTTAAATTAAAATTTATTATATATAGCGAACGTTACAAAAGGAAAGCTGCGAGACACAGAAGGGAAACCATTAGGGTTATGAGATTATATTGTTTTATCGTTTAGTGAAAGTTATAGAGGGTATCATATAACTTTAACAAAGAGGTTCTATCAGCTTTAAGTGCTGTTACTGTATTTATGTTTGCTGTCGTTATTTAGCATTGAAAGTTGCAGTGATTAATAAAGTTTCAGCACATCATTGCCCCATAAAACTGCTGTAGATTTGTTACAGATTCCTTTTGCTAATTTTCAAGTAAATAGTTGTTTAAAGTATTAATAAAGTCTAAGATGAAAAAATCTAAGTTTTAATCGATTCTGAATATTATGGAAGAACATATTATCCAATAATAAAAGTAATTTCGCTTAAGCTTAGCTTTAATAATTAAGTTTTTGATGATTATAAAGTTTTATTGAAAACTTCCGACCCGCTATATCTCCACACCCAAATAACTGGGGAAGGATATTGAGGAGATATTAAGAGCGCAATCGTTATTAAGGAGTATTCATTCTATTCTGTAATTTCGAAATTTATCAGTCTTGATTCTTTAAGAATAGTTTAAAAGATTAGCATAAAAAGTCCACAAAGACTCGTTAATTAAGCAAGTTCTAAATGTAGAGACAGTAAAAAACAGAATAAAGACAATAAAGAAATTTTAATTTGTTGGAAATGCCACCACATTAATGTACAACCTAGTTTTAAGTGTGACAGAACAACATCATGTTTATATCTCACGAAGAAAAAATAGATTAGAACCATTCTCAACCCAAAACTAATCGAATATGTAATCCGAGTACATCGTAAAAGTGAAATTGTTGCAATAAAAATATGAAATAATCGAAACAATAAAAAATAAAGGTTCAAATAATGGCGGTCGAAATGGGTATAAAATGAAAACTTGTTTTTTTTTTATTGTAATCTTAACGGTATTATTATGTCTTGGTTGTTAACTAGAAGTGCATCGTAACTACAATATTATCCTTTCTGTTAGATTCCCAGATATTAACACATACACCGCTTTGAGTTTAGGTTTCACTTCTACTGAATCTTGCAACAGACCGTTTCTTTCTTATCGTATGCCATTATTTCTTCAAAAATGAATCGTGTTAATTCCCTTTGTATGACAACCAACGCTTGATTACACTAGTAGTAACAATTGCCTTATGTAGGGTAATTCCACATCAGTTCAACCAGAGCATGACACCCACAATCCCAGATTTTGATAAAACTGGTGTACTTATTCTTTTTATGGTGCTAACAGAAGCGGAAGGTTTGAGTGCGCCCTAGGCCTGTTTTGATATGGCACCTTTTTTGTTTTTTAAAGCTGTATATAAATATATTCGTGGCTGAATTGAGAAGTTTCCGAAATAAAATTGAAAAAATCAAAATTCAACATAAGATCTTATTTTATTTTTCTACATAATCACCTTGTAATTCAACACACTTGGACCAATGCATCTTCAACTTTTCAATCCCTTTACGGAAATGATTTTCTTCAAGGCCTGCAAAATATGCATGTGAAGCGTCGGTCGATGACTTCTTCATAGGACCTAAATTTTTTTCAGTTTGGGGAACAGATATAATATCGGATGAGTAGGGGGGGATGGCAAACGATTTCGAACTTCAACTCGATTTTTTTTGTTGAGCAATTGCACTTGTATAAACTGGTACATTGCCTTCGTAAAACAAGATTTTTTTTGACATTCCGGAACGGTTTTCACTAACTGCTGCATTTAGTTGTTCTAAGAGTGCTGAGTAATATGGGCCAGTTATGGTTTTTCCTTTCTCCAGATAGTCAATAAGCAAAATGTCCCTAGTATCCCAAAAAACAGAAGCCATTACTTTTTCAGCTGACTAAATTATTTTGCCTTCTTCGGGACGGATTCTCCCTGGCCAACTCACTGTTTTGACTGTTGTATGGTTTCTGAAATATAATGGTGAATCCAAGTTTCGTCCATAGTCAGAAATCTCCTAATGAGATCAACTGTATTCTTTTATAAACAACTGCAAACACTCAACTGACGTTCGAGCACGAATGCGTTTTTGTTCTGGAATGAGCAGATGCGGCACCCATTTTGCTGAAAGTTTTTTTAATCCCAACTCTTGGTGCAATATATTGATAACCCGTTGATACGAAATGCCCACAGCCTCGTTTGTTTTGTTTATCATCGCTAATGCCACGTCAAGGCGCGGCTGCTTTAGAAGCCTTCAGGCTTCTCTTCATCCCTGGCGGATCTTAAGTTGATGGAAGCTGAATGCTCTGCTCGTCTGTTTGTGGAGTTGAGATGAGTTGGAAATTGGTCGAGTTCTTGAATTTGTGAACATCCCGGCAGGAAGTGCTTAGCGGAGGCTTTTGCGATGATGGTTAGATGTTGGTCGATTGGAACTTTTGATGTTGGCGTCGCAGCGGCTTTGGATGAGTTAAGTTGAGTTGAGCTGGAGACGTCGGTGCTGATGGCAAATCCCGAAGCTAGCGTCGAGTTTTAATGGTAAATATGGAATGGATGATGGTAGATTAGCGTCACTTGGCGGAGTAAAGTTTGATCGTAACAGAAGAGGGAAAAGCACTGGTAGTTGGCCATTGAAATTTGGTTCGATGCTGGCGTAAACGATCCTTTTCAGAACCACAAGGGGAAGGAATGGGATGGGAGGGGGAAAGACATTACGCAGGCAGCAACGGCTGGTGCAGGAATCTTTCAAAGGTATGGAGAACAGGTCTGAGGAGCTCCAAGCTCAGAACCTGTAGGAAGTAGGGGATGGTCGCGGTCTGTCCCCCTAAGGCAAACCGGTCTGAAGGAGCTGAGAAAAGTGATGTGTGGATTATGGCACTGGCCCTATGCCCACCCACACGCTGGATCTTAGCAGTTGTTGGATGGGGACGCCCGCGATCCGGCTCTTCCGTCCGGAATGGTGACTGACGACCCCAGTTGGTGACTTCGATACTATTCGCCATAGCGGGCGTTACCACACTGCTCGATTCCAGGTCGACCGTCTCGCTTCACACCCGACGCTGGAATGACACAGCCTCAACTAATTCACGATCTTTTATTCGACGATTATCTAACACCATATCTAGGATCCTGTCAATGATTCCTGGAGTAGTCGCAGATTTCGGGCACCCTGAACGAGATTCATTTATTGTGCGAGTACGTCCACGTTTGAATTCAGACGTCCAAAAACTTACGGTAGAAAACGATGGGGAAGAGTCGTCAAGAACAGGATCAAATCTGGTTTTAACTTCTGTGGCTGTTTTGCCAACCAAATAAAAAATTTAATGGCAGTTCTAATTTCATTTTTCTCCATAATTGAAACATCACGAAATACAAGTCCATCAACGGTTATCAAAACTGAACTAAATGACAGATCAATTTGATTCTTCTTCTATGAACAGTTGAAATACCAGCCTACTTGCTGATGCAATCTATGGTAGATTCCAAAATCTCTTCAATCTAGCCTCGTAATAATAAAAATATAAAAAAACAATTGCTGTGGCAAAAGACAAAGAGTTGAGAAAATTTTTTTTATATTTTAATAATTCCCGAAATTTTCAATTGGTCAATTATTATTTATTTTATTTCAATAATTAGATACTTAACCATATTAAGATATAATTCTCCAGTGGAAAAAATAACATTTGTGAAACATCTCTAAAATTGTTTCATACAGTCACCGGGAACTCCATAAATTTCGAATTTTTATCGTCTCTCCAATTTTGTCGCCCCTCGAATTTCGCCACCCAAGGCCCGGGAAGCCCGGGCCTAAGCCTAAATCTATCGCTGGGTGCTAAGTGACCGTACAAAATATTTTGTATCTAGCTCATCTAGTTTTAATCTTAGAACCTTTCAAAATTTACAAGTAAATTCTTGTTTTCGCAATTTTCAAGAGCTTACACTGCCTTGTTTAAAAAAATCCCAGCTCACTTAAAACCCATTCAATTTAATAATTTCCCGATTGATGCTATTGTTGGTTAGTAGAACTTTATATTTTATTTTCACTACGTTTGTAAAATGTATTAAGTTCACAGCCGATATGTATTCAATATTTTTATTAATCATCCGCCGCATTAATTAAGGTATTGTAAATGAATTATTTTATGAATCATTAGCAATGCAAGCCGCACGCCGATTGCCCAACTTGTAGCATCTCCGCTACGTATGTTTGCAAGTATGGGGTATAAAAGCAAATGCCCGACCGTCGAAAGGCAACTGCAGCTGTTGCAGTTTGCCAAGTCAGCTAGTAGCCTGTTCAGTTCCGGTATAGAAAAAGTATCCTGTGGGTAGCAAGTACTCTAGTAAGCCATAAGTTATTAAGGTGCCCTATCCTAACTGTCCGTTCTACTTATCCCAGCTTGTGGTTCGACTGCCGACGGTGTCGGTTAGGCCATAAAATCAGCTATCCCGGTGTCGTCGCTGTTGGTCGAGCCGGTCCGTCGCCGCTGGATAGCTCCTCTTTCCACCCTACCGCATAGTCCTGCAGGGTACCTGACCCGAACCCGTAAAACCTATAACCCGACCCGCTTGCATTCCGCTTGGCTTCATCATAATAATTTTTCTTTAAAATTAACCCAAAGTTTTCTATTCCTTATATGGAAAAAATCCAGCTTTTTAATAAGAAAAGTAGCTACAACAAAATGTTCCTCGTTGATTTTATTCACATTTGGCACATTAGTAGTACAGGTAAAAATATTAAACACATTAAGGGAGTGAAAACTGCCCTAAAACATCTAGACATTTTTCTTTAAGGTATTGTAACTCCAAAACGGTAAGGAATATCTACAAACTTTTAAATTACAAAGTTTTATAACATTTCATACTCTATCATGCAACATGACATTTACGTTTACCCCTTGCCCATATCTTTAAAATATTATTCTACTTTTTATATCCGTGACTTTTTTGCTAATTTCTTTTTGTGCTCAGTTGTCATGTTCTTTCTAAATTCGCGCATCTTTGAAAGAAATGGGATTTTCAATGTTCTTACTCCGTATAGCAATGCTTACATATTAATTTACACTAAAGAAGCAGAACAGTTTTGGTAGAGATAAATTTGAGAATATTTTCCAACCATCAGTAAGAGAACAAAATGATTTGAAGGTAAAGAAAATTTAAAAAGGGGAGATAAGGTAGTTGTTATGAATAGTAAATTATCTAAAAATAACCGGCCTTTTGAAAGAGTGATCGATGTTCATCCAGGTCAAGATGGAAAAATGTGGGAGGTAGATATGAAGGTCCAGAATGGTGTTTATCGTCAACCAGTCGCAAAATTATGCCCCCTCAATTTGTTGGAAATAGGTAATAACGACTTGCCGTGTTAATCATGAGGGGGAGACATGTAATAGATTCAGATAAAATGTGTTGTTATTCCAATTCTAATTCCCACAGCCACAACTTTTGTGGTATACTATATTATTCGACTAGAATACCTCAAAATACGATTCTAAAAAAACTTAAACATATCAACCTCATTACTCTACACTACTCTTCATCATCTATGGTCCTCCATTGTGTCGTTTCTAAATGCTCAATTAACTTCTCTACTTACCATCAGCGCCGTTTCTAGGATATAAGCTGCCCATGCGCAAGACTATATTCGTATTTGCCGCCTCTTTCTATTTTTCAAATATCTGTTGCTAACGTATATCCGGAAAGTTTTGGCACAATTCTTGATATTTAATCTTTAGGTACTACATTAATCTAATCTGAATCATCAGTATAAATTTTATTTAACATACTTGTTGAGCACAGAAATGTTAACTTAAATTAATGCTAAAGGTCCATTCTCCTTAATGACGCGTGGTCTTCTAACGCTCTCCATCAGCTCTCACACGGTGGCTTTTAAAAACTTCTAGGCCTTAACTGCTTTTCATTTCAAGCTTCTCATTTGTTATCATAGATTTTCCTCAACAGAATTGCTCAAATGGTTTTGAAGAGTTATTGTTTTTGCCATTGCCATTCTCTAAACTATCTCTACGATCATCTACTATTCTTTTCTCTGTTCTCTGCCAGAACCTACCTGACTTTCGTACGGAGTTAGTCCAGACTTCAGCGTTTGATAACCTTCACATTGCCCCAGAAAGTGGAAAGACGTTTCATCGCTATTTGGGCATGTTGAGTCCTCCTCTACACCTACGATCGAAAGGTACCTTCTTAATATTCAATGACCTGTAAGAATCCCAATTAAATGACTCAGAATCCTCCGGCTCTCGCCTATTGGCCAGTTTAATTTTTTATTCAGCTTACCTTTACAGTTTCGTAAACATATGCTTACAGGGCTAACGAGATCAGTTGCCTTGATATTCCTAGAAAAGGTTCTGGTCCTAAGTAGATATTCTCGGCTCCGAGTCTGGTGAATTTATTTGCCTTCTCATTGCCGTGAATGCTGCTGCACCCAACAACCGAAAAGAGATTAGCTTTCTTTGTGACAAGCGTCTGCACACTTCCGCAAAAGAGAATTTCTTGTTCTGTCTGTGCAGAGCAGATATATATCTTTTACTCCGTCATCTTTGCATCTTCCCTATACACCACCGATGGAATGGCATAAACCTCAGCCTAGAAAACCACGGTGTGCTTTCTCAGAGTGAAGCTTTTCTACACCTGTAGGTTTTCCAGGCGAATGCCTGCTCCCGAAGATTTCATGTTATCCATACATCGAAAAACCAGCGAGTTCTGTTGGAAACTCACTTTACTGCTCTTTCACCGGTTTTTAGTTGGGATTGTGGGGAGTACTTCCTATGCAACCTCAACCAATTGTCCGCCTATGAAAAAGCACTTCTTGTTACACTAACTGGGCTATCCTGGCGTGACCGGTGTTCAACCCATTTCTAAGCCATCCCGCATTCTGAGGTGCGCTGCCATTGCCTCCTTTGTTATTCAAGTTGGGAGTTCCGGTAGCCCCAATAGAATCTCAAGTACACCCTTGAAGGTCGTCCTCATTGCATCAGTTATACTCACACAGACCAGGTGTTGTAGTTGGTGGTGCGCTCTACACTAGACCACCAGACTACTGAACCGCATCGTACTGTAGATCTAATAATT
>VTPC01000510.1:9751-38712 GCA_011009095.1 Ignelater luminosus | reverse complement strand
CATGGGCAATAAAGAATCATTAAAATACTTGATTTTTTTTATTTATATTTCCTAATAAAAAAATTGAACTTAATAAAATCCAAAATCTGCTTATTTATTGCCTCTAAGGCGGAACAAAGTTCGCCGGGCCAGCTAGTTTATTTATAAACAACTAATTTTAACTTATTAATTCTTAAAAAATATAAGATTAGGCAGTCATCATAACAAGGATGCAAAGCGTGTAACGCAGCAAACATTCTAATACATAACCTGTTTTCAAAAGGCGACAAATGCAGTCGCAAATATGATTTCACAGCCCACTGGATTCAGAAACATTTATAAACACTTTGTATATAGTTTGTTCATTGTAACCCAACTTTTGCAATCATCCCACATTTTTAACATTTATTATTCCATGTTCTTCACTGTCTTGCTTATTATTATTATTATTATTATTCTTCCAAGTAGGTAGGTAATACAATTGGCACACCATGGATACTTTTGTGATTACAGAATTAGTTCCCAATTTTGAAAGGGGATATCAAAACAGAAAAATAAAAAATATTAGAATACATAGCTCGTCATTTTGACAAAAATTTCTTCATAATTTAGTAATTATCTACCTGTAATGACATCTTGTCTCGTATAACTTTGATCCTTATTTATTAAGAAATTTAATAAACAAAAATTACATATTTAATTATAAGATTCGGTCATCTGCCTAATGTGTTGCCTACCTACATGTAGCGAAATAAATGGGGCATATTGTATTATTATTAATTGATCGTTTGCAAATGTTTGACGATCACTTCAATTACTTGCTGTAACTTGTTTACTGTTTCACTAAATAATCAAGAAAACAATCATATTTGACTACCAAATGTCTTGAGGATTGTTGATGTTATGTATTCGATTATTACTTTTCGCTCTTAATGCCCGATCGTACTACTTTAACTTTAAACAAATTTGTGCCAAGATTATGTTCAAAATATCTCAACAACAATAAAATATCTTTAGAAATTACGAGCGCTACTTTATCTTGTTCTTTCTACGCCTTTCAAAATTATGAAATTAAATCCTGAATAGTTTTCTCCATTTCTCTTTGATTTTTTAAAAGAGGAATCTTTCAGATTATAAAATAAAAAATTACTTTATGCACTAGCGACTAGCATAAAGACAAAAGACGAATACATTTTACTTTTCTGAGAATTTTTATACAATATTATTGTAAATCTTCTTTACTAGAAAACATTTACGCCGAAAGTGCTGTATGTTCTCCTACTTGATATTCATAGCGTGTATTCATATTCATTTCCGGAAGCCACACAGCTGACTGTCAACACTACACTAGATGTGGAATACGTAAACTAACTAAATTAAATATCAAGCCTAGCAAATAATAAATTATTAATTTAGTACGTAAATATTCGATCTACACGTACATCAATCTTAATCAACTAAATATTTACGTTTATACTAAATGTCAACAAATTAAGAGCACGGTATTTCGTTAAAAAACGTACGGGGAATTTGTCACCATTCACTGCATTCGTTAACTTCAATCTTCGTCTGTTGTCGTTGAATTTCCAAAACCCGAGAATAACCGCTAAACAAATATCGAGTTTAACGTTTGGGGTTGGTGGCAGCGTCGAATTAACACTTACCCTTGGAACTCGAATGTACATAGTTAAATGCTGATAAGGCACAGGTGACGGTTTGAATATAAAACAGAGAAAGAGAGCGGGCGAGTCATTGCGGGGTGGATTGGCTCAATAAATCCAGGCTGCATGTATCTGATAGCATTGAAACTGGGCTCCCCAGCGGCAACTAATGTGAAGTGAAGAGAAACCCACCTACTATTACGCCTGCAGGGATAAGAAGTGGATGAAATTGATACTCACTCCGGGATATCTAGATTTATGTTGAACTACGTTAATTGAACAAAGGGGAAAAACTTAAGAACTGTCTTTAATGTAAAAAGATCTTAACTTACAGTCAATAGTTTTATCTGTTACAGGGGGCTATATACAAAAACAACTTTGGATAATGTATCAAGATTTTAAATAATCTAATAATATGGATATCAGTTAATATGAAACTTATTTAATTAAGTACAGTAATTAAAAATTAAGAAATTGCGTATACGCTCAAAGTTCAATATCGAATTCAAGAGGCACTGAAGAAAAAACAATACATACATACATAAATAAAGTATAGTACACAATAAAATTCAGGTCTTGTTTCTGTAGCACTTGATCTGAGAAGTGTAGTAAGAGGATTGGAGAGAAAACCATAAAATCCATTTCGAATGTCACTGCCTATACCTTTTTTCTCACTCAATAATTGCAATAAAAAGGAACAACATTTCAACAAACTTATTTTTTGTCTACGCATTTGTGTGAGTGAATATACAGGATGTTTCTTCAGTTCATGCTATAACTTCGAGTGAATCTTAAGGAAAAAAAAACTGCGAAAAAATGTTTCTGAAAACCCCACCCTGTTGAGCAATGCCCATTTGAACTTAGTATGTAAATTTAGAATAATTTGCTTTACTATCTTGTTTATTTATTACGCATTTTCCTGGAAAATCACCACTCTTACGATAAAAATACTGAAGGAACAAAAATTGTTTCTTATGAAACTCTTTAATCAAGTTTAACATAAAACAAGGTTCACAAAGGTGACTGCTATATGGTGCGAAACATGTATAATTGTATACAGTATCAAATTTGATCTACTAACGAGAATGCTAGAAAAAAACTTTTGAATATTGTGCTATGAAGCGAAGCAGTGTCATTGCTTGCTTGTACAGTTAAATTAATAAATGAATAACTTCGATCGATGGCCACTTGATTATTGAACTTATAGGTTGAGTTTCCACAAGTTTTAAACATTAATTTGTCTAACGCATTCTAATAGTTACACAGCATTCTATGAAGATACTATAATATTACTACAACAAATGCCTAGCTCAAGGTAAAATGTCCACGATCTAGAAAGAAGGGGAAATATAGAGATCCTACAAAACCGAAATCGTATCGACCCATCTGTTTCTTAATGTGTTGAGGAAGGTACTACAAAAAAAAAAGATTTTATGTAAAAAACTACAACAACGTCGTCAGAGTGGAAAAAACCATACATTGCACCTCAACCAATACGGATTCAGGATGCGAAGGCCGATAGAGAACGGAATCAATAACTCAAAAGGTTCTACAGAAGCTTAAGGAGCTACTGTTAAGATTGATACGTCAGTATGGAATTCCCTCGGAAAGTATCTTCAAGCGATTAACGGAGGGTTGTCCACAAAGCTCTGTATGTGGCCTCATTCTCTGGGACTTGATTATAAGAAGAGCTGTTGTAGCTACTGAGTGAGTTGCATCGAACAATTTTGGCAATATCGCTAGAAATTCCATCTTGAAGCTGAAAGAGAGAACCTTGTCAACGACCGATATATGGAACTTCAGTTAGACGAGTACCTTAATCTCTGCAATTGTTGCCCGTGGAAAAACTACCACGTACACATGAATTGAGATTTGTCAAGTTGAGAAATTTGCACATAAAGAGGAATCTGTGCTCTCCATCTAAAAGCGAAGAGATAGCTGTCACGTATTGGTAAAGAAAGCACGAGCCAGGAAAAGTTTGACAACCAAAAGAAAAATAAACGCAGCAATACAGCTAGAACGATAGGGAAGTTGGAGTATCTCTGGAAAAAGCAAACACGTGAAAAGAAAATCCCATATTGTTAACTTTCTAGTGGTTTTTCAATCAAATCTTCGTCAAAGATAACCAATCAACGTATGAAAAGTTCTTGTGTTGTTCAATTTTGATCAAGTTTCCAAATCGAAAAGTGTCTTGAGCAAATCTGTAAGGAACAATTTGTATAGTAAACTAGTCATTGGTCCATTTCAAGAAGTTGCTAACAATAAAAGTCAGTTTCTGCATTTCCCTAGCGTTTACCTGTGTTTCTGACAGTACAAATTTGTTTTAGAAAGGTTCAAATAATTATTCCAATGAGAATGAGAAAAATGTGATCAGGTCTGAAACATTCAATTATTATATGATACAAGCATCTCCGTTCTGATACTTTTTGCCTATAATAAATTCAAAGTTTTATTCTGCTTTGTTTCTAGTTAGTAATCAAGAAAGAAGGATATAAAATTAAATCTACTAGTTAATCAGTGTTTAAAACTAAAATAGTTATAACTATTAAAGAAAAAACACTTTGCAAAGACTTTCTTCTTTAGGTAGAGTTCCGATAGCAGATGCAGCATTGCCAAATTTTTAAGTTATAAACATTTTGCTTTCAAATAATTTTTTTATTCCTCGAAACGAGGAAAGGACTCGGAATATTTATAGTTTTTCAAACTTCTGTCAATGCGTGCAGCTTTACCAGTTTTCTTATACGTTTGAAGGCAGATATGAAGGAGTCAAAGTTTTTCTGGGGTAGCATCCCAAAGCCTTCCATATCTGTACGTTTGTCGTCTACGACAAATGCCAACAGATTCCAAAATTGAAAGTATATCAGCAACAACCAAAGCACATTTGGTGATATCATTAAGTAACTTGTTTATTGTTATGATGGCCATAAAAATGAACAGCTTGATCACAAGTATATCTGTGACTATCTCTCAAGGCAATAACAATACGAAAAGTAGAATCATCTAGAAGTGTGCCTAGGAAAAAAATAAAATGAAAAACTTTCGATTTCTTATAGTCCTAGTAGGTGAGCTTTAGCGTTTAGATCTTGTGCTTGAGATAATTTTTAAAATACAGACTCTGCATGTCGAAACCTGTCTGAGAAATAAAAATATTTAATATCACATGTAGAGATGGATTTATAAAGAGAACAGCAAGCAGCTGTAGCATGTCGGGAAATAACAAAATTTGTTTATCAAGAATTGAACTCATTAGAATTGAAGGAAAGAGAAACAGAATGACATAAACAACATACCTGTATACCGAAACCATCCAATTTCACAGGTAACGTATTTGGAAAGGGGTTGGGGGGAAGGGAGCCGGAAAGCGTCTTTTCTCAGTTTTTTGCAACTATCTCGGAAACTATTCAATTGAGAGCTTACCTTAATGTATAAACAATTAAAGAACGTAAGATTGTCCACAAAAAAGGTCATAGGCATTTATTTACTGCACTCAATAGTTCAGAAGATATAGAGAAGTGAGATATTAGACAAATTCTTGTTCTGAGGAAAAATGTATTATTTCCCTCCCTCCTTGCACGGTTTACCCTCAAACTAGCAATTCCAGCATTGCGTTCGATACGGTACAGATTTATTTGCGTTTGTCATATGCGTATGTGTATGCGGAATCAGTGTATGTGATTAGTTATTTATAAGTTATATAAAAGTAAATTGACTTTTCCTAGTTATTGTAAGTTTTAGTGAGTAGGTATGGGTTGTATACTAGAGCCTTGTAGTGTAGAAGTTAGTCGTTTAACTCAGAAAGGTATAAATAGAATATTAGACTGCAGTAAGACTAAGCAAGATGGAATGGGGAATAAATTTCAAAACAATGCAGTTTTGGAAGTGCATAAACAGTGTTACAAGCAATACACTTTCAAGCCCAAGCCACCCTCAACAGTTGAAATCCAGAGAGTAGAGAAACACCCCGTGCTGCCTTCAAATTCAAAATCGACAGTTTCCTGTGTGGGCGAGCATGTGTCGATGTGTCAAAATGTAGAAATCCATTCCAACAAGAGTAGAGTGAGGTACAGACAGTTGGACGAAAAGAAGAAACTCAATGTAATGGGAGGTATCACCACTATTATTTACAAAGGTTCATGGTTGAAGGGTCAATCGCTGATTCAGGAAGAGCTGATGCATTTAATAAACTGTGTCAGTATTTTATTGAGAATGACGAATGCCAGTAAACATTGAATGAATTACATCATTTGTATAGAGATCTGAATCCTGGTATTGAAACATATGATGACCGTTACCTCAAGGACAAAGGTATCTGCCGTTTCGACTCCAACCTACATGTAACAGACATTTCAGAAAAAAAAAAGTTGTCATTTGCTTTAGTGGAACAGCATCAAGAATCCTATCTGACGCCTAGTACCAAAATCGAAAAATTGATGAAAAGGATGACGAACGAAGGATGATAAAAACTGCAGCTGCAATAATTCGACGCACACTTAAATTTCAGGCTTATGATTGTTTACAGTTTCCAACTCTTAAATAAATTCAATTTGGAACTTAAGATCTTATTCCAGATTTACAGAAACAGACGAGAAAAAAAAGTTACTGAACAAAAAACTGTTACCACTGGCTACTCCCTAATCTCAGTAGTTCGGCCAAGATCATTTGTGTACCCTGTTCAATTTGGCACAGCCCATATTCGTCCATAGAAGATCTGGGTCTTTGTGCTTCTTACAGCGAAGTATTGAAATTTGAACGATCAGTTGTTAGTGAGGACCAGTATCTCTTTGATAATGCTGATTATAATGTACACACTGTGGATGGTCATGCTACTTTTCATTCAATAGGTGGGGTGTTGTGTGTGACACCTCAAAATGTACTCAACGTTGACACTTGTGTACCTCGAAAAAGTGCAAGAAATTGAAAACTGTGCCTTAACACAATTACAGATCTACCAACGCCCCATTATATCTGTATATACTCTTAAGACAACTTTAAATTGGAAATCAATGCAAACCAAACCTTTGTCAGCTGTAACCGGTCACACCCTAGAAATGCTTTGATTGTCTGGCCTCTGGTTTGATGGTTTAGGTCCCAGGCCTGGTTGGAGTGTTTGCATGGAAAGGTAATATATTGCACAGCCATATGAAACATCAGCAGTTCTAAGTCTTTCATTTGTAAATTTAGAACCCTCAAACCCATCCACCATTTACACTGCCCCCCTCTATGCTGCTGAGGAGGTTCTTAAGAATGGACAGATTATTATTATGCTAACGTTTTACCAACCACTCTTTGCCAAGGCCAATAAAATGGCAGCCAGTTCCCCTCCTAGTAGCCCTTTGAAATCACTGTTTATCCGGCTAGAAGGATTTCACTTTCTACTTTAATTCATAAGAGCAATAGTCCACATTATGGCTGGAAGTGGTTTAGAAGAGGTATTGATGCTAGTTTACACCAAAAACAGTATCTCCCAAATGATGCATGGGAAAACCTATTCCAGAGCTATCCGTACTCTGTTTTTAACTCAAGAAGCCCTAGTGACAGTTTTCATTGATGTGTCAACAAGGAAGAGTTAAAGGTACTCTATGCATTGTTAACGTTTTGGGAAATAGGCCCTGATGAGATAATAGGACCTACTGAGGTCAAGAAAGTGGTTAACGCTCTCGAGGATCAACTGCAGAAGTCTAGAGAACAAGGTAGAACACAAAAATTGTGGATAAAATTCATCAAAATGGTGAATGTCATAAAAATGTTTATACCAGCAGGGAAAAGTAGAGAGTTCTATCTCCATCTTTACTGCGTGCAGCAAGTGCTGCCTTTTTCCCGTGCTGCAGGACACCTCAACTATACAAGATCTGCTCATTTGTACCTGCAGGATTTCTTTAGCTGTTGTGTACTTTGCTGGACGATAAGTTTGACAAATTTATAAATTTTTAAACGGAGAGTTTTTCCATCATTCGCCGTAGCGACAAATTCTGTTGTGGTGTTTGAAACGACATGACTATCGAACAAGGGTTGATGCGAGCGATGAAAAGCAGCGGGGGTTTGACAGGTGAGGAAATATTGCATCAATAATTGCTATGTATGTGAAATCTATGGTTGCGAGTTCGAGGATCGTTGAGACAATTACATGTAGAGTTACGTGATGCTAACTAGAAGAGAAATGCCAAGCATATACAGATTTTCATTGCTTGGTTTAAACAGCAAAATCCTTTTTGTAAATCTCCTGAGCTACCTTTTTTGTCTACTGGTATCTTGGCTGACTCGAAAACAAATTGTGACAGGGTCCGTGATATTGGATTTAACGGTATTTTATTCCTCTATATCTCTTGAACTATTGAGCGTACCAAAACAATGCATATGACCTTTTTTTGTAGCAAATTTTACGGTTTTTACTTGTTTATAGAATAAGGTAAGCTCTAAATTGACAAGTGTCCGAGATTTTTGCAAAACTAAAGTCTTTTGCAAAAATAAAATTTTTCCGGACCTTGAATCATCTATGACGCCAGACTATTATATCTCGCGTGTTTTGGCTGTAGATTCAAAAGAACAATTCTAAACATAAGCAAATATTTTAATCGTTTTCTTTACCTATTTGATTTCCTTTAATAAAAGTTTTTCACATGTTACTGGATAGTACTAGAGAAGAAAGAAATGCTTAAAACATGATGGAAGTAGTTAGCTAGTTATTTATTGTAATTGTAACCGGCACAAAAGGGCAACGCCCAGTAACATTGCAAGGGGAAATCCCACAAACATAAAAGTGTACAAAATCTGTTATTCATGGTAAAAAGGAAAAAAGAAGAACAAGAAGAAGGAAGAAAGAACAGTATGCAACGCAATAATGGGGTAGCCTTTGACCGAATGTGTAACATTTGAGATTGTTCCTTTATTGTAATCCTTTGTTGTCCGCTTTATTGAACTGATGAACGAAATAGCAATGCAAATAACAAAGCGACTGTGAAAATCGAGGACAGTGACTGTGTAGAATTCAGAATTAACGACGCATCGACAAAAACATGCAAGGAAATACAAATTTTATAAAATGCGATGTATCGAAGAGGAAATTCTTACTTGTACAAATGTTTATGTGCCTTCTTGGTAATAAATAATAAATTTGTTTAATAATCTTAAAAAGGAGATTTTATAAAATCTGTAGAAACCTAATTAATATTTTCATTGGTACGCTGATAGATATGCATCTGCTGAAGCAAATACATTTTGATGTTTGTCATTTGAAGTTTATAAATATTTAAAGCATTATTTCGTGCACTGATGGTAGACTGGAACAAACAAAAAAATCAGTATTCCAGTTTTAATAAAACATTATGTCAGAGAATATTTACGAATGATCAATGTATTTTATTTTTAGAACTTGCAGCAGACATTTTCCCATCTAAACTTTATCATAGCGGGTCGTAATATTTCAAATACTTACGAAGTATAATTTTGCATGTTCAAACTACTATTTCTGGAAAATCATAGTTTTATTAGTTTTTAATTATTAGGGGTAAAACAGCACTTTTATTTTATTTCAATAAGTTTCTCGAGCTTTAACCAGAATTAATGGATATAGAAATTACAATGCTTTTACTGTATTTCCCAATACACAAAAATAGGTAATTGAAAATGAAAACTTATCACTCCATGTTGCAGTAAAAGCCCAATTCTATTTATAATACAAAAAAAAAAACAGAATGTAACTAAAAACTACAAACGTCTTCATTACTAGGGTATAAGGGAGGTGGTAATGGCAAATCGACTTCTTAATGAAAATATATTACGTACAAAATGAAAGTCAACAGATAAAAGGCTTTTGTCGGAAGATTTAATTTTACAGCATTGATTACCATTTAACAGTCGCGATGACGTTAATCTTACCAATTTTAAACCATCCATATAGCATGTTAAGATCATAGGAAAATAGGGGACTACTTACTTTATGTAATAAGTTCTCCCGGAATCATCCAGAGCGCGTTCCCAGCCGTAAGGCAAAGCATCCTCACCGCATTTCCATGCATCAGCCGGAGGCAACCAACCCGCAGTTCTCGTCACATGGCTGTAAGAAAAATAAACTATGTAAATTTTATTTAGATACTATGAATATTAATAATAACTTCACAAGGGATGTTTTGCTGGTAAAGATGTTTACCTTAGAATCCTGAATTTATATAGAAATGCATATTATGCGACTTGATCGAAAATGCAGGAATTTAAATTTAATTATTTCTAAAAGCATTATTGAATACTTTTTGTTGACTAACTTCTGTTTAGAATGCAAGCAAACTAAAAACTGTTTGAAATTGAATTTACATAAAAGCCATGTTTATAGTCACTACGTGACATTATTCCTTTTCTAAATATCTTCCGAAACAGTTAGTCCACATACAAAATTTACAGAATGCTCACATTACCATGTTTCAAATTTTGCAATAAATTCTCAAAACGAGCATTATTAGCAAAGATTTAAGTACGGAGATACCTTTCAAAGTCATCAAAAACAATTTCAGTTGCTATAACCCCCCCTTGTAATAGCTCTTTTCGACTTGTTAATGGTCACTGATGATGTTCATCACAGTTTTCGAGGCAACATCGAATAAAACGAAACAGCTAAATTCTGAGCTGATATAAAACACATTAAATCTCATTAATATCAACATGTTATTTAAACAAGCGCTACAAATGTTTTTTCACATACAAAAACCATGTTTAAAAAAAAGCCACTACTAAAATTTAAAATTAAATTAAGATAAATGCTATGTAGTATTTTATCCAAGACTCTGTGTAAGTAAGTACATTAAACCTAAAGTTACTTATTAGTTCCAAAATTTACTAACATTGTTAGCAAGTCTACTGCACTTAACAACTTTCCTTTTGTAAAGATACTTGCTCCGATATAGTAGATAAAACTAACAACTAGTTGTGATGTTGAAACTCCTTATCCTTTACTCTACGGACCGACTAACAATAAGAATCATGTCGAGACAACAAAGACTGAAATTAAAGCAGTAATTCTCGGCTTTTTCCTAATGTGTTTCAGTTAGTTGTTTCACAACTTGAGTTGAATAACATTTATAAAAGACAAAAATTGAAAATAGAGATTTATTTATTAATAAAAGAAATTCTTCTTGAAGGTAAGATGAGCTCATGTCGAAATTTCTAAAATTAAAATTCGTACTAAATAATATAACATACAAATATATAGTAAATCAAGTTTTTGACTTCGACTAATTCTAAAACAAAATTTGCTAGTGCATGAGTTGCATTCACTTGATTCTGGAAGTTTTAGGCCCTTTCTACGTTAGCTCGTCTATTCGACTGGGCGGTCAACGCTATGTGTCCGGTCCTCTTCCAACATTCTAACATAACAGAGATATAGGTTCTGCACACAAACCTGCTTTGTCGATTTTGCTCTCCTACTACATCGTGCACATAGTCGTGGTTTCCGCTCCTTATGTTACAGTTCCACCTCGCACTTTCTTCTATGCATATTATTGTTTTAAGCTTCCTTATAAAAACACTATTGTTCCTTCTGGACAAAATACTTTGTTATTTGATAAATAGTTTTTAGTCAACGTTGTATAAGAAAAGTACGATAAAGTTAATCGATACATTTTATTCTGGGGAATGGCAATTTTAAATCCCAGTTAAAATCTAGAGATAGATAGCTAGGAATAGATAAAAAAATCAGATGAAGGTCCCTTTGTTCAAAAGTCAGTTTTTATTTTTTTACAGACCTTGAAGAATCAACGTCTGAATGATGACAATGTAACATAACATAGTCCCATATCTTTCTCAACATTTTCTTGCTAACGACTCCAATTAATACTAAAAGAAAATCAAAATCAGTGAACTAAATCGCAGACTGGCGTTCCACAGAGATCCATTCTGTTCCCCCTTCTGTTCATTTCTTATTGCCACGATCTAAGGACAGGCACAATCCGCGGACAATGTCGCACTTCAAGCAACATAGCCCTCCTCTGTCGCCGTTTCCAGAAATCTGTCACGTAACTGAGGACCTGCCTCCAATGGTGAAGAATAAGACCCAACCCCAACAATACCCAGGTGATCCTTGTCAGATACCTGAATTTATCCACAAACCAAAGCCTGTCAGATAACAATGTGCACCTAAAACTGTGGGGAAGCGGTCTTCAGCTGTTCCCCACCACAGTGTACCTGGGCATCACATTTTCGAAAACTCTCTTTTGGTTTAAGAAGCCAATCCGCGAATGTCACAAGCGCACCCCTATTCGCACTTAGAAAATCTTTGTCCGCTTCATCATTGATTATCGCTTAACTTACCTCGAAGCTGCTACGCCCAAACTTGTCAATCGTTACGCAGAAAGGAGAGGCCCGTGTGTCCGATAGATGCCAGACTTGACTTCGTCTGCGGTAGCTTCGTGAAGAGGCCAGTCAAGTAGAATCGAATCGTCGTTTCCACTGGTTGTCTTCCTAGGAAACCCAAAACAAAGCTTCATACCAAACAGCAATACCTTCACACCATCAACCTAACAAACAAGTCACCTAGTGCTCGGGATATCTAATTACCAAAAATTCTTAACTTCCTAACCTTCAAACAAAACTATCCAAACAAGTCTGTGTTATATTTCAGGTTCTAACAAGATTCCAGAGGCTATCAACATCCAAGCCGCCAAATATACGGGAACGGCAACAGAGGTGAGATGAGGTGCACTAGTCGTATGAGTGAACGCGCTCGGCGTGATTGCCTTTGTAACTGCAGTAGCAGTAGAGCTGATGGACTATTGGCAACCGGTTCGACGACAAAACCGACCTGCGGATGCTTCAAAGAGATCCTCTGAACTGACCTGATCCGACATATCGTACAACGTTTTATCACAAGTTTGCTAACCTCTAGCCCTTTAAAAAAATCAAACTCCAATTAGGCCGAAAAGGCATAAACATACAGCTATAATTTTGACTTGACTCGAGTGAACTCGACAATGTTCTAATTCTCTCAACAAACAGCAGCAATCAACTCCAGCAACCCACTCTTCCAGGACCACCACTTAGAAAATTGTTGCGACTCCGCACCAACTCTCTCTCTCCCTCTATCAACCTGAACCTTTGTTCCTTAGAATAATATTTTGTTTTATTTTTAACAAACAGGTCCCAAAACTCCTACAAACAAAAATAATAAAAATCAAGGGCCAAAATACGAAAAAAATATCAACAAAAAGAAACATAAGGCATAAAGAGCAAAATTAAAGAGGAATTCTAAAATAAATAAACTAAGAAATCCTTGGCAATTATTTTCTTTGTTAACAAAAAATTAAACATTTATAAGATGTCAGCCAACTTAGAACAACGAAACATACTGGCTAGAAGACAGTTGATCCTGTAAGTCCAACGCAGCACTCCCCAAAAGTTCCGCGTGAAGAACGGCCGGTTCAGGTGCTGGTAGTGGTTCTCGTTTTCCCATCTCATTGTTTCAAGTCCTGAATCGCCCGGCCCACTACCGATATTCGGGGTTCATCGCTTGGCGCCTTTTCCTTGCTGTACATAGGATCACCCTATGTCTGCAGTGGCGTCAACTCCCGGGTCCACAATCCCTGTTCCGTTGCACTAGCGTATGTCGTTGTCTTGGGAAAGAGGCGCGACTATCAGTGCGAGTGTATGATCCTTATTCTTCTGGGTGTCCGCTTATCGAACAAGTCGTGTTAGTAGGTTTGTGGCCTCGATATGCCTATTTTGTCACTGCCATTGTTTGTTCCTACCGCAGCCACAGAATGGCATGGCCAACAACCCATAAACATCAACTACACGAATCGACTTTCCACTTTACACCGCCTTCACTGCCAGTCTACTTAGCCAATGCTCAAAATTTCCGTTGGCATTCAAGACCGCCAAGACAATACAATTTAATAAACGTACTTCTTTCAAGGTAACTTTTGCCGTATCGTGCTCGCATCATACCATCTCCGCCTAGGACGCAGAACTGTTACTCCATTTTCTCATTCTGCTGTCGATGGAAAAGAACAGATAAATGCTATCTTTGTTGAAAATCCCACCACGTCCAACTAATCTTGAATTGTTTGCTTTTTGCGCTCCCTCCTTGGTGCACAATGTTGACGACACCCCCCACCCTTCGGTGACATTTTGGCTGGCTCAACGTAAAGCTCCCAAGAAGATGTCGTTAACATTTCAAAAAACGTCCAATAATTATCAAAAGAGGGTATTTATACTGCCTCAGGGAGCTTTTCGTGCCAGACTTAAAATTCTATTAGAAGTTAAGTTAATGCTTGATTTGGCATCAAGTGTGAAAACGCAAGTTTGATTTCCTGTTCCTTAGAGGTAGAACACTGCAAGAAATTATATCAAGCAATAGTGGTATGTAGGAGTTGGGGGAAAGGGAAAGAGGAAATTTATAGAAAGATTGTCGAAATTGTATTTGTACCGTATATTCCTATGGTATGGGGTTGTCGTGCTGTTCACAGCTACGGCTTCAATTGAAGTATTACTGGGAATTAGTCCAGTTTGGTTGTTCACGAGAGAACTGTGCAATACAACAGAGATATACGTATCATGAGTTTCTGTACGCACTCAGTAGTCAATTTAAATTAATCAAGATGAACATAGGATCTTTAGGCGGTAATGAAACGAGTTGCTTAATATACCAACGTGGTGATTCTAGAACTGCAAATGAATGGGAACAAATAGGAACAGGGAAATCTGGGACACTAAAGTAACATTGAATAGGGACGCATAAGTGTTCGCATTAAGAGGAGCAACAATTCAGGCGGTTCATCTTCAGTTAAATATGCAGTGGCATTGAAAGTTTACCAGAGAGTTACTTGAGATAATAAGAAGCGGTAAACTAGTAAATTTGTATTAGATAAAGCTCATGTTGGTCACGAAAGCAATGAAAGTACAAATGCATGGGTAAGATTCTATAGTTGATAAAGGAAGACAAGTTTTCAAGATCTATAAGATACCCATTGATATTGTGAAAAAGATTTTTGGGTTAGAGTGGGAAAAGTGTTCTAGGAGTTCTGATAACTTCAGTTATGAGTGACTTAGCATTGTGAATTTTCTTCCTGTTAATTTCTTGGCCAGGTGTGTTGACTTTCCATTCTCAATTTCCTTCTTTTCTGGTCTGATGCTTTCAAGCTTAAAGCATAATTCACTAATCTGCAACACACGCAATGCTCTATTAAAACCGCAAGTTAATGCTGGCTTATATTATTTCGACACTACTGTAGAATCATATTTTTATGCCGCTGGAGACGTTAGTTGAAATCTCTGTAGACTCAAAAGAAATTCATTCTCTATTTCAAGTAAGATCTATTTCTAATCAGATAAATTATGTACTATGATGAAAATTCATAATCTCAATAAAAAGTCCACACATTTCATTACTTTTGCATCAGCCTTGTTACATTTTACATGAGACAAAGCGTCTGGCTTTAAGAAACTTTATTTCAAAGCTAGATGTCAATACTACAGAGGAAAAACTTTATAATTAAATTGTAAGTTGCAAGACAGAAAAACGAAAGAAAACAGACCGGAAACGACAGTTTCACAAATACGTTTTCTAGCATTTTCTGCTTGTTGAAAGTAGTAATTTCCACAGACATTAAAACGAGGTAATGATAATAGTAATTTAAATTCTTGAAATACTAAATAACCTAGAAATTTCGTAGAATTTCTTACGTGCCAAAGCCACTCATAGAATGTACTCAAAGTATGTAAATTTTCTAGCGCTCTTTATCGACGAACATGTCAATCACGCAAAACATATTATCTCTTTCGTTCCAAATTGTTTCGCTGAGCAAAAAGAAAAATTTCCAATATTAATTTCGCGCTTGTATGTATGCGCTTTAGTAGATCAAATTATAATGGTGTTGAATGGTGGAGATAAGTCCTGTATGGAAATAGTTTCCATTCATTTGTATGTATAGAACGCATCTGACATCCGGCGAGTATCAAAACTGTTCCTGGGGATTAATAGGGACTCCGTAATCTTACTCTACAGAATGCGATATTGCATGCGGTTTAGATTACGTTTTCTCTAATAACCAAGCCGATGTCCTTTGTAAAAGGGCGGGATTTGAAATTAAATGCAACATTACATTAAGTAGGAATGCAAATCTGAAATTCTCCACTTCCTTCTTCCTTTCAACAAACATAATTAGAAGTTTAGTCACGAACAAACTACCAATTATGTCAGACTTGTCCTAGATTTTTAAGAGGTCATAAAAAGAACGAATTTGTGCACGAATACGCATATAAAAATAGATAACCGTGAAATTTCTTAAAATCAATTCTAGCGTTATCGAATATTGTCTGGAGAGATTTCTATTATGAGACAAGGTCACGTTTGAAACAAGTGCAGTTTGGAATTATTAATGTGTACTTGTTAAATCGATAACAAGAAAACATTGAACTTCCACCTATACTTCCAGTCTTAGCGTTTCAAAGGTACGTAATATTGTAAGAAACAAATAACCTTCTTTGAAAATAATCGAATCTAACTAATCAATGTACTAACTGTACCCCTTTAATGATATTATACTTCAACATTCTCATTCTCCTCATGCAGCACTTGTTCCGTTAGGGCGTTTGCCCTCTCGTTGAACGTATTTCCTACATGAGCTTTGACCAAACTTACATTGACGTGCAATCCTGCATTTCTCAAATTCGACAATATTCTGTACATTTCTAACACTGTTGCTTACACAGTGTTGGTTTGGAAAAATCCTCGAACACGTCGGTTTTATATTTCACTAAGGTATCTTTGAGAGCAGAAAGATTTTTTTGAGAGTTAATTTTCTTAAGCTATGACGTTATCATCAATTATTTTTTAAATTACAGTCCGAATCTTTTTACAGATTTTGGTAGACTTCTACACTGGTTGAATGATCGTTAAAAACTTTTGGTACCTTACATAACAAATTCTTCGAGAAAAACACTTACTAAGTTTAATAATATCAACATTTGTTCTCAGTAAAACTTTATCTGATCCAAAAATACTTATCAAGTCATCATAAAATAAAAATTTCTAAATGTTCTTATTGTAGTTTGAAGTGAGAATTTATCGATTTCTTTCAAGTTTCTATCTAAACGCTCAGCTTTTCAAAATAAAAGTAAATGCCAAATTTAACAGAACGGGAACGAATAAAAATTTTAATTATAGTTGGATACGGCAATAGATTACGAACCCATCAGGAAGCGTGCGAATTATTTAATCAAGAACATCCTGATAGGGCCCGAATCGTAAGATCTACAGTAAGTAAAATAGTTTTGAAATTTGAAGAACGTGGAAAACAAAATCCACTTTTTGCCTTAACAGTACTGTTAATCGTCATAACTGTAGGTATTGGGCACGAGAAAACCCTTATTGGGCTCAAGAGTCTCAAGGTCAGCGTCAAGAAAAGGTTAATGTATGGGCCGAAATAATAAGAGGTAGTCTTCTAGGGTCTTTGTTTAAGAAAATCTGACTTTTGCCAGATATTTGGATTTTCTAAGGTTTGGTTCCAGCCCTAGAAGTCCTCTTTCCAAATAATGAACACTCCGATTTTTTTCATCAGAACATCTGGTTTCAATATCTCCTCATTTTGGGGCAGACGTGCATCTGTTTTTGGATCTTGCATGTCTAGTAGATGAATAGGACGACGAGGACCAATTGAATGGCATGCGAGATCGTCAGACTTATCCCCTTTTTTGGAGTGTCCACTTAAAATGAACAATTTACATTAATAAACCTAACGATTTAGAATGTTTGAAACATCGAATTTGAACGGAACTGCGAAACATCGTCTCACAAATGATGCAACGTGCAGTGCAAAACGTCTATACACGTATATGTAGGTCGAGATTGCTGGCAGTGCTGCTTTAGAATTTGCCCTTCTCCTTCACTGCCATTAATACAGCACTCTACTCAGCCTGAAACATCGAGTTACTGTTTCCTAACTTAATTTTATTCTCCCAAATCTCTACTTCGTCTCTAAACACCATTTCCGTACATCGTACTTTACCCTTCATTATCGACCCATTTGTACATAATCTGAATATCCTCTGTAATACTAATACTACTACTACCATCTACTTCTTCCAGATTTGTATTGTCAGTCCCCATTTCTTCAGGATGGCAACTCTCTTACTGAAATTACCTCCCAAAGTTTCGTAATTGTTTATAATATATATCTAGCTCAAAGCTTTAGCCACAGAGTTAGTATTTGTAGTCCTCTTGTAGGTGAAGTCCAATAAACCTTTGAAATGTTCACTTCCCATACCTCCGATACATAAATAGACAAAGGAAGCACCCCATTGTGGTACATCACAATCGCCAATTCGATTCTAGTTGCGTTGCGTAAGATAATTAACTTTAGTTCTGCGGAAGCATTGTAGACATGCCGATTACAATTTTATCACTCACCTTAGTAATCTTTCTAGCCGGCCTTCCACTAACAAGTAAGATCTGAGCTTCTGTAAACACTTGTACTAAAACATGATTCTCATCCCATTCAGAGACTCCTTTAGCTTCTTGCAACGCATCGAACCAATCTTCAGTAACTGTTAGCCGTAGTGTCTAAAGAAAATCCTTGTGAGCACTCTCTATCTATCTCTCATGACAGCTTCATTATTTGTCTTTGTATCCTTCAAAAAGTGCACGATAGTCTTACCCAGACTTACTGAACATTCTGTTTTCTCAAGTAGTATAACTAGAGAATGAATCTTACTTTCCTTATTCTTCTTCATTCTTGTAACAATCCTCTCCGTTTTCTAACATGTAACCTTACTTGCTAAACTCTTCTCTCTAACTTTCCCCAACAGCAGTAATAAATTTATAGCCCCTATCTCATCAAGTATCCAAATAATATTTGCTGTTTTCCAGCAGTTTGGGAAAACTTCCTTATTCACACACAGTTGAAGAATAGATGCAGGTAACATGGTAGAGAAGGAAAAAGGGTAGGGAAACAGTACAGGGGCGCAAGGTCTGCATTGCTGTTATATGGAATCATTCATAGTCCTGGTTAAAAATGTCGTGGCCAGAAAAATGTTCCCATTGAAATCCAGTAACCCTCTATCGGGCTTGAAACAAGATTAAATAACTCTGAACAGAATTCTCCCATGTTTGTTTTCATTTATTTCTTGCTTTTCGATATATTTGTCTTTTATCCTACCTTAGTTTGTAATGTCTCTTTTAAGCGCTTCTTTTGCTAGTTTGTCAACCATTTCGTGATTTAATCCACTGTAAGACACTACCACTCCGCTTTGTCTCAGATTCAGAATTAACTCGACATGATTTTTGTACTAACAGTTTCGGTAGCTTAACTTTCCCTTCTGTGTATACAACTACTTGCCCTCACTCTATCGTCAGTATAAATGTCGATAAAGTCTACAGTTCCTAGTTACTCCTCACATTATTCCACCATCGTGATTCTGGGACATTTGTGTAGCATTCCTGCCATATCCATAGCGGTTGCATATTCGCCAAGACTGTCATGGCATCTACGGAGGTGGTTTGATACTAATTAGTAATTATAACAAAAAGGGCCTTTGCAGAGCACTGGGTTGCTTCAAAAGCCTAAAATTGTGGTATCTGTCACCCCACTCTTCAGCTGCACAGACACACATGAGCTTAATACCCCCTCCCCAGATAGATAATTCTCAGTACTTGTAACTGAATCCCTCATAATCATCGCCATAACTGTGTGGGTTACTTCCAGTGTCTTAGTTCTCAAAATGCTCAACCCGAAGGAGTTTTCTGTCTATTACTACATTCAGCTACTTGACCGATTCACCCAATTGTAGTTTGGAATCCCCGACGAGCTACACCTCAACTTGCTACGTTTAACTAACTGCTTACATACACTTTTCTTGCTTTATTTACTCATGCTCTTTACTATCATTTTTCTCAACTAATGGAATACTTTGTCAAGAACTCCCTTCGCGTCTCTCCTTCGTAAATGGACCAAGTCCCATCTGTCACCTCTACAGAAGCCAAAAATCTACTACTGTTCTTTTCCACGATGATCTTATATATAAGAAAGTTTATCTGCGCAATCCTCAATTAAGGATTCTACTTCTTGTATATCGTGTTGGTTTCTTCTCTCACTCTATTACTGAGATTTTCCAAGCTCTATTTACGTTTCGACTCATTTTCCTTAACCGTGCTGTTCACTAGGGAGTCTGTTTTTAATCCTTGCTTTCTTTTTATCTTTGGTACTGATGTCGTTGTCTCGTAATTAATTGTATCCTTCCGGTCAACCTTTCTACTTCTTCTACATTCTGTAGCTGTACATTCTCCATGGACAATGTACATACTTCAATTGTTCTCTTACTAAGTTGGTAAAGTAGTTCCAATTAGGTCTTCTTATATTTCTCATTGCCTTCCTCTGTATTAAGCCGCACCATCTCTATGTTGAAAGTGTGTAAGTGATCAACGTTAATTTCCCGCCCAAGGCGGGAGGCCGTTTTAAACTCCTAGCAGCTTCTTCAGCCTACGTGAATATATGTTGGTTAATTGGTTCGCAAAGTAGAAGCCGTTCCTCGTTCCTCGTTCACGTTCATCGACATCGAGCCAGCCGTTGGAGGGTGGAATACTCCTCGCTGTTGTTGTAGAGACAGGAGGAGGGCTGCTAGGTGCAAACGATGACAGTGGCAAGAGGACTTTGGGTCTACTAACGTCTAGGCCCGCGACGCGTTCGTGTTGCGGACACTCTGGAATGGCCGGCGCTGTTCTTGGGCCTTCGCCCTGCACTGAAGAAAGTTGCCAGAAAACAAAAAAAAATTAATACTTTTATTTACAAAGATTACAACGCCAAATTGGGCGTATTGTAAATGCATAATTAAATAGATTACAAAGATAATTACAATTAAAATTAAATATGATAATTAACTATGAAAAATGGAATAACTAGAATAAGATATTATAATAAATTAATTAGTGTAAGTTGATCAAAATGTTAAACTTAAAATTAGTAGCACAAGAGTCATTTATAATATAATAATAATTAATAATTAATAATTATAAATAATAAATAAATTACTAATTTTCATTATTTATAGTTTCAAACTGTGCCTGTCCTTGGTGACCTTGAATTAAACACCTGTTTACCTTTGTTATTTGTTACCTTCCGTTCCCCATAACGTTTTTGTTGCTAACAAGCATTTATTTCCCCCACTGTCTTTCAGAACTGCCTTGCACATTATAATAACTGAAGTTAAGTCTCCATCTGGAGAAATATATGCGTTGTCCCTATTCTTTTACATCCCCTTTCCTTCTCCTTGTCAATCTTCTGCATATGTCCATAATACAACGTTATCGGTCTTTATTACTTTTATCTTCATCAAAATTAAGCTTCTCTTAAATAAGAGAGATCTGACCTAAAATTTCAATTTTCTTTTTACCGCCTTTTTTCTAAATATAAACTTCAGCTCATTTTGTCCAGCATCAAACCGTTTTATTTCCTGATTCTGTTGAAATATAATTTCTACTATTTCTTCCTGTGTTTCTTATCCACACTTACTAGCATAATCTTTGGGCCACTACTAAAGACGTCCTCGACTTCAAATTCTTGTTTATTTTACTCAATTCTTCTCTTTTACAAGTTTCTAATCGCAACAAATCGTGCTTGAATATCCTTTATTTTGACAATCTCTTTTAGTTTTGCTTCGCCTCTTTTAATCTTTCTGCCTTCTGCGTATTTAGTGGTTTTTTGCTGTAAAGACTATGGTTCTTGCGCTCTTAGTACAGTTTCGGTAATTGTTCTTTCTTGCTCTTCCTGGTTATTTGGCTCATGCTTCTTCTGCCCTCAAGGGCTCATCCCACTTTCTCCTCATCTCTTTGCTTCTTGACACTTTCTATTTCCGTTTTACTTATTTATTAAATAAATTTGATGTCTTGAGCTGTCAATTTCCTTCACTTACATTTTTTTCTGGGGTTCGGCCTAGAGCCAAATATCTTCTCCATTTTACCTCCGAATGTATTGACGCTGCTCTTTGTTGTTTTGTAGCTTCTCTTCCTCACCAACGCTGTAGGATCTATGTAATGTTCTCTCGATTTTACCTTTAGCCTCTTCTATCTACTAAATGCAATTTTGGTCTTATAACATTAAATACCTAGTACGGTTTTCGTACTGCACCGGATCGGTTAATAGAACAGAAGGTCCAAGCAAGCGCAGCTATCAAATTCCCGCAGTAAATCTGTAGATAATAAATGGAATGTTAAAAGCAGTTTGCCAGTTCTTCAGCACAACAGATATTGATCTCAAATATCTACTTCAACTTTATGTAACAATTTGTCAGTTATTACAAACTTTCTTAGTATTTGAGGCTCTTTTCTACTATTAGGTATATGTTTGTGATAATGCCTTGGACATACCCTGTGTTCACCTAGAATGCTGACTATATAAAAAGTATAATCTTAAAGTAAGAGGGTGATAAGACTCACTATCTGTTCGCCTTTTAAATACGTGCGTATCGTAATTTTCCGCCTTGCTTAAATCCATGCCATTCAAACTCTCTGCTCTTACTATGGAGCTATCCTTAAATTACGTAACGCTCCAAGGGGGGGGGGAGTCTAGAGTAGCGTTACGCAGCGTTATTAAGGAGGAGATGGGGGTCAAGAGTAACGTTACGTAACGATAAAATGTTATTGATAAAATAATATTTAAAGCCATATTTACTTGTCTGAACTCAAACAGTCTGTATGTAAGCCACAACGATAGCGCGCCGCACGCGCTCCACTTCGATTAAAGTAGTGAAAATAATTTTAATTATATATTTCTTATGCATTCCTTTCTAATAAAATCTTTTTCAATAAAAAATTAGAACATTTTCATATTAGATGTGGGGGGGGGCTTAGAGTATTGCGTTGTGTATTAAAGAGGTGTCCGAACTTGCATTACGGGTGCGTTACAAGGGGGAAGGGGGATATAAAAATCGTTCAATTTTGCTTGACGTAATTTAAAGACGGCCCCTATCCATCGTCTCGGAAATATTCCAATACATCAGCTACCTCCTTTGCTTAAGAATGTTAATTTAAATTTGCGGCAGGTAATGTATTTTCAACAAGACGGCGCCCTAGCTCATAACAGTAACATAGTAAAAGACCCTGTTCAGATGGTCTCATGGTATTAGGATATTTCTAGAGGTAGGGTAGTCTAGAATTCACTACCTCATCTCAGTTCTATTCGAAATTTCATGAATTCGCTATGGTTATGTCACTGACATATAACCAATCATTATGTAACTTCTTGATTCAGTCCAAATAATAAGATAAACGGTACTTGCTTCTGCAGGTATTCTAGTTCAGGATACACTTCCACCGTCTGTCTGGTCGTTGGTTGGTTATGATTTATAGACAGTAAGGTGTAAGATGTATACAGTATACGTATGCCTGATTTACATATCTCTAGCATTGTTCAACATCACATTTTTTAGCGTATCTTCCACTACGAATAATTGTTGTTATTGCCGGTATATTCACGACTAAGATCTCTAGAAGGAAAGATGCCAAAATAATGAGCCAAAAATGGATGGTTAGCAATACAAATTCTTGGTTAAACGAGATAGATAGATAACCCAGAAAGGGATTGTTATTCTTATGACCGTCTTTACGCAATAAGATAAAACGTAAAACTACTTTAAAGGTAAAGTGCCCCAGAAAGTTGGTTTGTTCTTAAACTACACTTTAGTTAGTAAGAAATACACTAGCTTCTGTAAAGAATTAAGAAGTATTTTCCAAGAAGGAGAGTGCTTACGTATGCCGATGGTCCTGTCATTGAAAAACAAAAAACCTTTAAGCCATATACCCCACAAAGTGCACACCTCTCTTATCTTTACCAAAATTGCTTTTAAACTACATACGCATTCTTTAACTTTAACAATATTGGTAATTCCAAAAGATAAGCGGGATGAAAGACTAGGAAACTACTTTAGAAAAACTGATCCTGATACTCTGATTGAAACTGATCACTTCAAAATCTTCAAAAGAGGTTTTTAGATCGGATTTTATGATGAAAGGTACCATGTTTCATAGGAATAAGATGATCAAAAAATCAGAAATCTTAACTTCTTGGGGAGTTATCATTGAAGAAAGTGTTTGAGAATTCCATTCTACAAAAGCAAAAGGAAGTTATTAGCCGTTTCTGCCATTCCACCTCATGTATTAGTTAGTAGGGAGTAACAAATTGGGAAGCATGGCAGGCAGTAATTCTTTTTAACGAGTTTCCTATATAAAATAAAAATAAACTCGATTGATCTTGACAAGTACTTTGCAAGTATATATTTAATTTAGAATTTATAAAATCTCTTGCTATCTAACAATTACCAGACAAAGTTTAAATCTCTTAGCGACAATATAATACAACGAGATAAGCTACTAAATCTTTCTTTAGTAACTTAAAAGCATAAATTTCTAATTATAACATAATAAACTATTGAATGGCCATATAATTTGACACCAGAAACAGCAATAAAAATACCAAATAATAATAAAAATAAAATTACTTAATACAAACTTACAAGAGACACAATACGTATAATACTGAAAATAAGAAGCAAAAAATTCGAACATCCACAAATAGTCCCACCAAGCGGCTGTTACTAGATTTCCAAACCACTGATGTGGGTATTCATTCCTGAGCAATATAAGAAGTAGTTCTTTAAAATCTTGAATTTGAACGTAATAAATGAGACCGACTGTAACACAAGATTGGAAAAAGACAAAATTAAATATTTCTGTGAAATGTTTCGTAATTTACCCATAAATAACTATAGACCCCTGTTAGGATTTGTGTTCACGGTATCGGGCATGTGCGCGTTTATGTGAACTGCTATAAAACAATTATATGGTGCATTTGGTAACAATAGGGATCTCAGTGTGCGCCCGTTTAAAACTTTTGTAAAAGGCGTTGGTGTCAGCGTGACGTCGGGTGCACGGACATTCTCTTAAGGACAGTTAAGAATTTCCGGTACTTAGTGTTAAGCAATGTATGCCGCCCTTTGTAGGAATCGATGCCATATGTGTAAGGAACGAAAAAATGGGCGTGCACAGTGGACAGAAATGCAAGTGGGCAGCTTTGTTTAGATGGTTAATTTTACTTTTTCAGTAGCTTTTAAGACATAGTTGGTTAAAGACACAGGACGAACAAGTCCAGTTCGCTGTAATCTTCTCTGTAATTCGTTGAAGATAAATGTAGATAGTTTAAAAAGGGAAAGTGTTTTTATGTATCAAAAAATACTGAACAAAAGTTTTAAGAAATTCATCAACCCCAATTTTCCATAGCGTGTTCGTAGAAGTAAGCATCAGGTGCAGCAAACTAATCAAGTTTATTTAAAACAAAATCAATTCCAGTACATTCTTCTATAAGTTTCAATGATTTAATTCCAGTTTGTAATGCATAGTCTGCTTCCCCGTTCTTTATGGCCTCTGAGTTTGCATAAACCCTTTGCCTTTCAACTTTTTCTGTAATTTCATATCACATACAGCGAATGCAAGAAAGAATGTTGGCGTTTCTTTAAATGTGTCTTTGAATCGTCCATCTCCCAAATTCCTAAATAAGATTTAAATATTGTAAAGATAACATTAATTTAAAATTTAATAGCGCATTACTCTGTCATACATATCTAAATCTTCATTTGAAATAGAAATATATTCTTCCCTTCGCACTAAACTAACAATAAATTTGGCTTTTAAAGCAGGTTCATCAAAGCATGGAAAAGCCTGTTGGCTCAAAATGAGTAATAGCCAAACTTCTAAAACTTCAATTTCTGCATTAATTCATTTATTCGACAGTAACACATACTAAATACCTTGGTGCTCCTGGTTATTTAAAGTAAACAACGTGAAAGAGACCTTCACCATCGCCTAGTTTTTCACTAAAGTTACCGATTGTTAAATTATAAATTCCAATTTCTACCAGCTCTTCAAAGCGTATTGTGTAAGTTCTATTTCTTCCATCTTTCGAAGTATCAACAACTATATTTTCCTTACCATTAGAATTAACAAGTTCAATGGTAGTATTATCTATTCGAAGTTGAAGTTGATGTAAAGTGATACTCTTAGTGTCTGCTAAAACCTCTAGTTCCATTTTAACATTCCCATCATAATGAAGTGTTCTCTGTAAATCTGTATCACGCAAATGCGATTCCATAGTTAGAGAGTATCGTAGCGGTTTTACATTTTTCGGTAAACGATACACTTGACAAGAAACTATACTACACAGTATAACACTAAATAACAAAACAAGCACGCAACGAATCATTTTCTTTATAATTTAACAAGCTAAAATAGAAACAATTAAATTTAAGTCATGTCTATGTCGTAAACACACCATTAATGAAGTCTTAGAAGTATACACAGCCTGAACGTTTTAGTCGGATCTTTACGTGGCTCTATACAAAACTAGAGTTCGCCTTAGGTAGGGTGTCATTTTAAAAGCATATCGAGCTTTCCGGGTTCACATTGGGCTTTTTGGGATTAGCAAGCTTTTCCGGTGGATTGTGCTTTTTGAGTTCTTTAAGCTTATTGGGCCGATCGCATTTTTCGGGCCGATAGATAATCTATATCATCATGGGCGTCCGCTCGATGATTTCTAGGGAGGGGGAAGGCTAACAAACAAATTTATAATATAAGCCATATATAAATACATTTCGAAATAGAAAACGAGATACGATTTAAAAATCCAGGGGAGGGGCAAGCGCCCCTCCTTGCTCATAGGAGCGGACGACCATGTATGTCATATATAGTACTTTTTTAAAACTATTTGTTCTGCTGGTTGATAGAAATTTGATTTTTTGAACAATTGGATGTTAATGATTCCATTCGGTTGTTTCTATTAGTGTGCCAATAGATTTGGATTTGCGAGAATAAATGTTTTCTCAATATAAACATTTCTTTATTTATTTGTGTGATATTTTCTGAGTCTTGCATTTGTCATATTTTGTCTCATTTTTTATAAAAGTTATGCGAATATGCTTTATTGATGTAATAAAAGATTTTTGAAAATAAGATGACACATTTCATGAAAAGACTAGTACATTAACAACTTTCTTTGTGAGAATAGCTGTAGGTTTTAGTAACACCAAAGTTATTGATGTTTCTCTTGGCGTAACATGTCTTTCTAGAGAAGCTTCCTGGTCTCAAGTTCATTTAAGGATGTCGATTATGAAAAAGTACAAATAGTGTGGTTCACAAGTTCCATTTTGGCTATTTTTTTGCCTGACTTCACCAAAAATTATGATCGAGGTGTCATTCGATTCGGAATGGCATTTAGAAACTTTTCGAACATTTCGAAGTCCCGCGCAAAAAAATTGCAAACGTTACAAACAAATTCGTAAAAAAAGGGGGTTTCGTTTTTTGCAAATATCTCGGAGAGCACTGTAAATATCCGAAATCAAAAAACAGATCGTTAAAGAGCAGGAAATTTCCTACAAAAAAGTCGTAACTCCCGGAATTGTACCACCAATATTTATAATTTTAATTTAAAGGTGAAAATAGGGCTAAAAACGCGTGATTTGGCCGCCGCGCGCACCGCTTAGTTTGCTCTGATTAACAAAAAAATTTTTTTACCTATTAAATATAAATATTAAGAACTAAAAAAATTCAGGTATCATTGGGATACATGAATGAACAATAATCCGTCGGAAAAAGATTTTTACCACAATTTGTTTATTAGTTATGCTTTTGTTAACTAAAGAAATTTTACCAATTTTTTATTGTTTATAGAAAAGTTCAAGAAGTGAAAGAAATCTCAGGCTTTTACTTTAAACAATATCATGGTTTTTATGTAAATTTTCAAATGAAACCCCTTTTTCTGTTTTTACGAATTTGTTTATAACTTTTGCAATTTTTTGCGCGGGACTTCGAAATGTTCGAAAAATTTCTAAATGCCACTCTGAATCGAATGACACCTCGATCATAGTTTTTTGTGAAGTCAGGCAAAAAAATAGCCAAAATGGAACTTGTGAACCACACTAAAATCTCGCGGTTATAACAATGAAAGAGGTATAGTCTTAAAAAAAAGTATTTTATTTCTCCAGTGGTGCAACATATCTTCCTTAAGAGGTATGCCTACTTTACATATCTTCTTACGATGATAATGAAGTCATAAGATATGTATTACAAAAATACTTTATCTCAATACTACACGTTATTTCCAAGATATTAGAAAAAAGCTTTCCTATTAAAAACTCGGGTATTCTAAATCTTGATCGATATAAAATAACCTGTGTGGATCAGAAAATGAATTATTATAGTAACACTAATATTAAAAGTATTATACGCCTATATTTACTTATTCCAAACACGCTGTGCATATGGTCTCAAAGAAATCGAATTAAATATGAAACAAAAACTACACTGGATATCAGTATCAATCAATATACATGAAATTATTTACTTAAATAAATTCATAGTTTTGTATGTCTCTTGACCGTGTGATGTGAAACATCTTGATCAGTAGGTAACTATGTGATATTGAGGTTTTGATATACTTTAAATAAACAAGGCAACATAAATGTGTCTGCTTATGTAGATTTTATTTCTTTTACATTATAATAACTGAATCTACTGATACCATAAACATTTAAAAACTATCGGCTTAGATAAATGTAACGATAGATTAAATTCAACCTTGATCTAGTTAATTTGTCTAAGTGTGTATCACTTTCTTTTGTAGGTGTTCCCAGGGGAGCTAAAACATCACCCAAAACGCTTTTTACATAAGCCTGCAAATAAAAAAAAATTTTATGTCCAGATATTTCTTATTTATCTTCAAGTTAATACCTTCTGCAAATTAAAAGCCGAAGCATTTGAATCAACAGTGTTAATTAATGTATGGTTTTGGAAAACAACTGAATCCTTAGCTTTTTGGCCTTGATAATACCATTCTCCATGACTCAGCAGGTAATTTTCCAGAACACTACTGAATGCTGCCAAAGCTATGTAATCCCTTTCTTGTTTTAAATACTCGCCTAGTTTCAATGGAATATCCCAGGAAAGTTCATGTATATACGCGAAATAAAACGCATCTTCCAGAAGTTGGGCTCTGTTTAATACATGTATCGATTTGAATTTGTCAGTTGTTACAAAATCTATAATCCTTTCCCAGTTTTCACGGTCGTAGTTAACACGATAATAACCTTTAAAATGATTATAAATAGGAAATGCAGCTAAAAATGTAAATTAATAAAACTACCAGTCTGTTGTTTATTTACTAAAAGCCACCCATCAGTTGAAAAATTTCGATTTACTACAATAGTCTCTTCAGTTAACCAAAGATCTGCAGTTGTTTCTGAAAAGTCGATATTTTTATCAGACGAAGAGACGAAATTAATTGGAATTTTCCATTTAGTGTT
>VTPC01000509.1:10396-96097 GCA_011009095.1 Ignelater luminosus | reverse complement strand
ATCGATTCTTCAGTGTCGTTCGAAGTTATTATCTCTTCTTTTGTTATTTATGAATATGCATGTAATTCATGCGATGACTGCTGTAAAGAAGTAGTTGTGCTGGTTCTTGTTTCAGTATGTACCATTGTAGGATCTTCCTGCAACACAGCACGCTCCGTTATTAGTTCTTCAATCTCATTTGAAGTCGTTATCTCTTGAACATCATTTGAAAAGTAATCATGGTTATGTCGAACGTTATTGCTAAAACAGAAAATATAATTTCTTTGGCCTATATTTTTCCAGAGAAAATGCATGTTCAAGAGAATTAATAATGTTACAGGATTTTCCTTACTTTAATTGCGCTATTTCTTCACACTGATTTGCAACTGAAATCCTTTTTCGGCATTGCCATTCGCGCATTCTTGCCTTAGATTTCCTATTTCTTTTTTGGTTTTTATAAGCACGATCTTTACCCATATTTAAACCAATAAATGCCAAACAGCACTAACTAACTAATATATCTACAACATTCAAATTGTTGTTATTATTATTATTTACAATATTAAACGGCAAAGTTGATATCGTATTCACGGTATAATTAGAAAATCATTTGAACTTCAATAATTATTTTTTTTGTATAATCATAATCAAATAGCTAAAACGTAAAACGGCGGAATGTTTGATTTCGTGAATTGTGTTACAAATCAAGCACGTGGTAAAAAATCATATATAAACCACGGTTGGGAAGACTATTATATTTTTATATTATTTAGCTTCGCACTCTTATTTCTCTCCATGCTACGCATATCGGGAAATAATACAGCTCGGCTATAAAGAATGTCTTCTCTACCTTGGTATATAGTTTCTACTTTTAGTCTGCGAAAAACAATTGTAAACGCTAATAACTATAAATAATAATCTAATAGTTACAACTATTTACAATAAAAAACAGCCAAAAAGCAATTTCACTCAATAGCACTAGTAATAAAATTATCTATTTACACTATTTATTCCTGGAAAGTGTAATATTACCTGTAAACTGCACGTAAAATTAATTAATCTTATTCCTAAATAATAATGTCCTGCACTAAATCACAAACTTCCACTGTCTCAAAGCTTATAATAATCACAGATTACCGTCCGTACTTTGTAACTAAAATATGTAATAAATAATAATGCAACAAAACAACTTTTTCGATTATGCGGTTATACCGGATAATATACCTGAAAGCATGTAAAACCAGTAGGTAGAAGAAAAGGGATTAACTTACCGTTATCTTCTTTATACCCTCGAACAATTTCCAAAATTCAAAAACACCACTCTCACCACATTTGCACTCACGGTGACATCTGTTGAGATAATTAGACATTATTTTGGCTGTTAGTACCAATTTTTACCGTTGGTGGCAATAACGCGCCCTTTAGAAGCTCGGTTATAAGAACATCCCGCTTTAAGGAATAAAAATTCAAGGTCCCAAATCAATGCCATTTAATTCTTAACAAACTTTATCGCTTAATAGAATATCGCATAATAGAATAATATCGGATAATGTAATAATTTCAGCATGAGAATTAACAAAAATGTATCGAATAATGGAATAATCTAAAAAAAAACTGGAAAGAAAAATACAGTAATAGTCGACAAATTATGGTTTATGACTGATGTCGCTTCCTTGAAAAGAAGCGTCATAAATCTATCAGTCTTTAATAATACTTACGTCCAAGGGTGAATGTTTCTTTTTTGTACCATTGTTAGATTTAGTTAAATTAGTGTTTAAGCCTTTTCTAGAATTTTTAATCTTCCTTAAAGTACTTTGCAGCATTTCAAGACTTTCTGGGAATTTCTTTTACTTCTTCTTTTAAATTTGTTTTTATGTAGGTACCATAAATAAAATTTTAACGGATATTGTTCACATAAACTAGTCACAAAACATGCCACTTTTAAAAAATTTATTTAAGCATTGCTGTAAGTACAGGGTTGTAAAGCTTTACCGTAGTTAGTTTTGCTTTAAACGTCGTCGTGCAGAGCGCAGTTTGTTAGTTTCTTGTGTTAGTTTCATCATGAGTACTGGGTCAAAAAGAAAAGACCTTACGTTAAAACAAAAGTTAACTGTAATAGAATATGCGGAGGAATCTAAAGCAAATCAAAATGAAGTAGCTAGGAAATTCGGAATTTCCCAAGCACAACTAAGCAAACTTTTAACGAATAACAATAGTGTGTTGAGTGATTGGAAGAATAATTCAAAATTGACGCAAAAAAGAAAACGTACCGGGAAGGATGAAAAAGGTGAAGATGCTTTGAGTGAATGATTTATCGAAAAAAGAGCGCGGAATGTTCCAATTAGTGGTCCAATATTAAAAGAAAAAGCGGAACAAATTGCGCAGAAGTTTGGAAATACGGAATTTAAAGCGGCAAATGGATGGTTTTCTAGATGGAAGAATCGTTCCCAGATTTCCTTTAGAAAAATTGAAGGGGAAGCAAAAATGCTGATGTAAATGGAGCAAATGAATGGGTAACAAATGTCCTACCTAATTTATTAAAAAACTATGAACCGGCCTGTGTATATAATCGCGACGAAACCGGCCTGCATTTTCGAGCTACACCAGATGGCACGTTTTGCTTTCGTGGAGAAAAAGCTGTAGGAGGGAAGACAGCGAAAGACAGAATAACAATTCTTTGCTGTGCTGATTCCGACGGAAGTCATAAACTTCCGCTTTTTGTTATAGGTAAATCACGAAATCCAAGGTGTTTTAAAGGCATTAAATCGTTGCCCGTGAAATACACATCCAACAAAAACGCATGGATGACTTTAAATTTATTTAAGAGTGACTTATTGATTTTGATAAGCAAATGGCTAAAACGAATAGAAAAGTTATTTTATTCGTTGATAATTGTTCAGCTCATAAACCTGATGTGAGACTGAATCATGTAAATATACACTATTTGCCGCCAAATACAACGTCCCTCATTCAACCCATGAATCAAGGAATTATATCCCTTTTTAAGCGAAATTACAGAAAGGAAGTGGCCAAGAAAATTATTTCTAAAACTTCTCTAAAACTGCCAATGATATGTCAAAAGCCATCTCAATCCTTTCAGCTATTCATATGATGAATAAAAGCTGGAATAAAATAACTGGAAGTAGCATAGAAAAATGTTTCATTCACTGTAAATTTTCAAAACAAATGATTACGGATAGTGACCCAGCAAACACAATTATATCGTAGCGATATCAGTGCGAGTTTATCTGTGTACGAACTTGTTTAGTGTTACATAGCATACTGCGCACATGTGCGTTATGTATAACGCGTAATATCAAAAACACAGTACGAGTTGCAGTACATCGCGATTACGTACCGATTGTTACATGCCGACGACATCCATCATGCTTCAGACTAGGTATTTGCTTGTTGGTACATCGTCAAAATTTTACGTGAATACATCGCTCTAATGTCTACGTTTAGATATATCTGTTTCGTTTAATTTTAAAAGACTATGTAATATGCTAAAATACATAGGTGTATTCGTTACGTCTACATTGTTAATATGTAATAAAGAGTATGCCCCATTCATTAATTAAAGTCTGGTCTTTCTACCTCCTTGTAAATTTATCGTCCACGTAACCCAAAACATTTTTCCAAGCTTCCGACCAATTTATTCTAGTCTATAGAGGTTGCAGGAAGACCAAAATAAATTAGTTAAAAGTTAATACAACATATTGACCTTGCCCAAGTAAGAAAAGTCTCAAATTATCTGACCGATAAATTTATAAGGAGGTGGAAAGACTAGGCCTTAATCAAGGTGGTGCAAAAATTTCAAAATCTCTTAAATCATTCAAATTTGTTATCAAATAGACCTGTAGTTTAGGAATACTGCCATTCCGTTTTTAAACAAAAGTAAAAATTTGGAATTAAAGTTAAGAAAAGATCAAGGACATGCGTTGCAAAACGAATAGCCTAGTAATATAACTAATTTGAATGATATTACACAGTACTTTATTTTTAAAAGAAAATGCATTAAAAGTAATACTTGGAATAAAAGTTTTATTAATTTTTTTTAAAAAAGAAAGAATACAAAACAATTCCAAAATACATTAATTCGTTTTTGTCTTCTCGTCCCTTTTTAATCTCTGTGCAGCATGGCGTAGTCCCTCGGAACAACATTGCTCAATTTCTGAAAAACAAAACAATTTATATATGCGAGCTATAAATATTACGATAAAAAGAATACCTTTGTCCGATATTCATCGTCTTGGTTCCAGCCATTCGGAGATTCCCACATTGACGCAATCACGAATAACCTCAAATAACAGCAAATTCGTTGGTCAGAACATTTGTTTAAATTCTCCACCGATCTTACATAAAAAAAGTTTCTAGAAAAAAAAAAAGAAAACGAATGAACAAAAATAATTATGTGTAACAAACAAATCCGCATGTTCTTTATTTAATTTTCTAATTCTCCAAAACTTTCTTTTGTATCTATTGGCAGCATTTGCTCTACCTCTGATCTTTGATTGATTGATTAATCGTAATATCAGAATTTAAAATTTTAGTATCGCTAAAACTACTTGCGTTGCTATTATTGTCATTGATGCTATTATTTCTTTCATAGTAGTATTGTTTTCAATTTTGCCAAAGATTTTATTATGGTTGTCATTTTTATTATTGAATAATTGTAATTTATGTTTCACTTTCATAATATTTTTGTACTGCCCTAATCTACGGTACTTTTGTCTAGTTGATAAAGTACTAAAAGGTTTTTACGTTATTCTTTTAGACATTTCGCTTACAGTAAATTGTTATCCTTAAAAATACAAGAATCAGCACAAATACTACATATTACTAATTTAAACTTACCTATTAACGACACTAAACCAGACAAATTTGCACAAAAACTGCGGAACACTGTGGAATGAATTTATTCGAACCGAACGAAGGCGGGGAACCAAATCAGTGGTGTTCTTTGAAGAATTTACTGTTTAGATGCAGACGGGCTAAATACTTTTATTACATTCTTAGAAAGGACCATGTCATAAATTTTGTTTGAAACCCATTTCACATTGACGGTGAATCAGGCAAATTTTAAAATAACGGGACATTATTCACTATTATTTTTTTCATACCTGCCTTTAAATAAAGAAATATTGATGTTTACCGCTTTACTGCTTGTTTATAAGTCGTCCAATATATATAGTAAAGTTTCACTTCAGAATAAGTACATTGTATAAAAATTTATTATTATTTTGGAATGGTCCCTACCTGGTCAGGCGCTTTTGTGCGGGGCACAATCTGTAAAAGATCCACTTCACTGTGTAATTTTTATATAGAAAATACTATAGTTACATAAATATTGCTGTGGTTTTTGGCCATACAGCAAAATCGAAATTGCCCAAAAAATTATGGAAATAAGAAATTATTTTTATGTTAATTTTGTTTATCACTTTATATTTTAAGACTTAATTTATGTTAGAATTCAACACTATTTTAATATCATCCATATTATTTAATGCCTTAAACATGTAGGAAAAAGCATAAGAGATTTAATTGCAAAAATTAAAAATGACTTTAGATTAGTATTTTTGTGAGTATTCCTGAAGAAAAGAACTTTAAAAAGTGTGGATCGCGGTTGCTGTGGAATTTTAGTCATGTCTGAAATTATATTCTACAATAAATTTTGACAGATATCGGTATAATTTTCTTATGAAATTATAACCTTATAAGAAACGTCATTATGAAAAAATTGAATGTAGAATATAAAAATATAATTATTTCAGACATGTATAAGATTATTTACCAAGAATAGTTAAGATCTTTTGTAAATCAAGTATATGTAAAACAAGCATTATTGTTACGTCATTAACATTTATCATATAAGTATATGCAGAAGTATGTAACAAATACAGCGTATACCCTACATCTACCAGATGTGATTGCAATTACGGCTTTGCAATGTCATAGCATTGTCGTCTACCTGATGTATTCGAAATTACGTAGTTTGAGTAATCCTTTGCGATGTCGTAGTCTTGACGTCCCAGCTACACTTTATACCTGATATCTACCTGATATGATTGAAATTACGCGATGGCGAGGTAACTTGAGTACTCCTTTGCGATGTCATAGTATTGACGTACCAGCTACATCGATAAGATGTAATCGAGAGATGTAGTGCTCGTTCTTTCGTTGGTATGTACCTGTTACATTAATGTCACACCTGTGTTTACTGGGGAAGAAGATTTTGAATGTCCTCATCCTGAAGAAATGACTTCAGACGATTTTTCTAGATTTGCAACATTTGACAATTGTTTGCCCGTTTTCGGAGATGTTGAAGAACCAGAATCACAAGAAAACGAAGATTTAATAAGTTTTGATGACAATGAGAACAAAGATGACGTTTGTGAATGGTCTCCAGTATCTGGCTAGGAAGTAACAAGCGCTTGTTGCGTAATAAGAAAATTTCTAGAAGGAAAATCAAATGTTGATTTCAATCATTATTACAATTTAAAACAGCAAATAACGGATTTATTGTGTATGGACAAAAAGCAATCTAAGATTACTGACTTTTTTGTAAAAAAATAATTTTGATTTAATTCATGGACATTTTAATTGAATTAGATTTAATATGTAATTGTTTCAATAAATAATTAATACAGTATCTTTACTTTTATTTTACTTAAAGCTGTAATAAATAACGCTGAAAGTTTTATAGTATAAATCTCAAGCGATGTGCAATAACCTCAATTTGTCTTGCAAAATTCTCAAAATCCTAAAATCGGTTAATGGAATATCCCGGTTATTGGAATAATTTTCCTTTGTCCAAACACTATTCCAATAAGCGGGTTTTACTGTACTTGTATTTGTTGATTTTTATGAATGACCCGCTGTGAAATATTTAGGAAGTCAAAGTCATAAACGCGCTATATCTTTTGGAATACTATAATAATGGCTTTAGCGGGTTTAGTTATTCAGTTTTGAAATTCGACCATTTAGGGCGTGAAAGTCCACACAAAAACGATCCCAAACTTTAACTTGAGTCTACTAACTGCCTTCAAGTTCTCACGTAAATACCTCTGACTTTAACATTACTTATGTCCAAAAGCGATCAGTCTGCTGTCGCTTACTTCTATCGATTCTATCTCGTTTTCACTATAGGTATTCCAATAGCTCTCTCTCCAACTAAGGCAATTTCCTACGCGCTTAGTAAGCAAGCAAGCAAATCGTTATTACATTCCGGTTTCCAAAAGAACTTTACTTCGGCCGTGCGCTTAGTACGTTTGGACTCCATGGTGCAAAATTTTAAGGTGGCATTCTGTTATTATATTCGAGCCTATTCTAATACAGTTCGTTAATATTAACGATGCTTCAACTGCCAAAATTAAAAGAGACTTTTTTGGGAAATAAGTAATATTCATTAACGACATATTAGATTTTAAGGAATAAAGCCAATTAACGTTTAATCTTGGACTACATCGACCTCACTTAAATTTAAACTATGCTCAGAAACAAATTGGTCATATATTTCTGACAGTCGTATCCATAAAATTGAGCTCTAGTTAAATTTAAAAGTGAGGTTGTATATGTAGACAACTCTAAATCGTTGCAATTGCAAATATATTGCAATGAATTGTATAGGTACAATGTTCATTTTACTTGTTTTTTTTAATAATATCAACTGTTAAGAGCCTTGTTTGGGTTATTCTCGTTGTTTATCTTATCTACACATAAAAGGAATAAAAACAATTACCCACCTACTGAAAAAACTGTTTTTTAGCTAATTGATTAATAATTCGATCTTTCATGGCGTATTGAATCATTTTTGTGAAATCGGCTATACGTGTTTCAGACAGTACTTACGGTACTTACACCATTTATAACATTGTCCTGCAAAAGATGCAAAAATGATTAGTCGCGATTCTAGCAGTAATAAAAAGTTAAATTCTAAAAATGGAAAACGCTAAATTAAGAAAAGTAGAATGTTGAAAAGCCTAAGTAATAAGAAACATTCAACATTATTCAAGTAATAACCTGAAACCTACTAAATCAAATTCAAGTTTTGGCATAATCAGTAACTAATTAGGGAATTTTGGCATATTACGTTTAGATGGGTTTAGGAGAAGTATTTCTTCGAAAATCCACAAGGGTCTTCGCTGTTCTCTTTCTGTTCCGTAAGAAAGTAAACAACTGACGTAGTACTACTAAGCACTAATTAGTATTACTAATAAACGTTTGGGAAAATTTTTTAAAAGCTCATATTTAAGAATACCTGCCTTCTTATCAGATTTAGTCCAATTTCATGTTCAGAAATTCCAAAAGGTTGTTAGCAAAAAAGTTATGAGCAAGAGTTAGCACGCTAAAGTAAGGTTTATGGAAAGGTTAAATCATCGTCGGTCGCCCCAATGTCTCATCTATGATACCTGTGCGGCATAATATTCCCATGAGGGAGAGACTATCATTTTCTCTTCCATATAACGTCAATAGTGTATTGTAAATTTTGTGCTATTCCGCCCTCTTGGGGTTAGGACTTTTAAAAGATGTATTTGTTTACATGCAGTATGCACTTGTTTCATATGATTAACGACATATAGATTTGATAAAATTATTCTTGTTGAGATTATCTTTAGTATTTTTAGCATTATCTAAAGTCACCTATGTACTACAAAGGTCTCCCGAACTACTGCTGCATTTGCAAACAATCGTTTTATAAAATTTTTATTATTATTGTACTATCTATTAACTATTATAGGGTTCCCCCAAAACAAACAGCATACAATTCATAAAAAATTTTCATGGACCAATTTCTTAAATATAAACTTTTACAGAATATAAAATTTTAATTCTTTATTTATAATATTTTCAGTATACCATGCACAATATTGCTAAAGACAGATTGTACCAACTAAGTTCAAATTTTGATCAAAGAAATAAATTCTTTTTATGCAGTTGAAGCTTGATCAAAATTCGAATTGGGTACAATCCGCCCTAGAAGTTTATCTAAAATATACTTCTCTATATTACAAGGTTTATAGTCAATAATTTCATCAGGAACAAAGGTTTATGCATAGTAACAATACCTGCTATGGCTTAAGCGAGGCTACAACGGCTTCTTTAAAGAAAGCTGTTATATCATAAAAAGATTAAGTAATTTGTTAAGTTCAATTCTGCTGTGTTTTTCTTTTAAAACTTTCTAAAATGTACCAGGCTATGATATTCCAGTTTTTCTCAATAATGTCTTGGAAATGGGATTTCTTGTAAAACTGCTACTAAATTTCTGTTATTAAATAATTATTTACATTATTATTTTCGTAATGTCAGAAAGGGAATACACAATCAATTTTCAATCAATTTTAAACATCCTGTATACAATGTGGTCTTATAAAAATGCTACAAGTAGATAGGCAACACATTATACACTCATAGACACTTCCAGTTCTTCACTATTCATTTGAGATATCTATATGCATATGTTGTCTTTATACCACAAAATAAGTCGAATTGAATATCATTTTACTCACAACAATGTACATCTATGTCACAGTTAAGAAACAAAAGCATTATACATGCGTAATTAAGGGCAAGGTTACATGTCGTATGAATCATTGTCACGCATCAGCGGTAGTGTATACATTTTTACTGACGGTACATTTTAAATATGAATACAACAGCATATAAACAGACTTATTCAAAATTCTAAAACAATGTTGCTGTAGGCCATTTTTTAAATGTCGTTATAATAGTTTATGATGTGATTTAGCCAAATTTGGAATGGAAAATCAAGAATTTGATTGAACTTTAACTTAAATGGAGATGCATATCTTGAGAATACATATAGTAGAATATACACCATATGTATCAAGACGATTTACCATTTAAAGTACAAGAAATAGCTGGATCACTGTAGTAGTGTCACTAAGATAAAGATAATTTATTACGGCAATTGTTTACATATAAACTTAACTGCAATTACAATGCAATAAAATCCCTTTACCTGAGTGAGTCAAGTAAAATAAAATATATCTTTTGAAAAGGGCACTAGTGGTACAGAAGTAGTACGGAATTTCAGAAAATTGAAGAACATTGTTATATTACTTGTTAAAGTTTTTTTAACAAAACAACTAGCAGGTGGTTTATGTTGAAGAATGATCAGATGAGTTGGCCAGCAAGGTTTTGTTGGTATGTGTAATCTTGTTTCCACTCATGTAAAATATTATTCCCTCTCCTTTACTTTTATGTACTTTTGTATTTACACATTAAATCCATCCAATCTATATAGTATATGCATGTGCAGGTATTTTACACTCAACACAGTGACTGATGGTTTTTCCAATTTAACTGGAAATGATATTATTTTCATTATAAGAGAATTTTATAAAAAAATAACTTATTTACATGAGTCAAAAAGTAATTGATTAGTACTATTATACTTGCCATGACAAACAGATAGAGCAATCACATGCAATTCTTGATATTCCCAAAAAAGGGAAAATTACCACCGATCTTGTAGACAATTTGCCAGTTTGAGAGAATCTTCCCTTTTTAGGAGTATCAGGAGAATTGCACATGATTACTCTATCTGTTCAGTGCAGCAAGTATAGCAGTGTTATCTGTTGGGACAGGAAGTTCTTAAACAAAACGAGATGCCTAAAAAAAAAAAAATTTATTTCGTTTAGTTATTACATTATTATTTTACAAACATAAATATTGTATTAGCAAGAATTTGATGTGTATTTCCACTTTTTATATTAAAACTATAGGTACCAATATGATTTTATAAGCAGTAGGGTAGGGAGGTAGGAGTATTTTCCCAAATGTCCACAAGTGTTCTCCACTTGCTACCCTTTCCTAAACATTTAAATTGCATATTCCTGATAATTCTCTTGTAACTCCTAAATAGGTATGTTTTCTAACATTTGTGATGCAATCTATGAAAACGTACTACCTTAAGCCAAAAAAATCAAATTTCATTCATTGAGTGCATCTTATGCTAGACCTGGAAGATAGTATTTTAAAAAAAAGACCAGCTTGATTTGTTAAAGATTCAGCGTTTTGAAAATTTAGTTTGTAAAATTCTAGTTTTGAGAAAAACAAAAGTTTTGCATGCCATTTGATTATAACATGACATTGTGTAGAATAATCATATTTAAAATAGCAAGGTGATAACCTACAGATTTATAGCTTAAAATGTTACCAAAAGTTGCATCTGGGATTGTAACCTAAAAATCGATAATTTGACTGTGATGGGGTTTTTTTGCTTTACAGAGAAATTACTTTTGCAACTTAAGGTAGCTATAGTTGCAAGGTATCAGTAGAATTCATTTCAAAGTACAGGTACAATATTTTTCATGCTGGCTTTATTATTTCATAAGTGCATCTCTTATTCATAGGTAACAATTTATCATCCAGTCAAATTCGAACTTGAAGGTACACTCTTAGGAAATATTACAGAGCTTCATTTATAGTTGGGCAGTCCAGCTATGTATAACGTAAATTTTAGAAAAATATAAGTTAAGGAATAATTATACACAAAATATAGGTGTTGCATTTTTGCCTAAACTTAATTAGATAAATAAAAATAATAGAGTATAATGAAGTTCACTATCTAATATACTTTTGAGAAAAACACACATGTTGCAACAAATATTTATTTGATGTAAGTAGAAGAAAAGTCCGAAATTATTGTCAACCATTAGCATTGGCAGGTTTTATTGTTTTTTAAATTGCATTACAAGACTGGCAAGACTATAATATAAAAATTCAAAAATAAAAAGATTGTAAGAAACTGTAAAAGCCACTTGCAAAATATACATATAACAATTAAACATGGATTATATATCATAAATGTGTTACATTTGTATTTATCATAAAAAAAATAGTGGCACATTTTATTTAGACACTGTGTAGATGTTACTATTTAAATTACGTTAATGATATTTATGTATGTGAAATGTGTAGTACACTTAAATAGAAAACAATCGTTAGAAAAATAGAGCAATTTAGTATGGTTATGGTATGCATGAGCGTGATATGAAAGAAAATACAAAAATAGATATTATATCGACCACAGCACATTCTTTACATTTGTTCTAGATTTTCCTTTTTCTAATGCAAGCTCATTAAAAGAAAAAAGAAACCAATAAATTAAGAATGAACACTACAATTCAACAGTACTAGTAAACATAACAAAACATCCATGTCAATATGTTAACAATTTTTATAAATTAAATGCATCAAAAACGGAATTACTTACTGTAGCAATTTCAAAGATATTATATGTATACTATATAAATATATCATTTAAATTCTATAATCGGCATGCTATGTTTACAAGAGTCTCTAACATTTACTTATACATAACAATAACATTTTGTTTAATAATGTTTAACATGAAGATTACAACTGTATAACTATCAAAATTGAAATGGAATACTTTCTGATAGAAATGGTTTGATAATTTTAATAGGAATATTCTTTGAAACACAAAAGCTTTTCTTACGTTTTCTATATGTTTTATTATTATTATTATTTTATTATGTAAAATGATTTCATAAATGTTTAACTTATAATCAAACATTATATCTATAGCAATGTTAAAATTGGATTATTTTTATCAAAACATGAAATTGTATATAAGTAATAAGAGTTTAGAAGGTAATGGAATACTTTATTAATAGTATAAGGATATAGTAAGTAAATATATCAAATGTTGATATAATTTCTACACATTCATATCATAATGTACAAAGAAATGATATAACAGTTATATTACATTACAAACATTAACAAAGTTATATTTAACCGAAGCCTCATTTATTATTATCAGTACTAAGGGCACAAAAAAATGTAAAATATTACAAAAGTTTCTCTTTCACAGTTTTTTCATCAACTTAATAAAATTTTAATTCTTAACGAGTATAATGAAAACACTTTAAAAATAAATAAATAATGTTAACCTATAACTATACAGATCTTTTATCAATGCGGAAGCTAAGGCTGCATTACATATTTATATTTAATTAATATAGGCATGTGCTAAATAGCTTCATAAGCAGAATCTGCTGTTGGGCTAATTGAGCCATTTAGAAACTCCTCCAACTCATCTCTATGTGAAGAACTTTCTTCTCGAGACCTCTTTTTATGCTTTTTCTCACTTTTACTAGATTTATCTTTGTCTTTCTCTTTGGATTTTTTATGTTTCTGTTTTTTATCCGACTAAAACATCATAAAAACTGTTGTTATACTTCATTTTCTATTATCTTAATTTGTATAAAATCTAAGTATTATTAGTATTATAAAAAATAAAAGCTTTAATTGGATACCTTATCCTTTTCTTTCTTTTTTTCTTTCTTTAAAGAATTTAGACTAGATTGCGCTCCTTCACTATCACTATTGGCACTTATATTTGCTGACGTATGACTATGTTTAGAAGATAATAATTCCATATGAACATTTGATGAAGTTATGCTAGTGCTATCATCATATGCAGTACTACCACTGTAATCTAACGTTTGACTAACTGCCGAAACATCTTCACCTCCTTCAATGCATAAGAGAAAGTTTATTATTATAATTAGTTATTCATTAAAGATTATTTAACATTTTTGTTTATTGTCACAAGAGAAGTTATGGCAATAGAATAATACACAGGGTGTTCCGCAACTCGAGAATCATAGCAGAGATACATGCACATTCTTAAAGTCATTTTGGTTCAGAAAGTTCTAATAAACATCTAAAGGGACATGTTGTGGAGTTATGAATAAATTAAGATTCCAAGTGAGATTCTAAATGAAGAGTTTTGAGGCTGGCGGGATGCAGTTTCTTGGTCTGTAAGTTTGCCTGATCTTACACCTTTAGATTACTTTCTCTGGGTTTACCTATATACTCAAGTATATTCTGTTAGGATAAACACCAGATATCAACTAATTGCAAAAATATCAGAAGTCACCAATAAAATAAAGAATGATCAGAAAATGGTAAGAAAGTCTGTTAATTTAATTGTGCATTAATTTTAAATTACATTTAATGAAAACTAACTTGTAAAATGTTTGTTAAGTGATAGAGAACTGCAATCACCCGAAATTTTAATTTATTCATAGCTCCGAAATGCATCACTTTAGGATGCATGTTTATTAGAACTTTTTGAAGCAAAATCCAAAATGATATTAAGAATATGTACATACAGTGTGTCCAAGATAAGGATGCACAGCATGGGGATCTTGGAAATGGTAAGAGATACAGGATCGGTTAAATGGGATGAAAGTTGGCTATTTATAGGACCTTTTTGTTGGCGTTTGCAAAATCTAGATACCTTGGATAGTTTCAAAGATATTTTTAAAAAAAGTAATTTCTCGATTTTCGTTATTATTTTTTCTTTTATTTATTAGAAGAGATATCAGAAAACTAAAACCACTTTTCCATTGCCACTTTTTGTTCTCTATTAGAATACGCTAACAAAATTCCTGTACAACGTTTCGGTTTCAAGTAACCATCATCAACCTCATTTTTTTTAAATAGATGGAAAAATAATTTAAAATTGTTTTGAATAGCTCTTGTTGTCACGATTCTAATGATGTAAACATGAGAGGGTTATTTTGATTTCTTATGCTATAAATTAATGCATTCTGCAGTACCCTGGCCTGCACGATCACTTGATCTAACACCGTTAGATTTCTTTCCTCTGGGGTTATGTAAGAGTCATGTGCTCAACCAAAATTTTGAAGATGAACAGCAATTATTACAGTTGGTCACAGCAGCGTTCAACACAAAAAAATGAAAACCAAAATAACCCTATCATGTTTACATCATTAAAATCGTGACAATAAAAGCTATTCAAAACAATTTTCAATTGCTTTTCTGCCTATTTAAAAAAAATGAGGTTGATGATGGTTACTCGAAACCAAAATGTTGTACAGGAATTTTGTTAGCATATTTTAATAGAGAACAAAAAGTGGCAATGGAAAAGTGGTTTTAGTTTTCCGATCTCTTCAAATAAATAAAAGAAAAAATAATAACGAAAATTGAGAAATCTACTTTTTTTTAAATATCTCTGAAACTATCCAAGATATCTAGATTTTGTAAACGCCAACAAAAATGTCCTCTAAATAGCCAACTTTCATCCCATTTAACCAATCCTGTAACTCTTACCGTTTCCAAAATCCCCATGCTGTGCATCATGATCTTGGACACACTGTATATCGCTATGGCCCTTGGGTTGCATAACACTCTATATAAAGAAGCAAAGAGAGTTGATGCAATAAGAGTTTTCATTCTGAGTATATTATTTTTTGTTATAAATAACATAAAGTTTGAACTGGAGAAATTAGTTGGTACACAGTTTTGTCTTTTAGTTATCTATGGTCAACACCTGTCATATCAGATGATGTTTCAACTTGACAACCAGAAAAGCATAAGGGAGCATTTTCTGATTGGTTCTAATAACATAAAATTTAGGGATATATGTATTATGGTGTATCTATAGGGCACTTTTACCATTGTAAATATAATGCAGCATTTTATAATTGGATTGGACCATATTCTACCATCATGATTAAATTTGAAATAAAACAATAAAGCTTTATCTGATCTTAATAAAAAGGAAAAGAACAAAATCAGTTGCCATGGTAATTAGAGCATGTTTAAATTGACATGACCTTGAATATTAAAAAAAATCTTTGATCACTCATGTGAAACTTAATTATCTTTATTAATTAAAAACGTTTGAATAAACAGGTTTACAACTGTTTTTCAAAAGTTATCTGGTCTGTATAATGTATAATATATTGAATCCATCACATGCAATCGTATCTAGAAATTTAACCCTATGATCATGTCCTCTAATTTGCTTTTGGCCATTTAATCCTATTGGAAATATTTGTTTTTACCAAAATTATATTTATGGTAATAAACAAATTTATCAATTTCTTTCTTAAGTTGATATAATATTGAATACTAAATAATTACTTTAGGATAATCAAAATTAGATAAATAAAAACACAGTGTACTAACCTTCAGGAGACCTTCTCCATTTGGTATCGGCACCCATCCAAGTATCAAAAGCTTCTGAAGTGATTTCAGATATTTCAGAATTAATAGTTGAATCAAATTCATCATTTGTTTGCTTCATATCATAATCTTCAGGCATTGTTTTATCAGCTTCTAATTCATTAATCGATTCAGCTGTAGGTCTTTTAGCTGGTAAATTATACCTTGCATCTGGTGCTTGTCTAGCATATACGTTTGGTTTTGATGAAAGTCCATCTTCAGGTTCAAAATCGTCTTGAAATTCTGACACCAATGGATTTCCAGTATCTTCATCACTACAATATTAATTTATTATTTTACATAAGCAGTAAAATTCAAATCATTCACCTGTCAGATTCTATCGCTTCATTTACATTACTATGAGGACTAGACTGTACATCATCAAGAAATGTTCTATCAAGCTGACCACCATCTGGACAAAATTCTTCAACAGATGTAATAGGGCTTACTTCAAGTCGTCTTAAATCAGGAAGACTATCATCTGTTGTATCAGCTTTGTCTCTGACGCCAAATTTCGAAATGAAACCTGAACTTTGACTTGAGCTTTTTGATGCTTGTGATCCTGAACCAACTGGTTTTTTTAACATTGCTCCATTAACTGGATTAAATGGTATAGGTTTACCAGCACCAATAACAATTGGGCCACTTTGTGATCGTTTTACAATGTCTTGAGGTGTTTGCTGACTATTTAATTGATGGCTGGATGAAGAAGCATGAATAGGAAGTTGAGGTGGAATGTTTGCATTTAAATCAGCAATTTCACGTCTTCTTTTAACTAAATTATCTAGAAATTTGTTATAATTTGCTTCGTCTGAATCAAAATACATATCCAACTCTTGAATAGTGGCACTAGTTTCTTCTTCATTTCGCTCTAACTGCCTTAATAGTGTCTCTCGTTGTAACTGAAGAAATGGTAAATTAAAGAATTTATGAAGTAGTTTTAAACCAAAACCATTTCTCATTGATGATTCAGCATAACGAACTTGTGCTGAACGTGTACTACAATATAAAAAATAATAGGAACTGTAATTTATTACCGTACTTATCTAATGGTTACCTCATTATTGATTCAATGTAATAAAGTACATGATCCGCTGTAACAGTTCGATGATGTGACATATCACAATGGTTAGCTAAAATAATAACTGGAATGTGTTCTGGTACTTTAGGTAATTCTCTCTGTACATAATCGAATGTCCTAAAATATGTTTTTGCCATTTTTAACATTTATAGTAATATATCAACACGATCAACACTAACCATGTTTTTGTTAAATCCATCATCATGATTACGCCATTAGTGCCTTTATAAACATCTAGAAATTCTGCATCCAAAGCAGGTTCTTCAGGAATTTCTATTTGTGAATTTTCAAGTTTCAATCCATCAAAGCGCTTCTTTTTCTTGCCCCTGTCAACTACATCCCAAACTTCAACTTTAACAATATCATCAGTAGCTTTATAATTCCAATGAATTGATGCTACCTGTATTTCTTCCGTTGGGATATATTCTTCCATAAATTTTTTTCCTTGTAAACGATGAAATAGACAAGTTTTCCCTACATTTCGATCCCCTTTTATGACTATCTTCACTGCAAATTTAGCAAAATAAATAACAAGTAAAAATAGCAAAATATAGTAGTAACATACTGTTATATTGTACACCACGTGCAAATTTTCGTTGAAGGGAAGTAGACATACTCTGATGACCCGGAGGTCTAGCAGATTCACCCGAAGTACTTGGAGATGCATCACTCTTACTAGTAAAACGTTTAAAAGCAGAAAACATTATATGAAAAACAAAATTTTATACTGCCATATGTGGAGATTTGTACTATTAAATATTATTATCCATTTAATGAGTTTTTATCAGTTATTATAATTTGTTTTAAAGAGAGGTTAAGACAGTACTGTAAATAAAAACAAATTAAAATAAAAATGTTAATACAAATAATTAAACTATAAGTAATTAAAACTTTAAGCGAATACGACCACTATAAAACAGAAACAACATTTGACCTTTCGGCTTTTGACAGTTTGACAGTTTTGACAGCTAAGTAGTGGTTCTGGTTTTTACCGTTGTTTTTAGTGATTTTCTTCTAATACACTAGGTTTCGTTCAGAAATTACGCTCAGACATTCCCAGTACTCTAATCACGTTCGGAATATAACAAGAGGGCGTCCTACTACATAAATAGATAATTACCTTTACGCGTTCAAACGTCCAGAGCGCCATTTTTTATATCCACCTTAGACTAGTGTGCCTTGATATTGTTTTATTAAATGTCGTATTTAACAAAATAACATTTATTAAAACAATATCAAGGCACACTATCTTAGACTAGGCCCAAGAGAGTAAAAACAGTAAAAATTGGTAAAAATTACAACTTTTATGAGGTTATGTTCGTGTTTAATCAATTCATGCGTTATTAATATAAGTTATAATAAATGTAACACTCGCAAAACGTCTCATATAATATTATAAACTAAAATCCAGACATTGGAAAGTTACCTTAAAAAAGTAATTAGTTACAGTTACAGTTACCTTATCAAAAAATGTAATTAGTTACAATTACAGTTACTTGATTTTAAAAAGTAACTAGTTACCATTACAGTTTTTGCAAATATGTAATTAAGTTACTGTCAGTTACTTTGATTCTATAAATTCTTCTGGTAGAATCAAAATGTCACGTATTTACAAACAATTTTTTCTGAAAACTTTATGATAACTTAAAATGTTAAAAGTAAACAATTCTTGTGCCGATAAAACTAAATTTGAAAATCGATTATTCAAGTAACGCAAAACGTAACGACCTGAAGTCGTTACCGTTACACGCTTTTTGTAATTAGTTACAATTACTTTACTGTGTTTTTATAAAGTAACGCGTTACCTCTAGCGTTACTGAAAAATGTAATTAATTACAAGTAACGCGTTACTTCCAATGCCTGCTAAAATCATTATAAACTCATTCTAAGAGCTGTTTGACACTATGCTAAATTTTCTAAAAAATTTTGTACAAATTAATTTTTTAAAAATTTTCGGTCGTTGCAAACGGAGTTTACATAGAAATTTTTGTAGAAATTTTGTTAACAAAATTTTTATAGAATATGTTTTAAAAATTGGTAAATTTCTTGCAGAAAATGCTTAGTAAACGTGAGCGCGTCTATGCGCAAATCGACATCAGCTGATCGTCTGCACATTTGCTTGCTTCTTTATTATTTGCGATTATGTTTACGAGTCGCATTGATGGTTGCTTAAAGGTCACTGCAAACAGCTGTAAATAGATTGATACTGCGCACGCCCACGTCAAAAATTTTGTAAAAAAATTATGCATAGTTGCATACAACTCGTTACAACAACCTATCAAAAATTTTCAAAGAAATTTTCATAAAAATTCTTTTATAAAATTTTTACAAAATTTAGCATAGTGTCAAACAGCTCTAAAGCTTAACTTGGCTAGTAACTATACCATCACTGAATTATGTATTTACAAATTATATTAAACAGGAAATAGTACATTAATATTTTCACCTAGGTAAAAATTTATCTAGTTTTTGATGATTCCTTATGAAGATTTTTAAATGTGCATTGAAAGATATTTCAACAAGTACCATGTTTTTCCTTTATATGATTATACTTCTTTGTTTGTTGTCTTTCACTTTTCAAATATATTACTTTGTAATTTTTCAATAGAATCTCTGCAGGCTGCCTTCTTACACCCCAAAGAAACAGAATGTCCGATAATACATTTGAAATGCATTTAATGTTAAAAAAAGACAAAATCTATCTGAAATAATATAATTATGTTGTAACAAAAATAATAATAATAATAATTAAATATTTTGGTAAATATTTGAAATTGTTTGGATTAATATTTAATTCCTTTCAAATTATTTGGTGCTATCCTTGACAAAAGGACGCAGGTAATTAACCTAAAATTACTAAAAGAATCGCTCAAGGCTTTTTGTTGATAAAAGTATCTGTGAAAGTATCTAGATCCTTAAACACTAGGATCTGTACCTGTATCTAGGTACTCTCAAAAATTACTAACTGTATCTGGATCTAGATACATTTTTCAGAATGGATCTGTATCTGTATCTGTATCTAGATACTGTAAAACAGGTATCTGTCACAACACTGGTAATGACCAATCAAAATACAAATTGATGTGCCAACAGGATTTGATTGGTTAATAATTGACACTGATTGACAGTACAATGCAAGGTCATTGTGATCCTGTCTTCTAAATACATAGGTTGATGGTACACTTTTGAATTTTCAAACTGATGATCTTATTTATACTATTTCTGAGCATGATGGGGGCATTTACGGTAAATATGTTGATCTGTGTATGATAGATTTTACTAGACCTAAAATTGGATATCACTGACAAAAATTTCACTATTCCATTATGTGGAACTACCCCATTCAAGCTAAGCATTACACATCTTCTGAAGGCATTTAGGTTTACCTATTTATATGTTGTTACTTAGTATTTCAAGAATTAAGCCATTATTTGAAGGCAATATTTATTGTTAATTCTTTGTTCTTAGTTTGCCATAGCTTAAGTGCAGTTTATTTTAAAATATTGTCATAAGTTCTTCATTGTACTGCGCTTATTTGGTCAGAGGATAGAGGAAGTCTTAGTTTATATTAGGGCATAGGCATACTAGATTGACAATTAGTATTGTTAATTTTGGTTTTTCTAAATTATTTCTTTTTATATCAAGTTAACTATGGAGTGCCTTATATCATTGAGATTAGTGCAAGATATTCTGTGAAATGATGTAAATGTCAAATATGGCATTTATAAGAACAATGAACCTGCTCTGATGATGGTTTTACAAAACTGAAATATTAGTTGATAATTTAAGGTTGTGTCATAGAAAACCTTTTAAAAGACTGCCTTAAGAATGTTTAATTACATTTATAGAATCCCTAATAATAAGGAAATTAGTGAGATAAAAAAAACAAATTGCTAATTTGAATTTTTTGACTTAAGTAAAAAACAAAGAAATTTCTTTTTTGATTATTAATCAGCACACGATTTAACACAAGCATTAAATTTAGATCTATACTATCTATATCTGATAATAAAACAAGTAACACCCCAATGCAATTTGGATTGCCCTGTATATGTTAAAATATCTCTTTGCATTTGTGAATTGGAAAATTTTCAAAAACTTTTTTTTATTTTAGAATCGTATTCTACATCAAAAAATAAGACAAATGTATACTTCTAGTTTTTTGATATCACCTCGGGAACATGGTCAAAATGGCCGCCAAAATTAGAAAAAAGCAACAAAACAGGAGTTCGTTGTGGTTATGCTTTACATTCACAGATGTTTTTCTATGAAGTTACGAGTTATATATAAATGGAATGCTTACTTGATTTTAATACTGTTGAATAGCTCCTTCTGAATGCTGTCCAGTGATACAAACATACACCATTTTCAGACATCAAGTGTCTACTGGATCTAACAAGTGATCAAAAGTAAATTCAATCTGAGTAGTCTATGAAATTCAAAATGTATTTTAACTGTATAATGATTGATATGCTGAGACATATCATCTGTAATACAAACAGTAGACTGAATAAATTACTATTTTTCTCTATAAATGATTTTTTGCCTCTTTTTTTACTCTTGATCATTAAACTTATTACTTTTCATAAGGTTTTGAATTAATAACAAATCATTTAATTTATATGATTTATTTTATAATGTAAAAATTCAATACATTGTTTATATTATTATTACTTGTACCCTGATATAAAACAAAAACTTTTAACAAAAATAAAGTAATGAATAAACATATACAATGCTAAAAAGTCTTAATTTGCACTGAATTTCTCAAGTTATACTGTTGTAAGTAAACAAAATTGATAAATAAGGATAAAAGAAATTGCTAATGACTAAAAAAATAAGAATTACTATACAAGTTATTTGTTGTTATGTTATTTATAAAACAATGAGAATAAAGCAAAACAAACAAATTATTCTTAACATAAAAAAATCACATTTGTTTATGGTTTGATCGATATGGTTTTTAGATGAACAATGAATAATAAAAAAATGATTTTATTTATTAAACATCTTCTGCACCAAATCGCTTAACAATTAAAATAACTATATTATACTATTCGGTGGCAACTGAGGAAGATAATGGGATGTTGCCTTACACTGTAATGAAAACTAAAACAGGTAATTATAATTTTACTCTTGTTTAATTTCAAATTATTAAAAAACATTTTTTAAAATTGAAGTTATTTTTTTGTAGAAGCACTAAAAATAATTTAAAAGAAAATAATTCTAAAAGAATTAATTTTAACTTTCTAAATGTATTATAAACTGTTTCTCATCTCTTGACAACTCCAAATAGTATTCTAAAATTATAAATTATATAAAAATTATAATGTCAAATTATATATATTCCAATTTGAGGAAAATTTAAGTATATGTAGTAGTTATCATTTAATAATAATCACCTATTTTAAGTTTTCAATCTGGTTAATATATTATTTTGTTTTAATAAAATTTAAAAGCTTCCTTTTTCAAGTTTAATTACATGTAAGTCTGGCGATTTGCTTCCCATTACCAACCATATTAATCACCTATGATTACAATAAGAAACTTAACATATTCAATGTTTAATTACAACTATAATCAGTACCTATCTAAACAAATATAAGAAAAAAAAAATAAATTATTCCTATTAGAAATCACATTTTACTAACAACCTGACTATTGGAAATCTGAATATGAACTCGAATTAAAAAAATAGAGTAACTTCCAAACATTCAAATTCTTTTTCCATTCTTTTGTTTTCCGTTATCATTATTATCTAGCAGATTAAGACGCTACCAATTTATTTTAGCTATGAATATGTAAAAAAAGAAAAACAGAATAAATAAAGGTTTCTTCTATGAATGCTGTGAAAAAAGGCAGAGTAAAAAAACTATGCTTTTGTTATACATTCACAACATTATACAGATACCACTAAATTAGTTGATCATATTCTAGTTTAAACAAAAATTCATTCTCGATACCACTTACACATACATCTCATTAAAATGAAAAATAAAACACGAACAATGTGGCATTCAAAAATATCAGAATATAAAACTTGCTACTTTTGAGGTTATCTTTTGTTGAACACATTTTGAAATTTGCTAGACGGTTATTTGATTCCGTTTCGTTAAATATCACTATTAATCAGAGATTCTCACAGTATTATATTTGTGTATATGTGTGTGAGCTGTAAAATTAATAAAACAGCCCTCTATTAAAAGCCTCCATAACTTTAGGCACTTCTTTGCTGAAACCAGATATATCTAGGATATTTGGAGAACCATCCGCAATGGACTGATGTGGAGTACATAATGAAAATGTAATCAACCTTAAAAGACAAAAATTAAAATGTTACCCTCATAGATATAGTAATAAATGTTACATACTTTGTATTAGGTAAAGCCATCTTTTTGCGATATTTATTCAAGACTTCAATTGGCTTTTCTTTTTCACGTACTTCTTTTGGAAGTACTTGTAACCAATGATGGTGATGGATTAGATTAATAAATACATCAATTTGTTTTTTTTTATTGATTGCCCATTCAATAGCTGCTGATGGTACCACACGATCACACTTGTGCTGTTTTAATTTTAATAAAGCTGCATTAAGTGATATATCTGAAAACAACCAAATAATAGACAAGCAATTGCAAGTTATACTAGATCTTAAGATTAAATTATGAATTGACTGTAGAACTGTGGGGGCATATTTGTTGACTTATTTTAAATAAACAACATTGAAATAACAATAGTTGCATTTGTTTCATCAATTGGATCAATCCACTTTTCTGATCTGAGATCAGTTAAAAATGATTCTTGTGCATAAAACAAACTCATCATCTAAAATGTTCACATGAACATAACCCCAAACAATTATTAGAATTAAACAAAATACAGGCTATCTAACTGATCCTTTAAAATAGGAAGATCACTTTTATATTTAATGAGAAGAACCATCACCTATTCACTTTAATGCGATTTAGATCAGTAAGTGCTGTGGTGGGGGCAAACTGATCTTGTGTCAAATATTTTTTTTTATTTTGAATTGATTTAAACTCGTAAATCAAATGCAGTTTATAGGTCCATTTCTTGTTACTAATGAAATCAATGTTTTAGGCTTTGATGTCAGTTTTAGATCAACTACAGCAATGTATAGAGTGTAGAAGATGAGTATGAACAAATTCACTACTTCAAAAACAATGAAGATGTATGGAAATTGTTTGTATTTTACCAGGTGACCCTGGTGAAATCGCCACGGATTTGTTTAAATAGCACTACCATATTTTGATTTGCTCATCTAAAAGCCTTTATTTTTCTCTTTCACTTGCCAAGTTCTTTTCTTATGTAGCTCTAAAAAAACTCAATAAAATGTTCAAACACATAGTAAGCCACTATTAGTAATTTTATTAAATACTACACAAGAGTAAACTCATTGGCTGCAATAGGGTAGCTAAATAAAAAGTGAACAAGTTCAACAAAAAAGATGCTAAGAAATAAACAAGAAATTTTGAGATCTTGATCTAAAATTATAAACAATTTGTATTCTTAATTTACCTTTTTAAGTAGAACTTTATTTTAAGGTACTTACTCTTTTCTATTGTTATAGGGGTCACTTTATTGTTGTTGTTGAACACTACCACAGTAACATCTTTTTCAACTTTTAATAAACTAAGAGTTAAGATTACTGCAGCTTCCATAGCTGAGAGATTTTTTGTAGTTAAACATGGTTTTTCCATTTTTTCATTTACATCGATAGCAATCATTATTCGTCTACCAGTAGATTGCGGATTTTGAAATGAAAACTGGAGTGTTCTATGCAGAGCATTAATGATAATAGGACACTTGGGTGGTTCTCGAGTATATTCAATTTTTTTAAAGTTTGGATCATCTTTCTTTTCTTCTTCAAGATGTTTTAAGTAAGTTGCAAACTTTGGATCCAGAGGTCTGTAAATAAGTAAGAGCATAGGTATATAGTGCTTTCTCAACCTAAACTAATGATATACTGGGTGACCAAGGTCATAGGTACAGATTTGTAATTTCTTTATTTACATGTTAATATCACCTCCAGTCTCTCCAAAAATGACATCAACTTTCTTATTTAAGTGGGACATCTAGTATCCTTTTTTTTGATTCTACGTAGAATTCTGAATCCAATACACTAGTTTTCATTCATTTTTATTTCCATGGTTACTAAAATATCAATTTTTCAGGTTTTAATCTGGAAAGTTCATAATCTTGTTTTTTTAAGTAGCACTTCATTGGGACAAGCAGGCCATTGGATAAAAAATATTATATAGATTTAACTGATACCACATTTGGGTACGTTTTGTTTTACTTTTATTGAGGAAAAAAGGTCTTAGAAATAATTGTTGGAAATAAATGTACTGGGTGCTCCATTTAAAACAAGAAAGTTTATGTCATATTCAGTGATACCACATGAGATATTAACGCTTTTAACATCTCAAAAATTATATTTATTAACTAAGTATAATGTGCATTGCAAATTTCATTAGAAATGGTTCATAAATAAATAAAAATGTCTGGAAGTAAAAGGACAATATTTCAAGGTATTAGATTCCTGGGATCAAAATAAGTCGATTTGAGTCCAACTTGCAACAAGCAAAATTGTTTTCTCAAGAAGTTAGAGCCTTTCAAAATTAAGATTTTTATTTTTATTCTTTACTATAATTCAAAAACTATTAATGAGATCTTGTTCAAACTTGGTACACTTGGATTTCAGCTGTTTACAAACAAGACCATAGTGTCAGTTTTGATGATAATAATAGAGGGCACTAGCTATGTTATGTTGGCAAGCAGTTTTGCTCATAACTTCTCTGCTGGTAGCTTTTTGGAACTTTGAGTATGAGATCAGATACACAATTCAATTTTATATAAAAAAAGATGTACTTGGTTTAAGTTGTTAAAATGTACTGTTCTTGAGAAAAATGCATTTGAAATTTTAAATGTGTTTTAAAAGGTGTTTGGAAAGTAATGTAACAATGGGACAATTTGTAATAAAGAAATTGTTTCCTTAAGAAGTTAGAAGCTTTTAAACTAAAGATTGTATAACTAAAAAAACTACATACTTAGACCTTGGTAATTTCACTTATTGCAAGTTGAACTCAATTGACCTATTTTAACTCTAGGAATCGCCCTTAAATGTTGTTCCGTTACTTTTTAAATACCCTGTAAAACATAAACAGGAATTCTCTTAAATGATCCACCTACCAGATTTTGGTAGTATTGAATAATTTACTTTGAATGTCTTTTAATAAAGTAATATTGTACATGACAGGTTTTTACAAATTACTAAGGTTGGAGAGCATTTTTAAAGGAATACCATCGGCTTAATTTGCAATTATCATAAGTTCATTTTTGTCAAAATTGAGATTTATAGTTTGTTAAAAATTATTTCAATCTTCGTTTTTCATTAATAATTAAAGCCTTGAAATAGTTTGGAGCATCATAAAATGGAAATTAAAATTTGTTGTACAGGTCACAAGTATTATATTCGGAAAATGTTTTTGTCTCTCTCGTAAGATTGTGGTTTTGGTACTTATGATGTTTGCAGATTAAGCCAAGTATATGGTGAGAGGAGAAAGCTTATAATTTTACATAGAAAACTATGAGCACTGCTAACTTTTGCAAAACAGATGTTTTAAAAAAATCTAGAAAATCCACCATTGCCATTTTTTTGTTTTATTAATTTGTAATCCCTAACAGAAGACACCTATATGCTACATGCTACTCCAAATATATGTGAACAGTCGAGAAAAGTTTATACTAAATTCCTTTATTAATGAAATATATAACCTTGACATATTCTTGGTAAAGGGTGATGCTAGCAACTTCCATTACAGCTACTATTTAGATAATCTTGGAATATACAGGGTGTGTCAATAGGAAGTGAAAACAATCCACCATTTGCTTATACTTTGAAACAGAGTTCTGAGGCTTGGGATATTGAAATGACATCATATTTGTCACTTTTTGCTTGCAATTTTAACAGAAGCTGTATCAACCTTACTTTTATAAATAGCACATTGTATATATTTTTTTATAATCTGATTCTGCTTTAAACTCTATTTCCATTGATAAGTCATTTTTTAAGAATTTTTGTCCATTACTCTGCAAACTGCAAGGAATGGTTGCTTTATTTATTACCAACATTGCTTCTCAAAAAAAGTTAGCATTGAGAAACTGCATTTGTTTTACTCAGTTTCCTGAGAAAGATTGATGCTTACACATTTGTTAACCCATTTCTGGCCAAGCATAAAAGTAACAAAAAATTTGACAAATCTGGTAGATATATTTACTAAATAAATGCATATATAAACATTTACAAGAAAAAATAATAATAATAATCGGAAGTTTATAAAAAAAAATGTTTCGTTAACGAATCTTTGGGCGAATATATGAACTATAACTATATTTATATAATATACCGCTAATAGTATGTTGCATACAAATAACAACTACAGAAACAAAAATAAAACTAAAGTAATATACTTAAATGCATTTATCGTTTTTGTGAAACATCGTGAAACACTTTGGATGTAGAGGTACATGATACTTATCACAAATATAGACACTATTAGTCTTACATATTCTGCAATGTCGCCTCCGACCGTCTTCTTGACGTAAAATGTTGTAACCGATTTCATCATAATGGACTTCCTTAGGCAAACTATCTCGTGATGGATGACCCCATGACGTTGTTGTTCTAGGTTGTTCAGTATCTGACTTTTCTTCTTCCATTGCAACTTCAAACGCATTCTTCGCTTCAGATTGAATCAGAGATAGGACTAAATAGGATCTAAATTCTATTTGAGACAAATGTGACTCATTTGCAATGTTGTAGATTCTTCAGGCATTTACTATGGTGCAGTCGATGAGACTGATAAATAGGGGCCACCACCATTTTTTTCCTCTTACCTTTATTTTATAGTTCGCTTCAGCATTATCTAAAAGATTCACACCGCCCATGTACTTGTTATAATCATTTATAACATTTGGTTGAGGGCTGGATACTTCCTTTTTAAGTTTTCGGTTGTACCTTTTAACCTTGACAATAGGATCTGTAGCCACAGTAACAACTGAACTGTCGTTCCATCTGGTAACTAAAACTTCTGTATTCTCGTCAATGTAGTCGAAGTCTCCTCTTTCTTTTTTTGATATGCTTTTGGTAGCTTCCAATGAGCAATTAGATAGACGATTTTCTCTCACCGTACCAATCAAGAAACGCTCTTTTCCTTCAGAATATGAAATAAAGAGTAGCTTGAAAAAAAGAATACCTTACAGCTCGAGGGATCCTTTACAACAAAGAGCAAATCTGTTATTACTTGTGCTCCCAAGGAAGTTCAGATTTTGGTTTAGAAAGATTAGCACCGCCGTATGGAATGAATTGATAAAGGTATCCCCCAGAACTACATAAACACCAAATTTTAAAACCAAAACGTATGGGTTTGCCTTTCATAAACATCTTGGCAGAATGTCTGCCAAAGTATGGAACCATTTGTTCATCTATTGAGAGGTTATTTGAAAATATTCCAAACTGGAGATACCTTTCGTTCATTTTCTCAAATATTGGACGTAACTTTGAAAATTTATCATTTTTGTCCAGCATAGTATTGTCCGACAATGAATATTTCTTTTTATTGCACGAGAAGCATTTCTGCTCATGCAATTTCTCACTATTTCTACCCCTTTATCTGGATCTTTTGACCAGTACATATCACAAGCTGGAAGTGTGTGATAACCGGTCAGTATTAGAATGCCGATAAAACGTTGCAAACGGGCTATAGAAAATTTAAAGTCATGTCGGTTATTTTCCTGTGCATATTTTAGGCTATAATCCACAACAGACTTCAGAATGTCATCATCAAAAAACATAGAGACACTTCCATTGGGGTTTTTCCACCAACCTGTTGTTTTATTTCTTCTACCTTTCGAAATCCATTTGATAATGGAGAAGACGTATATTGTGGATTTTCAAGTATAATTACATTCATGATAACTTTTACATACGTACCAGCAAGAAAAGAAAATATTTACTTACTTCTTGATATGAACAAATATTATACTATTACGGTAATAATTATTAGATTGATCATAGTAGTAGTCACACACAAAAGCACTATTATAAAGTGTCACTGATGATATTTTTTTTTAAATATCCAGAAAAGAGTGAAAACGGTATTTATATCTCTCAAAAATGTATTTGCAATAAAAAAAATAAAAAAATGCATTTGAAGACCCTATATAATTTACCCAGGTTCTATGTTTTTGAGAGTTTTATGATTTTACTACAACATAGCTGCATATCCGGCCAAAGTATCGAAAACGAAACATTAACTTTTAGGGTCTATGAAATTTTACAACAATAACAGTTACAATTTTTAGCACAAGGAATGTTTGGTCTAGACCTTTCTGAGTGAAGTACTGTTATAAAAAATATTTACAAATAATTGTTTGATTTATTGCTTCCGTTTGTAGGTAAGAAAGCGGGGTCATCCGTAAACATTTCACTTTAAAAACTAACAAAAAATTAATTTATTGAAGCATAAATGTTTTTCTGCTAGATTTGTAATCTACAGACCTTTCTGTGTAATGTGTAATTGCATTGAAGCAATATCATTAATAGAAATGAATGAAAAAAAAATAAATTGAAATGCTTCGTTTTCGATACTTTGGCAATAAATGGGTTCAACTAACAACACCTCAGTTTTTCTCAAGAAATTAAACAGGACAGTAAAACAAATGCAGTTTCTCAATGTTAACCGTTTTTAGAAAAACAAAATTGGTAATAAGAAGTAAAGCAACCATTCTTTATGGTTTACAGGACAGTTGACAAAAATTCTCAAAAAGATGTCACATCATGGTGTTACTAATTTAGAAAAATTGAGTATTTTCGAGGTTATCTTAAAACAAAATATTGCAAATGACATATCGATGGAAACAGAGTTTAAAACAAAAGAATATATACAGGGTGCTTTGAAAATGAGTGCATTTTGCAGGCACATTGCTTCATAAAAATGAAGCCCTTTTTGCCATAGAACTTTTTTTTTCCTAAAGTGTAAAGATACAGGATGTCAAAGTTTCATTTAAAATTTCTTGTTTTTCCTATATTTGAAAAAGAAAATCAGATATTATGATGAAGTTTTTTACATGCTTGTTACTCTAAGGTTGTCTGTCTTACATAATTTTGCCTATTAGAGGAGAGAATTGGAGATGGGCTAGTCCTTATGCTAGAAAAATTGTTACACCATTGAAGAATTAGAAATGTTTTTATTTTCAGAATCAGTGATCAATTTGGAACAAAAAGTTACTCTTGTGTTTTTTCTGTAAAATACATCTTTTCCTAGTAAAATCAGATTTTCCTAAACTTTTCAAGTCCAACAGCCTATGGTAAGGTCATACGTCATCTCAAAAACAAAATGCAATTATTTGCACCATATTCCTCCACAAAAAGTAAAACACTTTTTGTCATATAATTATTTTCCCTGAAGTGCACCATCTTTAAGGTATAGGGTGTCAAGACTTCTTGTTTCTAATTAAGACTTTGACACCCTGCACATCAGAAACGGTGAGTTTTAGGGAAAGAAGTTATATGACAAGAAATGTTTAAACTTTTCTGTCCGAATCAATCACTGAGTCCAGAAATTAAAGAATCTTTTAATATTTCAGTGGCATAACAACTTTCTTTACCATAGGAATAGGGATATAAAATACAAAACTACATAAGATAGTCGACACCTTAGAATAACAAACATGTAGAAAATTTCATCATGATATCTCACTTTGTTCTTAAAATATTGAGAAAATAAGGAATTTCAGGTGAGACTTTGATACCCTGTATCTTGAAAACAGTGCACTTTAGGAAAAAAAAGTTATACGACAAAGTCTTAATTCTTGTTGAGGAATTCAAAATTTGCAAAACAGTTTTTTAATTTTAAGAAAATTTTAAAAACCTTACATAAATTTTTATTTAAATTCAAAAACAAGTATATAGAATAGAAAACAATAAATAATATTTTATACAAATAAATATCCATCATATTTTTGTTTAAAGTTGAAAGAATTGAATTGAAGGAAGTTTTAATTAGAACTTCCAACAAAATTGTGATTGGATTTTGCATAAAACATTGTTCATCCTCTTTCTATTTTTACTAATCTTTCTACTATTACCATTGAATTTAATTACTTAAATAATTAATTTTTTAAGATTAATTAAAACTTTTTTAAAAATTTTAAATGAAAAAAATAATATCACTGGCTGGATTTGAATTGGTCAGTTTGTGTGCCAAAAAATATGCATAAAAGAGCCACTGTTTACAAGAGGCCAGGTATCAGCTTAAATGTTTTAGGTCTTACATCACCGTTCACTTGTGCTATACTTTGAAATTAAAATTCTAGCAAAATTTGTATTTTGTAGAAAAATCCCAATTTTCTTTAATAAGTAAACATTAAATCAGGACTTGCAATTAAAATTATTTGAAACTGGTATTTATATGTGAAGCTCTTTCCTTAGTAGAAAAAATGACAAATATGATGCCATTTCAATATTCCAAGTTTCAGAACTCAATTTCAAAACGTAAGCATATGATATCCGGTTTCCACTGTCCACTGACACCCTGTATAGTGTTTCATGTTGCAATAGGGTTGTTTGGTAATTTCTTTTATTTCAATCTGAAAATATGCGTTATAAATAGTCAAAATCCAGAATTATAGCTTTTTTTTGAATAACTACTGGTTTAAATAAATCAGAGTTGCTGCAATTCGGATAAATGTGGAGTTCAGAATGACGTCACCAAGCCCTATATATTAGTCAATTTTGTATTATTGAATGTAATAAATTGGACATAGTTTGAAAACACAAAAATTATTATAATTTTGAGCAAAGGCATTATTATTGATAATAATATTTTATATCATTACAATTTTTTATATAATTATTTTAGTTATACTTACAAAAACCTTTAAGTTTACATACGAACTAACTTGAATATTTCTCTTTATAAATAACTCACAAATGACATTAATTTTACTGCTTTGTAATTGTTTACTGTAGCAGTGTAGTTAGATACATTCTTTTAAGATATTGAGTTTCAATCCTTATCTATCCTTTACATTCCTTAAATAAATTCAATTCTGAAATCTGAAAGAAACAATAATAAATTCGTTTTTCATATTATAAAAATGTTTATTACAAAAACAAAAAATACCTAACAAATCAGTTACAGTATATATTCTACTTAAACTTTTATGTGACAGTTTTAATGTGACTGTCATGATATTTTTCATATTTTTTTCAACCGTTTTATCGAGGATAACTTACGAGTTCGCATTGTAACATCTATAGTATATAATAGTATCAGTCTTCACCTTCAATGAAAAAAAAATTAATAATATAAAATAAATCTAGTAAAATGGTCAGTAATTATTAAATTAAAATGTAAATTTTGAATAAATAGCTGGAATTCTTCTTTTTGTGATAAATATTCACAGAAGTTATTTTCTTAAATTAAAGGAATATTCACACTTATTTAACAATTACACAATTTACTCTTATCAAACATAAAGACCAAAGAAAAACTGCCATAATCTTCTGAAATACTTCAGTTATTCTTATTGTATAGGACATATATTCTGCCTCAGTGCATTCAGACATATGGGAGTAGGGCTCAGTGACGTCACATTAGCACAGTATGGTGAAATCAAAATAGTTAGAAAAAATTAATGGGTAATAGCTAATGCCTAGATGTGCCCATTGATAACATTTTAAAATTGTCAATTGTCGTTAATTTAAAGCAAAAATTTGCAGATTACCTTTGCCGCAGTAGCAAATGAAAATCATCCAATTGAAAGACCTTCCAGAAAAAGGTATAAAGACGTCAACAAATAAACATTGTTTAAATGTGTTGTTTCAATTTATCCATTCAACTACAAAATTTTAATTCACATTGGGCGTAAATCGCTGTTACAATAAAATAAATAATAAATTATGAAAATTGTGCATTCTTGCTGTCATCATAGCATCACATTTGGAAATGTTAATGTCAACAAAACTGTCTCAATGTAACTCAGATAACGGCATGTGATTTATTGTCATTTTTTTCTTATTGCTTTGTTTTGAACAGATACATTTTGTATTCCAGATTCTCAAACAATCTTTTGGTATTTCAAAAGGAGTATTTTTCTAGGAAATGAAGGAGAAGTTTTTAAAAATAAAAGCCACCGAATGGGTGGTTAAATCTTCTATTTTAATTTCACCCGGTATATTGCTTCTCGCTGTAATCATGTATTATTTTTTAAATATCTTTTATTGCATTGATTTTAAAAGCTTCATATTTTTACAGTGTTATTGATGTAAAATACTTTCTAAGAACGTAAAAAAAACTGCATATACTGAATTTGACTAAACAACCCTATTAACCACAACAAACTATAAAACAATTTTACAGCAATTATTATTTATTTCCTTGAGAAAGCCTGTTTAGAGACATGTACTCAGTTTAATATAGTAGAATTACTCCTAGAATTTTGTATAGACCTTTCTAAGACAAGAATTGCAAGGTAATTAAGATTAATTGCCTGTAGCTCAGTGTAAGAATGTAAGTACAAAATATTTAAAATTTAAAGATAGTATTTAATAAATAGATTTTGATCTCCACTTAAAAGTGTTGATGAAATGAGACATTAGAAGGTGCTACTCAGAACAACTTACTTTCCACCTTTCTCAAAATTTCTCAATCCAATTAATACTTCCACAGGATGAAGTTGTGATGCCTGTATCTTTTCGATACTTGTAAGACAGTCTACTACTTTGCTTTGAAATGGTGTGTTTGCTTTTAAAAATCCTAATTTATATAATTTCGGCAAGTTTGATATAATATCTCGAATTGGCAGTACTGGTAGTAATGCTTCCCATACCTAAAAGAATTAAATTAATATTTTATTATATACTGCAAGTATTATATAATACAATTTTGAAATTATTAAAATTTTTCTAAACTGACAAATATTGTACATGAATAACACACCATTTGATTATTGTGGTAAAAGGAAGGTACTTGAGTCATTTGACTGCATTGTAATTCTTTTATTAATTCAACAATTCGTGTTTCGCTTTCACAACGCTTAAGTTCTTGTACTTTTTTTAATTTTTCTATTATGGGCATTAAAGAATCGTTCTCCTCTGCAACTTTTGTAGCACTGTCTAATCCAAACAAAATGTAACGTATTATTACTGTTAATTCTGTAATAGTAAAAGAATTAATAAGTAATTTTTATTGATCACCAAAATTAATTACCGACTGTTGCGCTTCGGCAATGTGACAATTTAATTAGATCTTTATGTGTCCATGAATGAAATCCTCTTGACTTTGTAATTTCATCTAACAATGCATCTATATCCTTTTTTGTATAATAAGATGAAATAACTTTATTCACTGCTGTTCCAAATTTTTTCTTTTGCTTTGTATAAAATTTTAAAAACAAACATAAATCTTCTGATGTTTTTATAATATTTGTGAGGGTAGCAAATATTTTATGTCTTAGTGCTTCGTTAGTAGTTATGCTCGCTGCAACTGCTAATGCAAAGAACAAGGTTTCAGAACGTGCGACTAAATTCTCACTGTTTACTTTTTCGATGATGTTTAAGAGACATTCAGGATTTGTTGTATCCAGCAACTTTTGGACAGATGTAAGTCTCTCAGGGATGTAAGCTTTATAATATTCTGGGTTTCCAGTTATAAATTTTGGATCTTCATTACTTATATATAGAAACCTTTTTAAGCGTTCTTCTGGACATGCAACAACTTTTGATGTGGCCATTCTAAAATGTAAGATGCTTAAATAATTATACTTTACTATCATTATGATTTTAAAAACTGGAATTGAATTTTCTTTAGTCAAAAATGATACAGATGATATAATTTAAACATACAAGAATTCTTTTCTTAATACAAATGGATTTTTCTTAGAGACTGATAAAAATTAGCGTTGTGAAATATGCATTTGCTATCATTTAAAAAAGTGTGTGATACGTACGTGGTGTACAGGTGCAAGTGCAATTTTTTTACATTTAAGGTAATTTAATGCGTTAATCCCGTTTATACAAAGAATATAGCTTGATGTTACTTTTATAGTGAAACCTAAATAAATATATTTTAAAAGCTCTCAGAAATTTTTTAACTGTGAATCATCAATAATCTACAAAATAAAATATCCGTAAATAGAACCGAAGAACCGTTATCCATGTAAAATAAACAAAAATGGTTATCCTTATTGCAATGAATTCGTAAGAAAACCTAAAGAAATCGTTTAGTTAAATTTCTTTTTCTTAGGTAATATTGCGATCGGAATTTATGTAATTTTAAATATTCTCACCTAGTATTTATACAATGCAAAATTAGCACTCCTGTCTTTTTACTGTCTGTCTGACATTTAATATTCCGTGATTTAACAAAAGCCAAGCCAACCAACGTAAGAAATTTCTATATAACTAAAATTAAGAAAATAACCTAAAGCAACTAAAGCAACCAAGATGTGAATCAGCCAACTTACGTCACAGACGCTATCTTAGCGTCATCTGGTAGATTAGTGAGGCGAAACCAAACTACGAGAATTTATTATAGTATTTTACATTGCAGAACTCTTTCAATCTTCAAATAATATCTATTTCACCTAAAGAGATACTTGATACATGCGTCACAGATTTATTTTTAATCAAAGACAGCACGCATCTATTTAAAATGTATGTTGAAAAAACAAATATACAGGGTGTATTATCCCAGGTGGAGAATATTAGCACCACTCGATTCTCCTTGAGCAAAAAATGTAATAAAAATGTTCGTCTTAAACGCATATTTTTCAAAATAAAGGTCATGGGCGGTTCCAAGTAAAACACGAAAAACCGTAAACGGAAAATGTCACTTATCGTACCCAATCCTAACCACTTGAAATTTGCGTCATTTTATCAGTCTTTTTATCCTAATTCTTAAAATCAAAACGCCAGAAAGACCAGTGTCGTCTTTGTTTCTTTAATTAACATTTTATGCGAAGAAGTTCACTTTTTTCACGGTTTTTCCAGATTTCTAAAAAATCGTAAAAATATGCTTAAAATGCATATCTTGAAAATTTGGTTGCGTATTATTGAAAGTTTGTATCATATGAATTTCGAAACACCAGAAAAGAACGCCTCTCCCTATGTCCAAGCGTGCCCATTCATTTGCAAAATTTCATTCCCCAAATTGCCGTAAATCCGTATTGCGATGACTGGACACCCTTCACATTTCTACTTCTACTGCTGTATTTGATCCACCTCATCATAGCTGTATTATCTTTCAAGCTGTAGTACAGAATCAGCACTTAATTCCTTTATTATGAACAGTTCACCAGGGCTGTTCTTTAGAATAACTCTAAAGGGTCGTAAGACCCAATCCAAGAGTTTAAGAGTTAGTAGACTTAATTATTGTGTCATGCTAAGATGCCCTACTATATTTTAGATAAAGGGTGGTTATATGAACATATGAATTCAAAAATGTTTGTCTTTGATTGGTTCGGTTATTTAATTACCAAAATAATCTGTCAAGATTTGATATTTAAAAATAAATTATCTCATTTTAGCTTATTTTTTTCACAGTATTCTCCCAAGTGCACAAAACGTTCGTAATCGAATCTTACCTTCGAAACGGTGTTCACGTAAATTGCGAATGAATTTACAATACACGAGCATGAGTGAATGAATTTCGGAACTAAGTAGTTCTCCGGCGTTGCATTTTTGAAGGTGGATTTCTTTAATATAATAAAAAATTGTGTTCAGTTGTTCCGGAAAACGGGAAGCGTGCATCGTAAAGGCAAACCAACTGTTCGTATCGCTAAAAACATTGAAAATGTCCGGGCAAGCATATATGAAACACCAACAACTTCATTAAGAAGACTGTCTCTAGAAGTTGGGTTATCTTACGGAACCTGCAAACCAGTAGTGAAAAAAGACCGTGACCTATTTCCATATAAAATGCAGTCTTATCACGAATTATTGCCTGCAGATTTTAACAGGCGCATTTTATACTGTAGATGGTTTAACGAACACATGGCAAGTAACAACGATTTTGCGGACCTGACTTTCTTTTCCGACAAGGTCTGGTTCTGTTTGTCGGAATAAGTTAATTCCCAAATGATGAGACTGTAAAGTTTAGAAAACCCGCATATCTTTCGACAGACTTCGCTGCATCCGTAAGAATTGGAATATGGATTGCTCTCTCTAGTAAACGTTTGATTAGCCCCATATTTCTTGAAGGATCCGTGAATGTACAGGATATCGGAATAACCTTTTAAATGAGTTCGTTAACCAATTCCACGATGACGAGTTGCAACAAGGTTTCTTCCAACAGGACGGCACAATTGCTTGCGGCAGTTCTTTGGAAATCGGCTTATTAGTCTGCGTTGTAATCCTGGATTCCTATCAAGGTAACTGGATTTAACTATCTTGGACGATTTTGTTTTCCCCTTTTTGGAAAATGGAATTCTATACAAACATTACCTGAATTAAGAGACCATATTGCTGAAGAATGTGCCCTTATAACAACGGTAACGTTCCAGAATGACTCATTTTCAACATTCGTTGTAGGGGTCTATTGCTATAATTTGCTATTGAATCACATAATTAGGTTTCCCTGAAATATGACAGTTAAATTTGACCTTAGTTCCTACTCAGACAAACGTTTTCAGATTGATTATCTAAAGTATTTTTGCTTGTGCAATAAGTAAATATATTTCTAGGAAAAATTAGTAGTTTCTTACGATTGTCTTCTTATGATGATCATGAGTAGAGTCCTAGAAGGAGGCACAACCAAAAGGCATTGCTAGTAGATTAGCCTGGTCGCCAAAAACTAATCTCGATCTATTCTTAATAAATGTATTTCGCCAAGCGAGAGTTTGCTTTCTCCTCGAACAAGTTAAGTCTTGATACCACCTAAGTGCGGGTAACGTGATTATATTACTTTTGTAGTATTAATTAACTCTTTGGTTTTTATATACCACTTTATATTCTTGAAAAAATTTAAAAATTCATTTTTACATATTCTAAAAATTTTATTTACTAAACCAATTTCGTCAAATAAGTCTAACATCGACGAGAGTATTATTAATAAAGAAATATGAGAAATATGAACTTTTTCCCTTAAATATAAGAGAATTCGTCTCATGTTCAACTACTTAATATGAGATATGACATTGGGTCCAAAAGTATGACACTCACATAGTAAAAGTAGATCTGGCAACCCTATGTATAATTCATATAAATTGCTATTTTGATTTTTTCTGGGGGATTTAAAATTTCTAATTCCTTGAAATATGAATCGTCACATTTATTCGCTCGTGCAAAAGATCTCTGGTGTGAATTACTTTTTGAGACATTACTGGTTGCAGCCCTTGCTACTCCAAGATTACAATACTCCACATACTCCATGCTCAAAAAATCTACTTCACACTCATAAACCACTGCGATGCGCTGCTGGTTAAGAAACGTAAGTATAGTTGGATTCTCGAGACCATGCATATACTTCATCAAGGATTTATGACGTCACAGTCTACTACGTTTACATTATTCTTATAACGTTATAACATTATATAGGTATACAACCAAACAATGAACGAGCGTCGATTTAAGCACATCATGCGTACGCAGTAAAACCATGAATAGAACCTAGAAAAATGAAAATCCCCAGCTTTTGATGGTTTTTGTCATTTTTTACAAAAGACATACATTTTAGCATAAAGGATTATTTCTACACTAAGATATAAATCGGTCTTACAAATAAACCTAATCTTAACGTGTATTATAATAGACAAAAAATTAAAGGTTGGCACTACGAAATTCAAAGCTGGAGGCATTGATGACGTGATGCATGGTCTCGAAAATTCAACTATATTAGGGGATTACTTTATAAAGTTTGCTGAAGGAAACAGTAGAGATTTAAAAACGTTTATTTAGCTTGTATTAAACAAATATACAGCTTAATGACATGATTGTCATGGTTTTTATTTTCACATACATAATTTATTACGATTAATTTACAATTTTTGCATTAATAACTAATTAATCTAATCCTTAATAGTAACAAAACATGGTTTTGCACAACATTACATACATCTTTTATGTGATAAAAATACAAATTAAATTACATATTCTTTTTAGCAGTAACAATTATTGTATAAATAATGGTGACCTAATTATAGTGAGAATACCATTTTTAAATAATATTGTTCAATATTAAATCTAGATCACATATTGGTTTTGATATGAGAATAATATTCACCTAACCAAATGCAAAAAAACGAAGATAAAATAGCTGATGACAGCTTTAAGGAACTTAAAATTATCAATGATTTAGTACCTTTTATCGTACTTACAATTAGTAAAAATGTTACATTAAGTCTTTGCAAGTGTTGTGATTGTGATGTTTTGTATAATACAAATGCGTAGTGTAATAATGAAATGATTAAGCAGTCATATAAATATTTATAAATGTATTGACTTTCAAAAATAGAGTTGTTAATCTTTAAAATTTACAAGACTTCTCCGATATAAAATAACTAAAAACAGATGCAAATGATAAAGTAATTTTGTATGTTGCTAATTAGTTTATCTTTGTTTCTGCAGTAATTTAATTTTAATCTTCTCTGTAAATTCTGTAAAAATTAAGAACCCTACATAATAATATTTTAGCTGAAGCAAATTTCTTAACTGCTTAGGAAAATGCATATAGTAACTACGTGTTACCATACGTCTAAGGAAAAAAATTAGTTAATTATGAACTGCAGTTTATATAATTTGAAAGCCGTTTTGGATGTTTACATTTACTTAAGCAGTATGCAATGATCTATTTTAAATCGATGAAGATTCATAGATAACTAATTTTTCCTTAAGGTTCTAGGTAAAGTAAAACCCAGGCATAATACTAGGACATATTAATAATATCTAGGATGCATCTTATATGCTTCTTTAAATGTATCATAAAAACATTACTTTGTAAATTAAAATTGGTTTTACATTTGTTTATTATTAAGTAATAATGTAGTTTTTATATTAATGTTGTAATTGTTTCAATGGTTAACTAAAGAAAGTGCATCCTGTTTCAAATCAATTTCTGATAGTATGATATGACAAATATTCTTATAATAATCTTGTATTTGTAAAACGGTATATAAGATTATCGACTGTTCAGTTCATCTTATTAGTTAACTAATAAAGAAACAACTATTGAATTTTGATTTTATATCCTAATTAGATAAGCAATTATATGACATAAATCTGCCTTTCTTAATTTTTTAATGAACAAAAATTAATTAATTACATTACATATAAGGAATGATTATCTTAAATGTCTAGTTGTATTGTTATTTACAAAAATGTAACTATTTCCTATCAATTGTAACAGAACATGATTGGTTGTTGATATGTTTGTCATCAATTTGCGTTAGTAATACATCCCCTGTAGTAACCAAACAAATGCAATCATCATTAGATTAACATTTTCCAAAACAGTATAAAAAATTATACATTCTTCATTATAAATAAAACTGAAATCCAAAATATTCTTCTTTTATAAAATACTTCCCCCTTAAGGAACAATTAGCTTTGTTTATTAAAATCCAAATCTTATGTTTATTATTCTTAAAATGCAATTGGTTTTACACATTCAAATATCATTAATTATGTTTATTTAAATTTAAAATAATTTACTAAAACGCAAAAATAATAATTTCTTTTAGAAAAGTCTTTAGAAATTCCCTTTTAATTCATATGTAGACCAGTATTGTTTAATAGTAATCCTAATAAATTTCCGAATAATCATACAATCACAAATCATGTTAAAAATTTAAATTAACCATAAATTCTCCATTTTGTTGAGAATCTCCATTTCAATTATACTGCTCAGTTAATAATTAGCAGATAGATTAAACTGCAATAATTAAATTACGGCAATCACATTATGTATTAGTACCAATATTGTTTAAGCATAACTTTGACTGTGCTCTAAAGCTAAACCAGTCAGTTTGCTACCTTGCTCCACCCAGTTTTTCAGTCGACCTCTTAACTCTTCCAGACTTTTAGATTTGGCTTTATTTATTCTTTTATATTTAACATCTTTCGGTTTTGTGACGGATCTGTGGTTAGACATTACCCTATTGTATGTTGTTACTTGACTTGGACCTGTGTTTACCCTTTCTAGCTCTTCTGACGTATTCTCTTTATTTCTAACATATGGCCATTCTGGAAACTCTTCTTTCCTATCTAACAATCGATTCTTATTGTCAGTTTTATCTTCAGTAGCTTCTTCATTATGGCAGATCGCTTTCTCACTTCGTTGTGAAGCAAAAGCATCTCGACGTTTATTAGCATCGGTTTTACTTTCATTTGTTTGATTATCGTTGTCGGCATCTTCTTCTACACTATACACTGTTTCTAGAATTTCTGGTCTCCTTAGAAAGCCGTTAGAACGTCGTGCAGTATATTTTAAGTTGGGATCAATCGCGTCTGATATAGATCGCATTACTGTAACACCATCGGCAGTTGTTGAACGAAACCTTGGTATATGAGTTACATTGCTGTCAGAATCAACATCTTCCATTACCACAGCACTATCAGAATCATTTAAAGAATCTAAATCTAACAAATTCGTGTCCAGTTCAGTCAAATCATTATGGGGTGGTTCTAAACCATTATCTATCAGACGATTCGTGAGGGTTTCAATTATTCTCTGTTGTCGATGTATTATATTCTCTCGATGATTTAAGAGAGCCGATATATCCTTTTGTTTTCTAATTAAACGAGACTCGAATAGTAGGAGCTTTGAAGAGAGAACTTTAAGTTGATCAGCCTTTTCGCGTTGTAGACGACAAACCAGGTTTTCCTGAAACAAAATTGAAAATATACAATGTGAGACATTGATAGGTGATTCTATTGTAATGTATACATATGCAATTTAAGATAGCATCTTTTATCTGTTCTTGTTTTAGATTATAATTTAGTGGTGGTATTCGAATAAACTGAGAATTAGCAAAAATTCTATCTGGGTACTTGCCCGAAGAATGAATATTGCTGGCCTATTCAGAATGCCATTACAACAATTCTAAACTAATTGTGACTTTTTAAGATCAAATTCATTTTTCTTTATGGACATTTGCCATGGTTTAATAAGCAGTCTTAATGTAGATTTCAACAATATATTACTTTTTCTATATTAAGTTATTTAAAATGGACCTGCGAGAAAAATCGCACATTTGCAGTTACACCCACGCAGTAGATACATTTACATAGCGTCCTTCCTGTTTACAGGGCCGTAACCAGGAGGGTAGAAGAGAGTGCTACATATCTTCTAAAATCTTCTGAGCAGTCCTTAAATCCCATAAGATTAAGGAAAATCTATAGATGTGTAGAAAATTACAAAAGTCCCCTTAGAAAAACAATCCAACAACAAAATAGCAAAGGAAAGCTGAACTGTTACAAACCAAGATGCAATAAATATCGGGAGAGTAATTTGAACAATTTTACATGTGATTCATGAAAATCCAAGAAAGAGTTCCAAACAGATTTTACGATTTCTGCAAAATCATCTTCTGTTGATCTTCGGTTGTTAGCATAAGTTAAAAAGAAAAATTTAATTACATTATTTAAGTCAAAAGAATGTTCAAGAAAGACTGTTCGACTGCCTTAGACTTTTCGTCGAGCTTTTGACCCAAATGCTAGGCGGGCTTTTAGGACTGTTCGGGTCAATCAATTTTTCTTGAGCGATCTGTAAACTTTCATATCAATCACTTGATGGTTGATTTAGGCTAGACAAGCTTTCTGAGCTCGTAAAATCTTTTTAAATAACAGTTAGATTTTTTGAAATATCCGAAACACAATGCCAATGCTCAATTTGATTTTAATTTGCATTAATTTTAATTTAACTAGCGTTGACCAACACATTTCGGAACTGGAAGATATAAGCAGTGATTTTCCTTCTCCTAAGTTACCTAAGCTTCCTGCTGAGTAAAAAGTCTAAAGAATATAAATATAGTAAATTTACACGTATTCAAGACAGGTTACATTAGAACATGTCCAACGTTGCTAGGATCTCAAAATAAATACATAATACTCCATTCACTTTTATTCTGGACGCTGATTGGTTATTAGAATCTGACAGTTTTCCTGATGTAAATACAGTTTTCTACTATTAATTCAGACTTTTTTAAAAGGATTTGTAATACACAACTTTTAGGTTATATCAAAATGATAATTTAGGTTAAATGAGATGTTGCAAGATGTAGCCTTATTTTTTTATATTTCCATTTTAGATTAAAACTATATTTAAGTTTTTTTTTAATAATGTAAATTCTTTTTAAACGAAATTCACTCTAGAACACCTTCCAATTACTAATAAGAACATGTAAAATAAAGTAAGTAATTTTTTTTACCATATGGTATTTTGGCAAATACATCATCTCATACATCTTTGTCTCTCTTACATATCACATAAATGCAGAAATTGAGTTAGTGGTGCCACCTACTTACTACAGTAGAATACTATAAATTTTATATATTATCCAGAGCATAAATGCTGAGAATATCAAAATATAAGCGAATATATATTTCAATAAAAGAGCAAGAACAATGAATGTTTTGAACATATAAGTTGAAATTTCTCTAATTCATCTTTTTGTGGCATTCATCGTTATTCCCCTTGACCCTTCATATTTAATTAAATGTTAGAATTTCGATGCCGAAAAAACAACGTTTATTCCACTTCCATTGCCTCACTGAAAGAATTTGATTCATCATTACTGTCTGATTCTGAATCAGATTCTGCCAATGGAATAACAATAGGTGGAATATTTTCTATCGAAAAATTTTCCATATATTTATCCAATCGTCCAAAATTGACTTTTCAGTATCCACAAACACACATCTCAGTTTTGAAATGGACACAAGTCATAAGTTCAAAATCTTATCCTTAGATAGAGGCCAAGAATTTATATGCTTGTTATAATAGTTTTTACAAAAAGACCATCCCATTTCAATAGCAGTGGCAGTGGTATGGTGGTAATCTAAGAATCTCATCTCATGTTTTTTCAAAATCTTATCAATTTTGTTACATTTTCGTCCGACTTCTCTCAAAGACTTTAAAATCTTTTCTCCTCGCCCTTAAATTTTGCTGGATTACTTTTTATATATTCTGACTAGATTTTAACTGCGAAACTTTTCCCAGAAAATTAATTTTAGCGGTAAGGATGTGCGTTTGTTCACATACAATTTTACGTCCATTTACCTTTTTATGTTTATAACTCACCGATTTTAACATTTTGAATAATGTAGTCCTTCCCCCCTTTAAAGTCAAATTGTTCCAGTACGTCTGTTAGTAGTCGGCCTAAAGTAAAAAATTCATTTCTAGAGTTGTATTGTTAAATTATATGCTGCAAATCTTTTTTAAACAAGTAATTTTGAAATTTCCCATAATCTTTTTTCTTTTTATCCCAGTGTTTTTAACAATACTATACAGTAAATCATGTGGAAGACAAAAAAACTACCTCAATATATCTTCCAATCTTTTAGCAATTTTATAATTGATTAAATTGGGCAAATCCTTTTTAAACGGATTGAAAACTTTTATTATGTGTATGGTGTAGATCAATCGCTTAAGGTGTTTTATTTGGATATTAAATGAAGGTACTTCCTTAAGATGTTATAATTATTTATATTTCACAACCGGTTTTGACTTTTGTCATCATCTGTGAAAAATTTATTATGTGCTTTTTTGTGATAGAACGGATTACTTTCGGCATCTTGAACATATAATGATTTTGAATTATAATAAACTGAATATGCGTTGAATAAATTGCAATCATAAAAATAAATGAAATTGTTTATTTTTACAGCTTCTATTTTGTTTTCTAACAAGATACTTGATTCATTTCTAAGAATTAATAGTATAGTATGGAATTAGATATGGCAACATCTTGATTTTGACACTGACAGATTTGGGTTATATTACAGTAGTATAAATCTTATAAATTTGAAAACTTACGTCTTAGAACATAATAAAGTAAAACCATGAACAACTAACGTCCAGAATAAAAGTGAATGGATAATATTCAAACAGCAAAACTCGATGGAATATAAATTCGGCAGTATCGTAGCAATGGTTCTGTTTTGGAGTTAGTGGATTCTCTTGATTCAACCTGATTGACTGATTAAATGCCAATGTCGTCGGTTGCTATTTTCAACTAACTCCGAAGGAGTCGTTACTGAATCTGCGAAGTCTGTCTGTATATCTGTATGGCTATATGCTGTATGTATGTCCGCATTTTTTGTCAAATTCTGAAATTTTTACTTTAGAATCGTATTCTACATCAAAAAATAAGACAAGCGTGTACTTTTAGTTTTTGATATCACCTCGGAAACATGGTCAAAATGGCTGCCGAAGCCTGAAAAAATAAAAAAACGGAGTTCGTTGTGGTTATGCTTTGTATTCCCAGATGTTTGAATCTTAATAGCAATAGAAACAATGTTAGGTATAGTTTGAATCTAGACTAGAGTCAAAACAACAGAATTTGCTACTATTATAATGTCTGAATTAAATTAACAAACTAAGATTTAGCAGTGGATTATTTTGAACAAAAAATTTCAGTCATGAACTTCATCTTGAAATTACTGACAGTACGATGAGTTTCAAAGGCCAGAAAGTTTAAAAACCGATGAGTCTACATTAGTCGTGCTCGTGCTTGCACTTATGTTGACTTGAGCGGAATGTGACTCTTCAAAACAAATACAATTTAGTTTCTAGCTTGGATTGAGCTCGTTAGAATCGGAATGGACGAGAAAAGTTTACTCCATTTATTACACAAGTCAACAAAAAAATTTTTTTTTGGGGTTCTGTTCTAATGCTTAAATTCTGATTCTAGACACCGAAAACCACTTAAATTTCCAAATTTAGCTTTTAAAGTTTGCTTTTGTCTAATTTATGCCGATAATTAAGTTTTAAAGATTTTAATTGATTTTATGAGCAACAGATGGCAGCACTTTCAATAACCCGATAGTAAATTGAATATTATTTGTTAAAGGCCCATTAGTGAGTGTTTACTTGTCTATCACAGCTGTAATAACCGCCTTTGTTTATTACTAAATTAGAAAATGGCATCAAGACAGTGTAAACAGGATGTTGATTCATTCTGTTTTATTTGTGGTGAATTTATTAAAGTAAGGAGTAAGAAATTTGCTTTGGCAACAAATTTGAAACTTTGCGAAGCTTACGAAGCCTATTATAACCTGAAAATCCGGAATCAAGATAAAAATTGGGTACCTCACTTTGCCTGCGTTAATTGCAAAAATACATTGGAAGGTAAACAACTGAAATATGAAAGTTTTACAAATGTCGAGCAAATTTGAATTACACTAGTTGTTATTTTGTTATTTCTAGCCTGGTATCGAGGAGAAAAACGACACATGAAGTTTGCGGTGCCACGACTTTGGAGGGAACCTAGTGATCATGTGCAAGACTGTTATTTTTGTATCGTTAATCCAAGTAAGCGTCGATCTGGTGAAAATGCTGAAAAGATTTATTATCCTGATCTTCCTTCAACATCATCTCCGATACCTCATGATGAAAATTTTCCTATTCCATCACTTTCGGAATTAGATAACCTCGCAGTTCAATCTTCACAAAGTTCAACAGAATCCAGTGCACCACTAACCAACACCGATGGTAGTGAATTCATGTTAGAGTCGCAGAGTTTTGGACTACATTTCATAAGCTCAGCTGAATTCAATGACTTAGTACGAGACCTAAACCTACCCAAGAGCAAAGCACAGATTTTAGGTTCACGATTAAAGCAATGGAATTTGCTTGAAGATGATGTGAAAATAACTGATCAAAGAGAGCGACATAAAATTTTTTCATGTTTCTTCACGACAGAAGCCGGTATTTGTTACTGTAATAACGTGACTGATTTGTTCGAAGAAATCGGAATACCATTCGTACCATTTGATTGGCGGCTTTTCATCGATAGCTCTTCAAAAAGCTTAAAAGCTGTTCTTCTTCATAACGGTAACCAATTGCCGAGTCTTCTCCTAGCACATTCCGCATTGCTCAAGAAAAGTTATGATAGTGTGAAGATGATACTTGAAAAGTTAAAATATACAGAATACAATTAGCCAGTAATAGGCGATTTTAAGATGGTTGGTTTTTTGATGGGAATGCAAGGCGGTTATACTAAATATTCTTGTCACCTTTGCCTGTGGGACAGCAGAGCAGATTCGGTACATTACCAACGGCGTATATGGCCTAATCGAGCCGAATTTCAGATCGGAAAACATAATGTAAAGTCGAAACCAGTTGTAGAGCCTAAGAATGTATTGATACCGCCGTTACATATAAAATTAGGCCTAATGAAACAATTTGTAAAAGCTCTGGATCCAAATTCTGAAGCTTCGGAATATTTAAAGGGATTTTTTCCCAAATTATCTGACGCTAAAGTCAAAGCGGGTATTTTCGTTGGACCACAAATAAAACAACTAATGAAGAGTGATGACTTCACAGAATTTCTCAATGTTCGTGAAAAACGAGCCTGGGAGAGTCTTAAAGCAGTAGTCGATGGTTTTCTTGGAAACAACAGAGCTGATAATTATAAAGAATTGATTGAAACTATGCTTAAAAGTTTTAAAATTATGGGCTGCAGAATGTCCTATAAACTTCATATGCTACATTCTCACCTGGACGAATTTAAAGATAATATGGGTGCCTACTCAGAGGAACAAGGAGAACGTTTTCACCAGGATGTTATGGACTTTGAACGACGTTACCAAGGGCAGTACGGCGAGAGTATGATGGGAGATTATATTTGGAGTTTAATACGAGACAGCCCTTACAAACATAAGAGAAATACGAAAAATATTCATTTTTAAACCTAATTTTTAGTTATTTTATATTTATATGTTATTATTTATCACAAATATTGAATTAAAAAGACTTTGATGTTAAGTAAAAACTTTTCTAATCGCAATTTAAAATAAAATTTAAAAAAAAATAAAATCAGTGATTTTTTTCAAAAATTCGAAAAATTGCTCTAGTTTCTACAAAAGCAAACTTTGATCCAAAAAATAATTTTTTCCTTTAGTTTTAGCGTCCGAGAAATCAGAATTTCACATGCAGAAGCCAGACCCAAAAATCGTGTTGACCGGTGTTATTAATAATAATGTGAACTATATGTACACTACAAGTCACTTAGAATTTTGTCTAGAGATTTGAGATTTATAACAAGTTTCTTTTTGATATACCGACAACGTCTGGAATCCCACGAGCATGTGACTTACTCGGCTTGGCAGAATGCAAGTCGGGTGAATCGTTAGTCCAAACACTATGAGCACGAGCACGAGTAGTCTGGAAGCACCTTAACACTTACTTTCAAGGCATGAGTTATCTTCAATTATAAGGCTGGTCAAGGTTCCAGCCTCGAGATATGAAGGGAGGGAAATCGATAAGGATGTGGGAGATCCAATAGAGAGAAGAATGTTAAAACCATTCTAAAGCATAAAGTTTGGCGTTTTTTAGTTTTGGAACATATTTAGAAAATAGTATTATTGAACAGAAAAACTAGAATATAGTGCAGTTGAATTCGCTGCTACTAGTCTTGAATCTGTAAGATTCTTCTGTAAGGACTTTAATTTGCAAACTAACAAGAATAGGAAAAGATTCTGGAAAGAAACTCCTTGTCTTAAATAGTTCATACTTAAAAAAAATTGTGATGTGTTTACGATCTTGTCAGCTTGGGATTTGCTTATCTCGTATTTAACTTAAGTACCTATTCTGTTAATCTTGTTTTATTCCATACTAAAAGGAACTATTTAAAAGAAGCTAACCTAACTTCTCGATGTTGAATATTTTATTGTTAAAAACAAACGTTTCTTTTTCAGATTCTTAGTCCTTTATAATCTGTTTCAGATTAATCGATTATTTAACGAATAAACCTTGTATGATACATTCACATAGAGATTAAACAGAGAATAAAGTTTCAGTTTCATTAATGATACATTCAACGATAAAACGTGCTTAATATCATCCACTTTAATTATCAACTTACCTGCATTTTGTATGCACGCCTCCAGGCTAGAAGCTGTTGAGCTTGCGCCCTCATTTTTTGCCGTAAATCCCGGACTAATTTTCTGGCATCTTCAATACTCTCGACATCTGTTACGTCCATGTCTCCTTCTCCAACACCGGAACTTCGAGCCATGATCGAAACGGCACTTCTACCGACGTCTAAGCTTCCAGACCTGAAAAATAATAATTCCATTAAATCTCTTAATACTTTCTTTACATCAATAAAGATTGTGATGGATAATAAACGTAAAAGATCTCTGCTGGTGCGGAAAACTCGTCGGCGCGTTTCTATTGAAAAGATTAATAAACGGGGTGTCTTCTTTCATTTAATTATCGTCCTCTGTTGTGAATAGCAAGATCAAAAAAATGACTTTTAATTCAGAACTTTACTAAAACGCATTTCTTTAATGGAAATGCAGATTAAGTGAAGTAATTCGAAAATAGCGTACCTTCTACTAGAATAACAAGCTTGATTTTATTATGTTGTATTAAAAATAAAGAATTCTTTTCTGTACAAGGCTATGCTGTGAGAATTAAAGTATTTTGTTTCTGTATTCAAATGCAAATAAAGTTAGATATAAACATAAGAAGCTTATTATCATAAATTTTAAACGAAGTTACCAATTGTTGTCTCTAAAATTTACAAATTTAAGTTACATAATGCACATTCATTTAATTGTTTTAAATTAGATATGGATCTATGATGAATTAGATAAATGAGAAAATGACTTCAGCAAAGTCAAGTTAGAGACGAGAATTAAAAGAAAGCAACACCTACTTTGAAGTTTGAATGCGCTTGACAGTTAACATAGAAGCTTGGACAACGCTATTAGTCAACTAATCCTTAATCTAGTTATAAGAGTGATCCAATTTTTCTTAGTTAAGCTTTTGGATAAAACAAGCTTCTAGAAAATATAACAGGGTTTCCGAAATTCGTTTTCTAGGACTTCCATTCATTTAAATAACAAACCTGTTATAGTATTAATGTTGAGAGAATACTTATTACAACATATGAAATTTGAATATTTTTCATTTTCGAGTTACACCATATGTTATTTTTGCTAATTGCACTCCCACCTGTGTTTTAAATGGTGTAATTACGTAATATAACAAATCTCATCCGTTTTAATTTTAAATTATCCTAGTTTTTCACACGTACCTACTACGCCGCTTTAGAAATTACAACAAACATCCTTGTTTGGGTATGAAAGCTGTATTTAGTTCACAGTGATTTATAGTTTGATGTTTCGTAATTATTATGTAATAATCAGAGTGATCTAGGCAATTCATCTAAAAGGACGTGTAGGTGGAGTAGGAGTATTAAACATTATTATTTCCTATTTCCATTTTAAACACTCCACAATAACCTCTTGAACATATCGGCTTTACAAATTACGATAGGTACAACTTCCAGCGTACAAATCTTGATCGTATAAGCTTGTAATAATAAATATTGGAAATTTAATTAAAATGGCAGTTTCTCTTTACATTAACAATAACTTGATATGAAATTGTAAATGTTATTCAACTTTGTTTTTGTCTTTGATTAAATGTTGTTTATATAGTTTCACTCCAGAGGAAATTATAATTATGTTGAATATTTTTTTCTTAACTTTTAGTCGCGGTCTACTGTAAACAAAACCGCAAGTACGTACTAGGTGTGCAAAACGTTTATTTCGAAAGTACCATAAGTTACACCCACTTGTATAAGCGATAAACTACACGACGCTGACCTCGTTCAAAAACGTTTTCTTCCTACTTTTATGCAGTTCCAACTAGCAAAGCAGTGCAGTTTGTTATTAATGAAAACAAAGCGTTCATGCTGTTTATAAAATCTTTTCTACAATACGCTAACTCTCAAGTCACGACGGAAATAAATGTTGAAATGATGGTATACACTACGGAGACCACTGCCTGCTGTTATTTATTTTTAAAGACAACTTAAAAGAAAAAGTTTTAATTAGTTCCTTCTAAGAGTTGCTCGGTACTTTTTTTATAACTTTGGAAATATTAGTTAAGTAAAGGAAGCGGTATTTAGGTTTCCGTTTCAAAACGAGTTAATTTTTTATACAAAGACTTTTATTTAAATTAATTACTGCCAAATTGCGACAACTAAAACAGTTTGGGCATACAGGAAAAAGTTATATTGGAAGAAATAAAACTACCGCACTGTAGAATATTCCAAGCAGGAACAGATTAAGTCGTTACCGAGTCCTAGACGAAACTAATTATCCAATAACAAGTAAACAGTTTTTCAATTTTATACTTTCAATGTAGGCCACATGTTTTCTTTTTTCTTCTCAAAGTGTATTAAGAACTTTTTTAATCCGTTACGTTTAACCTTGTCCTTTTAGAAGGATGACTGTCTAGTGCGATAGAATTTTTTATCAATAAAATACTTTTAAACTAGAATTCGGAAACTTCAGCACTTTCAATAGTTAAGCATCTGAATATCTGCTCAACAAAGTCTTAAGACTTTTCACTTGAAAAAATCTATAAAATGATGGCATCCTGCGCAACTACGATGAGTTACACCTTAAATTCTTCTTGGAATACCTCCTAAATTCTAATAAGCGGTAAAGTGACCACAGTAGTCGAAGCGAGTCACAAAATAATAACAAATTAGAACTCTTGGTAAATGAAGGTCAGTGAGTTACAAATACTAAAAATGGTAGTTCCTCTGTAAATTTCCACATCGTACGATATTCAGTCAATCTGATTTTGTAGATCCTACTGGGCTACTCTCATTTGAGTCTAATGTCATAGTTCTATCGGACGGAATTTTAGGTACTCCTTCGAAATTCTACTTTGTAACATTACTGTTGATAAATAGACAGAAAAGGAAAAACCGACATCAATATTGAATTCGCTACTAAAGCTAATCTAAAACTTGAATTGTTTTTGACATACTATAATAAAATAGTTTAGAAAAGGATATTTGAACATCAATCTTTACATAGAAGAAAAGGATGTGAGAAAGTCACAATTCAAAGAACACGGGACATATTGCCCGTACACTTTTTTCGATTTATAACTAACAATACATATGAAAAGTTGAGTATGCCTGTAACTTAGTTACAGAAGTGATTTTCAGATGTGCTGATTCGGTCTCCATTATCAATGCGCAAGTGATTTGTTATCTTTGAATTAATTTATATGCAGTACGAAACTAAGATTGTCTATTGTCAAGATGATGATGCAAAAATTGGATACCCCAATTAGTGGAGTAAGATGTCAGCAACAAGTATTCAGACTTGGGGGCTGCCATTTCGATTCCTGTCTTGGATGTCGCGTCGGCGAAAAGACTAATGAATGCGATCTCCAGCATTAGCAGAAAGATACTTTTGAATAGATTTAAAGGCGTATATAAGAAAAATGTAGTTGGCTGAAAATAGCAGAATTCTTGAACAGAGGGAACTGTGTTTGATTTGTAATTGTGACTGTTGTTAAGTTTGGAAGTTTGGTAGATTAAGTAGGTTTCTGAAAGTAAACAGCATGCTTTGAGGATGGCAAGGTAATATCGCGATTCGCTCAGTCTCTCAATCTTGACCTCATCTCTTTCGAAAGATTGCAGACGGATGATATGATTTCTTTTTAGAATTTGTGTAAACGAAGTCTGGAACAGTTACTACAATATTGAGTGTACCTGTACTTTTCTGTATCTTCCCCAACGGCGAATAGAAGTTTTGTAGATGTGAATAAATGTGTATGGTAGACAGTTTGAAATAGTGAAATGACAAAATAGCGTTTTACTTCTTATAACCGGATTCTCAATCCTTGAGAGGGTGCCTTCAGGTTACCCAAGTTTCAGGCAAACGTAGGTCCTAAAGAAAAGTCGTTTTCCTACTAGATATTTGATCTTCTATCACAGGAATCAAGGTTTCAGTTGCGCAAGCTTGTCCGAAAGGTACTTGATCTTGTTCATAAACGATTTCGGCGATTTGTGAAAAGATGGTGATTCAATCTGTACGACAAGAGATTATTTCCTAGTGATTTCCCACCAGAAAAAATAATTAGTTTATTTAGAAGTTAATTCTTAATTAGGCAGTTGATTCATATGCAATCGCATTTCACAGCCTTTTTGATTATAAGTATCTTAAATTTAATAACATAATAAAAAGCTTAATTTCAAATTAGCTGATGTTTACGTTGAAACATTCTTGTACCATGAGTTTCCCAATTATGTTCATACGTATATTTTAGTAATTAAGTTTCATTACAAAATTAGGTTCTTATAAACCAGGAATAAGTTTTTCTTCTATATAGATCTATCACCGTTTTTTACTTCATTGCTGCCTGATGATGGAAGAGTGCTTCCGAAACATATAGCAACACAATATGTAAACCTTCTATTTAATAAATCTATGAAGAAGTGAAGGAATTAATTCTGTTTTCAGTTCTTGAGACACCCTGTATAGTAAATTATTAATCCATAAATGATTTCTAATAGATTAAGGATACACTAGCGACAACAACTAGGGAATACTAAAAAAAAAGTACATCGATAAGGTTTGTGAAATATTGTTTTATGTAATCGATGCTATGTTACTGTACATTTATTTTGATCAAAATATTAGTGCAATGCTGCGCTTCGTCTTTGTCTTGCGGTTAAAAAAACAATAATGTAAAGCCTTTTTATAAGACCAAGGTTGTATGTAAAGTGGTGGATTTGCTGCAAGCAGGATAGATGTTGTCAAAGTGGTAAATGTTTCCCAAACGTAAACAGTAAGAGACGAAGCGCATCATTGCACCATCTTGACCAAAATAAATGTATGTTAACATAGTGTTGGTTACATAAAAAATATTTTCACGAACCTTTTCATTGGTACCCTTTTTTTAATAACCCACAAATTTTTACCCGCTAGTGTATGTACATCCTTTCCTTGGTTTCAATTTAGAAAAGCTACAACAAAGAACTACATATCGTTTCTAAAACAATTTTCAAGTAAAAGAATATCCAACATTACACTGCATAAAAAATCAAAGAAAGTAACCGGCATGTGAAGATAAAATAATTTTCATTCCATTAAAATAAAGTTCATACGAAAATTAAATTAAAATATAGCTTCACCAATGTTAGTTACACTACTGTCTAAAAGATTTTAAATATAACATACATATAATGCAAGTTGGAAAAGGTTTTTCGTGTATGCTTTGTTTATTCTGAGCTTTTTAGAATTCTAAAGGTATTTCTGTATAAAGCATATAAAACAAACTATTTGGTTTTTACTGTTATTTAATACAGATTGTAGCTCTAGTTTCTTGGATGGTTATTAAAAATAATCAGAATTCTATTTTCACAAATTGATTTATTGTACGTGGAAAAATATTATTATTATTATGATTGCAAATAACCCTAAAACATAACTTTATAAAACACTGTTACGATTTGAGTTTAACTGTCAGTGACATGTCAATAAAACTGTATGACTGATGTCTTGATAAAATATTTAATAATGCAAAGGAGTGTTTTACGATCAGTTTGGCAAATTCAAAAGGTGAATATAAAATTTACATAGGTATGAAGAAATGCGAATAGCACATAAAAGGAGCGGTATATTTTCGAACCAAGAAAATGATACTCCTGAATTCTGACAAATGGAATAATAAATTTGCTCTCGGAGCATGTATTGCATTTTTCATTCAGTTGCTGCATATATCACGCATGTAAATTCTGGTCTTCGATACTTTTCAGGCTGACCACCCTAGGTTATTTGCATGTTAACTAACACAGATATGAATAGCACAATTTAGAAATAATTTACGAAATCTATTTAAATAAAAATGGAATTTTTATAGACACTACAATTCATCTTGAAACTATTTTTATGGGATTTTTAATTTTGATTGGCAGTGATGCATATATCCATTGAAGTACGATCTTACTTAGTTAGAATATTGATAGAGCTGGCTTTGTAAAAGACTGAGAAAAATCTGAAAAGTGCTTTAGGGCCAATTTTTGTTTCTTAGTTACGTCCTTTGACTACCCAAAAAGTTTAGTCGCAATTGTTGCATAAAACACCCTAAAATGAAATAAATAATACTTCATCCAAAACTTTTCTACTGCAACCAAATATTTTCATATAAAAGGTTATTCATGATTAAGACGTTTTCTTATATCATAGTATAATACTACGGTAACTTCTAAACTAAGACTTGTAAGTTGTAACTCGTCAGGATTTTAAGTTTTGGTTTTGTCTTGGCCTTACCTCATAGTGTATAATGTGTCTGAATTTCAAACAGTCAAACTTGAGAAGCATCTAGAGAATCCAAAAAACCAAGCGGAAAGTCTATGCTAGAATTTTTCAAAAAATTCTATTTTATATAACTCCATTACATTTTTTACCAGGAAAATGAAATACGTGTTGTGTGAATTATTATTGAGGTTGTCATTCATACATAATGAAAAAATCTTCCTCATCCATCCTGAAGGGCGCTCTAACTATGTAATTCTGTGAAAATATCTAGAATTATAACCGTTTCATAAAGAACTTCTTATATGCAAAACTAAAAACTGATATGATAAGTGATGACAAATTTCTGATTTCGGTTAGATACTTACATATTGCTACTGGAGTCTAAAAAATTCCATTCACAAAAAGACCTGAACTGAACTGAATATCAAAAGTTTTGACTAATAAAGCAGAACAAATGTCAGAAGCAACTACGAGTACGATTTAATTGTCTAGAGATATAGGAAAGAAAATCTAATTTTATACCAAAAAGCATCATTAAAAAGATGACTGTTGCTGGATATGATAGATATTCTCTGATAGTCTACAAAGCAATGATATAATGGGCTTCTATTCAAACTCTTACTAGAATAATTTAAGACTGGAAAAGTGACATTTGACAAAGTACTAAATAGTAGCAGTAGTAGTTGGTAAGTAGTAGCTCTTCTAGAATCCGGATTGTTCGACTTGTCACAGTGGAAAGTAACATACTGTTAGATTGTTCAAAATGCAAATATAATAAATAGTGTAACGGGTATGACAAAATGAATTCTATTGGAAAAAAATGTTTTCTTTTTCATTACTGTAGAAGTGGACAGAATTGTCAACCTAGTGACTATTGAAAGAGATAGCATACTTACATTTTCAATTATTTCTTTCCTTTGTGACTACTGGAGTCTGCCAAGCATTAAACTTCAAATTGTAAAAATTAATTTACAGAATTGACAAGGTAAGATTAAAAATGATTTTATAAAACGCAAAAAGTATCTATTGGCAAAATGCAGACTTTTAAATAAAAAAATATGTACCTGTTCATTAGAAAAAAATCTTAGTTGCTCCTTTACCTTGTTATGTCGATTAACGTTTATAAACAAAAAATATTAATAGTTAGTTTCAATGTATTTTTAAGAAATAGTTTATTAGTTTCCCTATTCAGCAATTTCAACGTAAATTAAATTATTTTTCCAGTAACAAGATATGATATAGAATTATAGAACGATTTCTTCAGCTTTCCCGGACTTATTGTTTTATTATTTTTCAATAACTACGTTCCCTCATCAAGATAGATAGCAAAAAAGGTTGACAGGAAAGTAAGTAATATCTCTCTCTTATTTTCTTTTTTGCTACCGTCCACCTATTACAATTAAAAACTACCAGATTTAGGTTAGACTGTTTCCGTTACTCCCACACTATAGAAACCTCATCAGTAAGAAGATTAACATTTAATCTAATTTACTCGATCCATTTAATTTAATTAACTTAATACTCTTAACAGCTAGTCAATACTTCCAAGTTAGTGTTTCAACTTGAAAAATCATTTTCAATTTCTATGTTCAAAGTAATAAGAAGATAGAGAAAACACATGTCTTCTGCTTGTTTCTTACAGAAACTTAACATATTATCATTTGACAAGCGTGCAAGACGAAAAAGTCGACAAGGGAAACATACAACATAAAGTAAGGCCGACAGAAAAGAAAGCAAACAAGAATATTGCAGGCACAGAGAATGGTGCCCACGAGTTTTGTTTAAAGGTGCTTTTTATTCTAGAACAGGATTTGCGTTTTTAATTTTACAAATAGCTGTTTCAAACTGTAAAGGGGTAGGTAGATACTACGTATGATTGTCGTAACTGTGGTAATTAATGTTTCAGAATAAAGCCTAAAAGTCTGTATTCTGCTATTAGAAGTTTCAATTTTACGAACGCAAAATCCGCGAAGTTTATCTGTCAAATGATATCTTATTTATCTGATTTTTATAAACTTGGAAATGGAAGAAAAAAGTTTCTTGAAAAAAGATACTAAATAAGAGTTTGTAAGATTCTCTGAAAGCATTTACCGATTTTCGACAGTTTAATAAAAAAGGTACAACTTGTTGTTTTTTTGCCTTCTCTTTTCTTACACGGAAAAACACAAGCATTTAGCTTTTAGCAAAAATCAGGAGATTACACAATTTACACCTTTTAAGTACCTATAAAACAGTGTGTACTATTAACAGACGCTAACGGGCTTCAAAGTTACAAATTTACAAAACTTCTAGAAGAGTTACAGTTTCACAAGACTTTAAACGGAAAATAATGTCAAGGTGAAGAAGTTTGAAAAATTCAGACAGTTCTAGCTTATTTTGATGACAGGGTGTAACAAGGGACTGCAACAATTTAGATTATGAAGTGTTTATTTTTTCCTGTTATTAAATACTAATATCGGTGTGTAAAGTTACAGATCATGTTTTCATATTTGTGAATTAGAAATTTTAGAATTCATTGGTCAAGCTTTCCTATTGTAATAGTCTTAAGTAGTTAAACCTATTTACTACATCATCAAGATGCTGCGCCACAGGCGCAGCGGCTTTAGACGCCATTACGTCTCTCAAGCCATGGAATTGGGCTGAAGTTGTGGAGTGGGTACCTGAACGCGGAGCTTGTCTGCTGGTGTTGAATCTTGAGTGGAGATGTTCCATAGGTGTGTGCAGTCTTCCGGGTTGTATTCTTGAGTGGTGTTTGAAGGCGGCGTTGGCAAGGCAGTGAGGTTTCTTGCGTATCTCTTAAAGGCGGTTTCGTTGGCCAGGTGGTGATCTTGGATTCTGATGCTGGATGGTGTGGACGACGACGACGGTGATAGGCGAATTAATGTTGATTGTAGACGATGTTGGTGGGGCGCGAGCGTTGTGTTGTAGGGATTTGGGTTTGTTGGTGTTGGGAATTGATTTGTGTGAAATTGATGTTAGGAAGTAGAACTGTAGTTTGATGATTGATTTAAGTGATTTAAATGTTTTAAATAGGAATTGGTGAAGGTTAATAGAGATAAAATGAAGGTAAAACGGTTTTCTTCAGAACCATAACCCCCCGCAGTTTGCGCTACGGGAGGATTTGGAAGGAATAAGGGAGTGACGGACGGAAGATGAATTTTGGCAGGAGTGGATGTTGCATTCGGGGAGTCTCGGGCCCAAATGACAACGGTGGCGGTGTGGATGCTGGTGCCTGCCCCCCCCCCCCCGAGTAGGTTTAGCGGAAGAGGCTGAGAAATTGAGGTTGGTGCCCCGAACCCAAGCACAGGGTGCCGGCTGCTGGATGGGGACAACTGCTACCCGACCTCCCAATCGGGCGAGTTGTCGTTGGTGGAGTCTGCTGCTTAGTATTCATCTTCGGTGCATCACCCCTAGGACGGACACCGGGTCGACTGCCTCTCTGCTCACTCGAAGCCGGACTGAAACCTATTTGATTAATGTGGATTCCTTTATACCGTTTAAGATTAAAAAAGACACGTATTTCTAACTGAACTTGTAATAAAGTTTTCATTGAGAAATAGCTTTAAGAAATTAATTGTTTGAAAATTCCTTCTTGCTCAAATAAAGTTTTCCGTATATGGTTTTGGTAAGCGGTTATGCATTGCCTACTTTAGTTAAAAAAGTCTTTTGCATTTCGTTTAACAGTTCTTCGATTTTGGGTTTCCAGTAGTTGTTACTAGTTTCAGCCAACTCGCTTCGACTATCAATGATCAGGCCAAATATTCAATTTGTTATGCCCAGTGCCTTTGAAAATGACAAGTTTAGAAAAGTTGTTCTAAGAATCGAAAGTACAGCCATGACACAACATCTTAGATACTAAAGATTTCATCATTCATTATCTTTTCAAATGCTATTCAAATATTTGTTCGTATTGGTATATTTATTCTTTTCATCTTTGGATGCTGCCAAAGAGCTCTTTACTTGAAGCATTACAATTACAGTAGTTACTTAAACTTTTTTCTACATTTGATCTACAATGCACTTTATGCCAGATAGCGTGCAAGCTTGGTTTTGGCTTACTTGCTTTAGCAAGTGTATATCAAACTTGCCACAAGCTTGACGTTTAAGCTACAACGCTGGCGCAACTCCCTCGCTTGGTTCACTTTATTTGGCAAGTGTATAACAAGCTTGATACAAGCTTGACATTTAGAAGCTTCATCGCACAGTTTATTCGAGTTGCTACATCTCAACTAGAGCTGCAATCGCGCCTGCGTTTACTGTGCTTGCTGAATGCCGACGCGACGCCGAGATATTATTTATTTATTATTAACGTTTTGCGTTCAAAGTGAAGATTTTAACGTTAAAACAGTGATTCCTGGTTTTCAATAAGTGTTTGTTCTTATTTTCAACAAACTGAGATTTTCTGTTATTCTTGCAGCAAGAAAATGGAAGTTAAGAATAAAATACTTTATTCAAATTTTGTTTACCAGTGAAATCCAGTGAAAATGCAAGCATGATCATGACGAAATTTAGAAAAATCGAATATCTCGAGAACTACACGAGGTATAAAAATCGAATATCTCAAGAACTAATCGAAAAAACTATTCGAGATATCGAATTACCGATTAACTATCTGTAATCACGAGAAAATTGTAAGTTAATTTCATATACTATAACATGTTTTGTAAAGTTACGGGAACATGGCAACAAACAGACAGAATGTACGAATTCAGATAACTTATACGAAGTTTTTTAAATTTCGTCGGAAATGCCATCTTGATGCAATTTTGTTTAGTTTAACAAATAATTTCATAAGACCGAACGGTAATAGTTATTTCAAGCAACCATTTTGAATTATAACGGCAAAATCATAATATTCTAGGATTAATAATTTGAGGATTGAATAAAACGTAAAAGTAATAGAAAGGTCGCCAGAAATAGACATTTATGGGAACAACTTGCAAAATGCTTTTTAACGGATTGTATAATGTGCATGCCGTGTGTAGGTCAGTTATGAAGAGTGGAAAAATACCTTTTAAAAGACGTAAAAGCATAATTTATGATGGGGTCGCAAAAGTTTGCAGAGGTTTAGTGTTTCAAGGAATATTACAAACCCTCTCTTCTTGATCCTTCAACCTATGCATGTAAAAAGATGCATCCGAGCTGCAGTTAGAAACAAAACGGACTCCCGCAATTGTTACATTTTCAAGCTTGCCTAAGTTTCAGTAAAATAAATAATTTTAATGTTTTGGTGTTTTATATTAGAGTACTATTTATTATGTATGCAAGTGCACAAACAATACTGTACCTATTTCACATGATGTGGTACATAATACTTATCATTTATGTACTAACTATAATAATACGTTTTTTGGTTTTCTTTGCAGAGCTCACCGCATAAACGAAGGAATTAAAATGAGAAACCAGTTTAATATATTTTTTACATTAAATAAATTGTATATACATTCGAACTTCGATAACTCGAACCTGAAGGAAACGGTAAAAAGCTTCAACTTGCGAAAAATTCGACTTATTAAATTTTGTTTTGGTTGTACAGTTTACACTTTCTACTGTATTGCAACTTAGCAAAATCTGATTCCCGTTGCCATTTTCACGGCTTTAATATGTGGAAAGTGCGTGGTTATCACTGTAAGCATGCGACAAGTCGATGATGCTTGTTTAGAACACTCCAACAATGACAGTTATGCGCACTTGTTTGCACTTATTTTAAATATAGTTATTCTGTTTTGTTTGCTCTTATGGCTTTTTCAATATTAGAATTAATCCATTTCATGTGATATTATGTTTTGGGCATAAAAAGTTTTGACTGTCGAAGTTTTGCTCTGTCGGGTGGCTGATGTGCAGACTTTGATAAATAGGCAAATTAAAAGATTTTCATGTTTAATGACATTTTATATGGTTAGATTGCATGCAGTCTTTAAAGTACATGCTTTATATATAAATCATAACCGCTCAGGACTTTTAAGATTGAGTTATTCTTAACTTCACGACCAGCTTCATTCGAGATATCGAAAAATTCGAGTTATCAAAATTCGAGTAACCAAGGTATTTTTACATGGACATATATAGAGCTTTTCTGCGTAATCTTCCACTACTTCGAGTAATCAAAGTTTTTGTCTTATCGCGGTTCCAGTTATCGAAGTTCGACCGTATATAGTGTAAATAATCGTATTGTATCGTAATCCTAGCCCCATGTACCGGCGAGCCAGTATCGGTTTAATGTAAATAATATAAGTATGAATTACAAATTGTAAATACATAATGTAAACGTTGTGTACATTGTGTGTAAATATTGTTTTTATTTCATTTCAGCAATGTAAATTTTTAAAATTTTGTGCTGTTCCCCAACTTGGCAATCTGTTAATTATTTTATGCTATTGCAAATGCTACAGATTTAATTCTATTTGACAAGGTCTTTTACTCCCGAAAACAACATTTGTAAGTGGAAAAGTGGGACTAAATTCATCAAAATATTTATAATTTCCTGTAAAAGGCTAATTTAAATAAAACCCACTTTCATTATTTGTTTCTTTGTTTTGTTATGGTATGATCATTAAGATTAAAAACAAGTTCAATTCAAGCTTGTTGTATTCTTAAATAATTCATGCTTGAACCAAGTTTGATATACACTTACAGGCTTGACATGTGTAACCTACTAAAAGCTAGTAAAATATGCTCGACACAAGCTTAACAAATACTCTTATTTCAAGTTTGTTGCATGCTTGCAGGCTTGCTATGCAAGCTTGTCATGCGGAGACTAGGGAACTTGATACAAGCTCAATATACAAAATGTTTATAAATATTTCTGGGTCCAGTGGGCTGTGAATTCATGCTTGGAGCTGCACTTGCCTCCTTTTGAAAAACATGTATTAAAATGTTTGTCACCTTACACGCATTTCATCGTTGTTGTGATGGTTACCTAATCTTATATTTTTTAGGAATTAATAAGTTAAAATTAGTTGTTAATTAACCTACAATTTTAGCCTTGAAAAAGACTGTATCGTACAATAAGTGCAATCAGAGAAAAAAATCTGGAACAATAGAACAAATTTCAGCACAAGATTAACTAAATTGCTAAATGCAGGACAATAACATTTGCAAATAACAAATGACAGAAAACAAATACATATTAGTTGTTGAAATAAATCAACAAGGCGGCATATCAAAATTAGATTCCATAGCCAACCGGGCCCAGAAACATTTATGAACACTTTGTATAAGCTTTCAGGCTTGTCAAGGGAAGCTTGCATCCAGTTTGCACCTTTGCCATGATAAGCTTACTTGAAGTTTGTTTCGAACTATTTTTACTATCTGGGATAGTGCTTCAGGCGTTTGTACTACAGTATTGGTTCCTTTATTCGATTCTTTTCGAATACACGTGCTTTTGCCATTTTTGGATTTCTTTTTACAAAACTGGCCCTTTTCCATTTTGGTTATTTCCACACGAGTACATTCTTAAATTTTTATTTTCACTGTTTTTGAAGAAATGTCCACGTGCAATAACCAACAATATTAATACAAAATCTAGAAGAACGTAGGTATTACTTGAATGGCAATTACATTCATAATACCTATAGCTATTGCTCAAGATAGGCAAGCTGAATTATACAAATAGCCAATTTACCAAATAAATTTATGTCAAGAAAACCTAACGAAATCTAACGTAAGAAGAAATATAAACCTAACAAATATATGTTAAATAATTCATCGATCAACTTAAAGAGAAGGTATAAACACGGTAAACAGCGATGACTGAAGCAAACGTTTCTTTATTCTAGACGTTAAATATTTTATTAATGGATGGCACCGGGACAAGTTCCAAAAACGCGATTGGTTCGAAGGTAATTCGTGATCTTGCAAAACCGGCCGATTCTGCCAATTCGTATACAGGGTGTTTGGTTCACCGCCGTATATCCAAAAAGAGATGGTAGAAGACATGATTTGGAACTTATCTAACCTAATATACTATTATACAAAGTGTCACAGTTTTTGAGATATTGTCATTTTTCATAATTTCACCCAATTGGGCGTATTTCCCCATTTAAATGTGAACACCGCACTATTGGAAACTTTTAATTTGCAGGTAATGATAATTTTATAATCTTTCATAGCTATTCTACCAATTTTAGTCATTTCCACTCACTCCTACAAGGAATTAAACAAATTAGACCTGGAGAACGTTAAAAAACTTATTGACTCCAAAATTTAACTTTTACTTTATAAAGCTATAAAAGAGAAAAATCCAATGGGTAATTATGTTTAATCATTTTTAAAAACATCCTTGTTCTTTGCCCTTTAAAATGACATATTACATTTTTTTATCACCTGCAGATTCTTAGGACTAACAGGCGACTGAATACAAAGGAATCTACAGGTTAAAAGTGTGATATGTCATTTTAAAGGGTAAAGAACAAGGATGTTTTTAAAAATGATTGAACATAATTACCCATTGAATTTTTCTCTTTTATAGCCTTATGAAGTAAAAGTTAAATTTTAGAGTCATAATTTTTTTTAACTTTCTCCGGGTCTAATTTGTTTAATCGCTTGTAGGGGTGGATGGAAATGACTAAAACTAATAGAGTAACTATAAAAGATTATAAAATTATCATTACCTTCAAATTAAAAGTTTCCAATAGTGCGGTGTTCACATTTAAATGGGGAAATACGTCCAATTGGGTGAAATTATGAAAAATGACAAAATCTCAAAAACCGTGACACTTTGTATAATAGTATATTAGGTTAGATAAGTTCCAAATCATGTCTTCTGCCACCCCTTTTCGGATATACGGTGGTGAACCAAACACCCTGTATATTCGTACACCCAAGTGGTTAGTAAATGACGTATTTATCCAAGGAATAAATGCGCCAAATTATAAAGGTGGGATTTTCGCTGGGAAATGTTCCGAGTTTACAACTAATCAATCTTACTTGAAAGTGTCCTTTTTTGCATCAAGACGTTAAGTACTACTAAGATATCATCAAACAACATTTCAAACAAATCATCCCAAATAACGTCAGAAACTATAGGTATACGAATCCAAAAATGCAAAATAACAGAAGAGACAAATAATAATAGAAATAGAATAATGAAAACATTTCATATTTTGGCAGATAAAAAGTGAAGTTTCCTTAAGCAAAAACAAAAGTATTGTGTATTGCCATTAATTAAAAGAAATTAATAAAATAAGTTCTAAAATCTAAACTTTTCATTTCGTTTGATGCATCTATAAAATTTGAACGTATAATGTAACTCTAGCTCTAGATATTCTTCAACATCTTCAGTTGATTTTGAAAGGAAATATTTATTCAGAATTTCTTTTTTAATTTATTACATACTGCACTTTGCAATATAATTAAAAACAACACTAATATTTACGATTTACTGGAAAGGTTATTTAAATTCCTTTTGTAATTATTAGTTTAACTACAATAATTTAGTTCAAGATAGCCGAGATTTCGACTGGAAGCTATTTTTAGATACAAATATACCTAAGTAGAGCTGTATCTAACAAGTTACAAATAAAATAGAAATAAAATCATTTTATGGTATAAAGAAATGAAGCGTGGTGCTTAACATTCCTAAACAAGAAACTTTCATGGCTCCAAGTATGGAAATTGCTGAGATAAAGGTTTTTGTCTTTTTTGCTTAGGTGCACAGAGAACGCTGCACTTTCAACGACCTTGTGTTATTACGGCAAGGCCGTTTAGTACAACCTCCGCCTCTTACTGACCAGCAACGACTTTATGAATTATATTTTTAATTAAATCTCTATATTTTAAAAATCATTCTGGATTTCTTAACAACACCGCTGCGCTAGTTACCTTTCTTTTTCAATGTTCAACTTGCAAAATAAACGTTTTACAATTGTTTAGCGTGAAAATATTTTGCTCTATTTTTTAAAACCAGCTTCAACTATATATCATTTTGTAGTAAAATGTAAGAGTTAAAAATCATTTAAACTTGTTTTAAAAAAAATTAAAAATGTAATAGAAAGAGAAATATATAGCATGAAAAACACTGTTATAAATAATTTACATTTTGTTGGTTAATTCAATTAGAAGACTGTCACTGAGGAAATGAAATGACTTGGCTTTCTAGCTAGTGTTCTCCAAAACGTTAGGTGAGACACCCAAGGGGAGCACGAAATCGTATTTGAGGAAGCATGAGGTAATACATTACGAAAAAAAATAAGTTACTTTCAAACAAGAACTTGACTAAGCTTGATGAACTTCAAAACTAACACCTGCCATATATTAGTGATTTCCGATAAACATACGTTCTTTAAATATTATATATCTTGAAATTAATGTATAAATACTTACTAGAACATTTTTATTGTCGTGTAGACCAGGCAGGTGCTTCATGTTGCCAATTGCCTAAATTATTATGACTTTTAATGTGGAAAAACTTCTTCGTTAACTGAAGCGTCAGATATTGTTAAATTATTAGCGGGAGCAAAAGATAAAAGCTTGTGGCGTGCTACTCTACAAATCATTATCTTAGTCATACTTCACAGTGCACTGCTGTGATTTAGTTAATCTACGTGTAGACACTCTATCTGACTATAGCAAACAAGATTGATTATGAAGAAATCTAATAGGGCATACTAGTCACTACTAAATAGTTGGTTTACACTCTTTTAAGATACTATCAATCCTAAATTATTATCCACTCCATGATTCGGGAAGTTGCACATGTTTTAAAATAGTCTGTACTGTCATCTTCAGAAGTATTCAACATTTCTGCCGAATTATTGTATTGTATGTGGCATTCCATCTAGTGTTGAAAGATAAAATGCTTTTGCTGACCAAGGAAGTGTTGAAGTGTATTTACATCAGAAACTTGCGGTATCTTCTAAATGAAAGAACATCATAGAATCTAACACTACGCTACTAACGAAGACAAAGAAAGCTATGCGTGTAATTTCCAAGGGTTCTTCAGTTCGTAATGTATTATGTTTCGAATAAACCTTTTTCTGCAACACCGTTATAGCCACTCTATCTATTATGAGCCCCTAAATATCTTTGGAAAATCCTGGAAATGAAACTTGTATATATAAAAATGTCAAAATTGGAGAACGGAAAAACTGTAAGAGAATCTTCCACAAAAAACAACGCAAAGCAATATACATACTAGATGATTTTGCAGATTTTGAGATACCTTCGATTCGGTAACTATTAAAACTAGATTTATAGCTAAAAGAAAAATAAAAACATTAAGTATAACTATAAGAAGACTCCCTACATACAAAAAGACCTGCTGAACTTAAAAATATTTTTTTGTAACGTCAAGAAGAAATGATGATTTTTTTTTATATCACTACGGACAGGCCTATTTACAGCGCTATTCACTCATAATATTCCTCAAACAAAGCAATTACATCATAGTTAATTCATAGTTCGATACAGAGGTTTTCTGGATCACTCTGTATACACATTTTTATGATGCAATGGATAATTTGCCGTTTGTAGGAAGGCATGTTACAATCTTGATTTTTAAGTGTTTCTTGATAAATATTCATAAAGGCATTCAAGAACAAAATCTTAATTTTGTAGTTTGCCAATTCTGTTGTTCAGAATTCTAATTTAGTAATTTTATACTCTGATAAAAATCTAAACACAACTGAAAACGTCAATAAGGAATAATCTTTAGATTTAAAATTCAAATGTGCACTTAATACGTTTTAAACACGTTATTCTCAAATTCACAAGACAGTTGTTTTAGAAAGTATTAAAAATCTGTTGCAGAAATGTCTACTCTTACTTGTTACGTAACGATAATCGCAACATTAAAATTGCATTTCCTCCGGTCGATACGGAAAAGAACTGCTGTAATTATCATTTTTAAATTTTAAGCGCATTTGAAAAACAGGGCACCATTAGACTTGAATAATTCACGTTGTATTTATGTTTATTTTTATGCGTATTATTATTTGAAATGTAAAGTACAAAATAACGTAAAAAATACAACGTGAAAGTAGAATAGTAGAACGTATGTAGAGCAATTTATTTTGCATACAGATTTCTTGCATGGATTCTGGCAAGTTGACAAAAAGAGAATAAAAGTTATACTTTTGTATAATTTGTTGTAACATCACGTAGTATACGGACTACTTTGGTTAATTTTTCTCAGTATTACGGTTATTTTAATGTACCCACGGATGGTTGTTTTAATAAGCTCACCTAAACATTATATTAAATGTGGAATTTCTGTATTAGGTTGTTTTGGAGGAATTTTATGTGTTGGCCGTATAATATAACAAAAGGTAAAAACAATGTTTATGCAAATACAGAACCTAATTGAAAGCGAAATGAGCAAACAGAACTTGTTATTTTAGTTTAACTACTTAGTGGTTAAATATAGTGGTCATCAAAAAGGATAATATCATACAATAATGGTTATGAAAACAAAATATTATACAGGGTATTTTTTTTCATGTGATGATTCTCTAGGCTATTAGCTATAGAAACTGCAGTGGCACCATGGAATTGAGAATTTCGATGTGATATTTGTGGCCATTTTACAAATTTGTATGGATGATACGTCACTGTAAAAATGAAAAATCTTGGCATTTCCAAGGCATACACGCAACTTATCTTTATAATTATTCTATGTTACAGATTCTTCTTCTTCGTGTATTTCAGAAATACACATTATTATCAAATAGTTTTTCTCATGATAGTTATCGTACAGTACCTGTTATTCTACACATATTCATACTCGATATCCTCGTATAAACCGAAGATGTAATATAGAACAGCATACTTCTCCGAAAAACCCATGTCTTGCCATTGGAAAAATAAATAATTTTGTCATTTCCAGATTTTATATCTAATTCAGCAAAGAGAGTTGTTTTTATATCGTTCTCTTAGGACACGTTGTTTTCTAAATTTCATTCTGGCACGATACTAATTGAGTTGTAAAAATACGGACAATAGACAGATTAGATCTTTAGCAAATAGCAGCGAGTGATTAACATGTAGTAATGAAACGAGCTTTAGATACACATGTCGTAAAGGAAGTATGTTTCTTTACTGAAGATCAGTTTTATGTACAGTAATTCTTTATCGACTACAGCGCGACCAACCTCAGAAAAGCCCCGGAAAATATGCGAACTAATTTCAATAACAAACAACGTCGACCAATCAGAAGTGTAATTTTATTCGAGTACACTAACTGACAAAACATCGTCTTAAAACCATCGCATGTTATTGGCGATATTTAGTTTTATTTAAATTTTCATTCGAAAGATTTTTGGATGCGAGTGTACTTGGTTAACATGTAGCTCCCCGTACACGCCCATTCAGGACTTTTCTGAGGTTGGTCGAGCTGTATCTGGTTAGGGGTTAGCTTTCATACTAGCTAGTTTGGAATGGAATACACTATAAGTATCCTTATGTTTATGAATGAAACAGAAATTAAATAGAATTTAGTGTCTAGTGGAAGAGTTAGATATAAAGGGTTTTCCAATAAGAGGTGTTATTTTGATATTCAAAGAAAAGTGCCATTTTTTAATATAAATGATCGGATGTTTATTTCATTATAAAGAGGAAGGTATGCCGTTAATAGTGGAAAATAACATCAGGCAAATGACCACCACGACCACGCTTACAGGACAATATCCTTTTCATGAAATTTTCCATAACCAAATCGCAAAGTGGCTGCCCTATGTCCTCGATAGCCTCACGAATTCCATCTTTGAGGTCTTGAATCGACGCTGGGCTGTTGGCGTAGACCTTCTCTTTCACGTGGCCCCAAAGAAAGAAGTCGCAAGGTGTTAAATCACAAGATCTCGGTGGCCAACTGTGATCACCTCTTCGAGAGATAACACGGTCCGGAAACTTTTTCCGTAAAAGATCAATGGTTTCGTTGCTTGTGTGGCACGTAGCGCCGTCTTGTTGAAAGTAAACGTTGTCCAGATCTATACCATCCAATTCCGGCCATAAAAAATCGTTAATCATCTCTCGATAGCGCAATCCAGTCACCGTAACTGTTGCTCCAGCCTCATTTTCGAAAAAGTAAGGTCCAATGACTCCGCCGGACCATAAACCGCACCAAACAGTCACACGTTGAGGATAGAGAGACTTTTCAACAATAACTCTTGGATTTTCTGAGCCCCAGATCCGACAATTTTGCTTGTTGACGAAGCCACCGAGGTGGAAATGGGCCTCATCACTCAAGATGATTTTTCGATGGAATTCTGGATCATTTTCATGCATTTCAACGACCCAATCAGCAAAGACACGACGTTGTTGATGATCGGCCGGCTTGAGTTCTTGTGTTAACTGGACTTTATAAGCCTTAAGACCCAAATCTTTATGCAAAATACGGTGTAATGACGTTTGTGGAATGGCTAATTCCAAAGAACGACGAGGAATGACAAACCTGGGTTTTCTTTAACACTTTCGGCTACAACAGCAATATTCTCGGCTGTTCTTGAGCGACGTGCACGGGTTTTATTCTTCACATCACTAACTTGTCCCAAGAGCTCGAATTTTTTCACCAATTTCTGTATTGCGGTCCGACAAGGTGCTTCACGGTGACCCAAAAATGTTCGAGTTTTACGAACCGTCTCTGCCAAATTTTCACCATTTTTATAGTGAATTTTAATAATTTCAATGCGTTGTTGAAGCGTGTATCGTTCCATATTTATTAATGGCGTAGTTTCTACTTGTCAAATGTCAAAAAATGATAGCTTCAAAAGTGACATCTACCGAAATAGCGGGCTATTCAAAATAACACCTCTTAATGGAAAACCCTTTACATTACAAAATGATTACCAAAATTCGGAAAATATTAATTTGCAACCTCATTTTTTTAAATAGGCGGAAAAACAATTGGAAATTGTTTTGGATAGTTCTTGTTAGAATTCTAATGATATAAACATGATAGGGTTATTTTGGTTTTGATTTTTTTGATTTTGATTACTCGAAACCGAAACGTTGTACAGGAATTTTATTAGCGTATTTTAATAGAGAACAAAAAGTGTCAATAAAAAAGTGGTTTTAGTTTTCCGATATCTCTTCAAATAAAGGAAAAAAAATAATAACGAAAATTGAGAAAGCTATTTTTTTAAATTATCTCTGAAACTATCCAAGATATCTAGATTTTGAAAACGCCAACAAAAAGGTCCTATAAATATCCAACTTTGATCCCATTTAACCGATCCTGTATCTCTTACTGTTTCCAAGATCTCCATGCTGTGCATCCTTATCTTGGACACGCTGTATAATTATGAGAAAAGGTGTTCTCTGAATCCAGTTAGAAACAAGTCATTCAAAATTGCAGACCTGTACAACAACCAGTAGTGAAGCAGACGAAGTATTATTTAAAAGAAAAGTTGAATTCGTCAGATGATATACAAAATAGAAATCAAAAATTCTTTTAGCTAGATTATATTTTCAATTGTTTCTGTGCACAAGATTCAAATACAACGAGAGTCTAATTTAGCCATTAAAACGAAGAAGTATTTTGTTCTTCTCAGCAACTCTGGTCTAAACTGATTAGTCTGTGCATAGAAACTTGACAAAATATATGTATGTTACGGTCAAAGGTCAAAATCGACCCATGTCATGTTAGTCCGACAATCGATGTCATTCCCAAATTCAGCACTCATTGACGAATTCGAACAACGTGTGTAAAGCATTATAATAACTATAGTCTAATTGGGCAATGGATATTGACAGGATTCTTACAGGCAATAATATTTACAAATTTATCGGGGACCATTCTGTGCATTTCTCGTATAATATAAATATTCCTTTCAAAGATATCACTAATTAAATGCTGTAACTTTAAGACAGTAATGGAAATACAAAGCCAAGAGAAATTAAAATAAAGTAAGGAAAATTCGTTTTGGATTACTATTTAATTGTTTCAAAGAGTTATTCATGACAAAGAATAAAGAGATCAAATTAACAACGAACATAAATAATCTTTTAACTCATCCCCAAAGTTCATGAACTCGCTTCCAAATACATCATTCTTCTCTTAAAGGGTTTTGATAAATCAAACCTAACAAATTTCTTTCTCTCAACAAACTCAGATACATATGTACGTAAATAAATACAAGATTAACCTTTAATCAAGTCAATATTCGAAAGATTAATGTCAATTGTAAAACTGAATGCAAACCTCATGTAAAGAAAAATAACTGATTACTTAATTTGAGTAATCTGGCTTTAATTACATAAATAACTTATCCTTACAAATAACAGAAACAATTATACTAATAGGGCCGCGCCAAACCATATCAACGCCTAGTGCAAACTTAAACTGCACCTTTTTAAGCGATAATGAATATTGGCAACGACACCACAAATAAACAGTGCGATACTATTTGTGCCCTAAGGCCTATTACGTGTTTATATTCGCTACCACCGTGCGATTCCCCCCAAAAATTGTTTAAATTTAAAAACTTCATAGCATCTTTTGATGCCTTTAGTTCCGCCACCGATCTGGCGCGCGCTTTTAAAATTATTTTATGTTTTTACTAGCGAGATCGAAGAAAAAATCTATTACGGTCACCTATGAATTTATTATCGCATGTCTCTGCGTAATTGAAGTTTTTATAATATGTCGGTCTGATGGCATATTCAAAAGTTTCCGATAGCTTAAAGAAACGCATGCAATTATGCTTAGAAAATAACGGATCGATTTCCAACATCGTTTATAAATGATAAAATTATTATAATACCTTTGAAAAGTACTTTATTTGTTTTTAAACTACTTTTCAATAAAAGTTACTTATCTTGACTTACGTACGTTTTCAACTTGACATTTCTTCGGGCAAAACTCAATTCAAGACATACGACTTTTCGTTCAGAGGCTACTGCGATAAATTATTTTCTCGATCCGTTGTAGTTTATACTATGAGCATGTATACCTTATCTCATTTCTACAATTCCAATCCATTTCAAATGTTTAGCGTTTTAGTTGCATGCACTGTTAGACCCCAAACTTATTTATGTTTTTGTCACTATTTCTAGTTACACATTTCTCACTAGAAAATCTGTCAAACGAATGTCATATGTCAAAATAGGGTTATAATGCAGTAAATTCGTTTTTATGTGCAAATCAGTTTGATTACAATTAATATTGAAGTAATAAATACAAAAATTTAATTTTTATTCCAAATAATAAACAAACAACAAAAGGTAACTCTACAAAATGCAAACATTTACCTTTTCTGAATGACAATCTAACCTCTGATTTTAAATAAAAACAAATAAAATATTGTCAACATTTCTCAATAAAAAATTCTAGTGTTTAGAAGGTTTTGTTTTGCTTGTTTTGAAGGAATTATAGAAATGAGATAAACTATATATACGGTCACGGTCCTAAGAGTATACGGTTGCCTCATAGCTCATATGCCACGCCGCACACGGGTCTGAAATCACAAAAAGCAGGCCAAAAATAAAAAAAAAAATTTTCGATTTCAGGAATTTCAGTTATTAGGTTGTATACTTGGATGTTTGAAGTGTCGGTTTGTGATGACTGTAAAAGAGCAGGCGAGTTTAAAAGTCCCATTTGATCGGTTCGAACCTGTTGAAAACAAACCTCCAAAAAATAAGGTATTGTTTAAAGTAGTGCTGTTTCATTAATTATTATTAACCTTTTTTGAAGATTTAAAATGGATCAGTCAGATAAAGATACGTAGAACTATAATTGAAATAAGTGATGTGCTGAAAACAAAAATTAAAATTACCACAATGTAATTTTTTCAAAACAATCATACAAAGAAAAAAGCTCACAATTTACAAATGTAGAAAAACAACTATGGTTTCTGCAGAATCTCTGACGATCTTGATTTCCCGATACATGTTGCATGTTGTAATACAATGAACTAACATAATTGACAAAGAACAGCTGCTTGTAGGTGTTTGTGCAAAAATGATGTACGTGTTTCGCAATAGCTGTCAAAATACTCATTTGTATGATGGAATTCATTTTGAGCCCAAGTGAGCGACTCAAAAAATTTTGGATTTTTGAATTTTGACTTTACAGTTGTAACTAGCCATCTCAGAAATATGATGCAATTCATTTTCAGCCCAATCGAAAAACTCAAAAAACATTTTGTCCAATATATTCAATCCGACATTTTGAATTTTTGAATTTTGATTTTACAATCGTAATCAGTGACCTCGGAAACCCCAATATGTAAAGTCTCGTGGATGTAGAACAACATTTTTTATATTTTGACCAGGTTTTCGGGATTTCAGACCATTATGCACCGGTCAGCAGTCAGCTGATAATATAATTCAGGCATTCTTATGTATGAGACAACCGTATACTCAAAGGACCGTGCATATTGTACACAATTCTGCGATAATTCGGTCGCTGAATTTCCTTCCATTATCTGACTGTAACATCATTGAAGCTCCAAGCATTAATACCTGAAAAAGTTTTAATAAACGAAGCGTAACATCTTCTGTTCTTTTACTTTGAAATGTAGTTCTGCCTATGATCGAAAAACATGTACATTTTAGAATTATTCAAAACGATATCTCAATATGATAAAGGAATTAAGCCTAGCGAACAGTCTTAAAATTAGGTTTATTTCTATGCGTGTACTACAGAAGATTTCATTAGGCACTATTGAATTACATAAGTTGTGTAAAATGAATTAGACTTCGTTAGATAAAATCACATTACAAGAACATTAATGAACTATATCGTCAATTCAAACTGACAGCTATTTTGCTTTGTGAAAATACCGTCTGCACTGATCGTATTAGTGTCTTTCAGTTGCGATCATGCGTAATAGGTACTATTATTGAACGCGCTTTTCTGGAGTTTTCTTCATTTATTAAAAAAAAAACATAAAACTTTAATAATTGTTGATTTTAATGTATTACCTATTTCTCCACTTTATAAGTAAGATTTAATTTAATTAGGCTAGTTACGATCAAATTGCAAAATTGTCGTTCTGGAACACAAATTATGCTACCTATAATAAAATAATAAGTAAATGTAAAAAAGCAATAAAAACAAGAAGCTTAAAATAAAAAAGTCTAAAATAATTTTTATGAAACAAATTATTTTGAATTCTAAAGCAGTTATGTATTTGTTTGGAATTTTAACAATAACTAGTATTTTTATTAAAATGTTTATATGACACTGGATTGTACCGATTGTACCATTGTTTTCAACACATATTCCAGAAAGAGACCATTAAATTTTCGATGACTTGCTTCCCCTAGATATTTTATTTTCAAGTTTTTAGGTTTATTTACTACGTTTCTTGTAACCTACGAAATTTAAGAGCGATTTAAATAAGCGGTGTTGAAAGGTATGCTGCAGTTTCTGAAGAGTAAACAAATTTGAATGTGCGCGGGATTCGATTAAATCTTTGCGGCGCAACCTCAGTGGTGGGGAAACATGAAACTACTTTACCGATCGCTGCTACCAACCTGCAGTATCAAACGGAACTGCGCACTGTTGACTGCGTTGACAGTCATATACAATTGTTTGTTATTTTCTGTCAAATTTCCCAGTTTCATTATTCTTGCTAATAGCAACAATGAGTGTAACAATTGAAAAAACAAAATACGAGTGTGCGGCGTTACCAAAACGATGGCAGAGAGAGGATATGTTAAGAAAAACCGGTCTTTCTGTAGGAAAAGTAGACGTTATGTATTACAGCAGAGGTGTGCGTAACGATGCATCTTTAGTTCCCCCGATTAGACAAACTGCTTCAATTTTTAAACAACCTGTTACTGTATATAAAACACAAGAAGGCAGGGTGAAAACAGATTTTAAGCATGGGACGCAGGAGAAACCAAAACAACTTATATGGGAGAAACGGCTTGAAGGTTTGCGAGCTTGTGATTTAGATGGTACAGAGTTTGAAGCTATGGAGCTACCGAAAGGTTTAAAACCAGTAGGACCAAATGTTTGTGAAGAAACTATTATACAAAGTGTTGCAACAGCATTGCACGTATCTGCGCAACCTGTGACAGGACAAACGGGCTCTAAAACGTCTCTTGAAAAGAATCCTGGTGTGTTTTTAGATCCAAAACAACCACTTGTTCAAGCAGTCAATATTCAAGATGACGATATTCGAAGGCAAGAGGATAGAGTTGCGGCTGCTAGAAAGAGATTACAAGAAGCATTGAAAGAACCTTAGAAAAATTTAGTTAATGTTGGAAATTATAAAATTATTTAGATCAAGTTGACATGAAGTTATTTGAAAGTGAGATTGAAATAAATTGATGTGGGGTTTAATGTAAAGACACATGTAAAACTTATAATGAAGATTTCTTACAAAACATTTGTAGTTATAGTTTTGTATTTAATGTTTTAATTATTATTTAATGTACTTTTATATGTGAAGATTAAAATATTACAATATTGAATGAACCAAGAGTATTTTTGTGTACAGTCTTTTATGAATTTCATGAACAAATATAATTAACGTTAGATAAGAAACAAATTAATGATAAGAAATTGGTAAAATTCATATACTTTGTATAAGAAATGCGCAAATTAAACTGGGATATCTACGAGCAATTTTTATATTTTATTTATGGTGTTTTAAACTGTTTTACCCTTTGCTTGGAGATGAATGCTTTTAACACGAACATTTGAAGATATCATTCTTAGCTAACAATCTCTGTATGAAAAGTAGTTACGATATTATACTCGTCAGTGAATAAACTTTTCAGCAAAATCAGAAATGTTTGAAATTTAAATATAACTTGCCGATACATAATAAAATAATGTTCTTATAAATTAACAATTAATCAGATACATTCAGTTCTGATATTAAAAGAATTTATAGTCATAAGTTAGTGCATTTTAATTCAGAGATATTTATCATTAATCTAAAAGTACTACTTCTAAAAAAACTAAAATAAATAGTTCGGTGGGCTTTGAGGAAGACGTTGAAAGTAACTTGGTGCATACGCAATTACTGAATTACTTAGTGGTTGATTGAAATCATAAATATATACCGATGACATTTATATTTGTTTATATATGTTTGAATTATCAAGACGATAGTGATATTGCAGATTTGGCACAGTAGCATTTTCTTGTTATGATTATACTGTTTTTATGTTATAAATGGTGTAACGTTTAATTTTAAACAAGAGAAATTAGTTGCACAATTTTGCTTTAAAACATGTAATATTTTTTAATAAGTTGTCTGTCATCAAGATCTATTACAATGGATGACATTTCAATTCCGAAACTAGGGCAACATAAGGGAATGTTTTCCGACTGGTTTTGTTATTTACAAAAATAAAAAATTTAACCTTATAAGGCATGTTTATAAGGAATTTTTTCCTTTTAAAAATATAACATAGACTTCTGTAAGGGAAAACTACACTTGCTTTGGTTTATTTTAATTTAAATTTAGGTATAATATGTAGGGAACTGTAGTTCTTAAGGCAGTTTATGTACTGTGTCATATGCAACAATCCAATGGACAGTAGTTGTACTTATGTGTTCCTGTAAATTTAATTTGCACTAAAGTTGTAAAGATTCACATTGTAGTCCCCCTGAATATGGAAGTCCATTAGCCGTGGTTACAGTATACTCGATAAGTATTTACATGTAGAAGCTCTCAGTACATAGATGTAATTTTATTAACATCCATATACTTACTGTTTATAAGTAAAGACAAAACAGTAGCAAGAAAACTCATGAATTATAAAACGCAAGATATTTACAAAACATTGTTTGAAAAAATTCTTACTGCAGGAACTCTACTTTCAGTTATCTGTTTTGAATTCAAATTTCATTATCTTTGTTTCTGCAAGTAATAGGTATCTGTCATTTTTAATAGCTTCTTAAATAATGAATTTCTGTATTATCAATCAATCAAACAGGTAAGAAGTAGGTATAGTACACAAACTTAATTTTTGTACAGACAACAAATCACTATGCCATTACAACTAACAGCTACAGTGGTGTGGAAAAGTCTAGCATCACTTTAAAAAATTGAATTCTAAATGCATTATTTTCAAAGATTTCTCGGGCACTCATTCTCTGTTATATCACAAAGCTAGTTGATCATAATAATGTTATAGAAAAACACAATAGAAGTTTTGATTAAAATAGAAATATAATTGGAAAACAGATTCATGTCTAATTACAAGATTATTAAAAAAAGGAAAGAAACTTCAAAATTACATCATATACTACATAATTTTAAACTATTTTTAATATTTGATTGGCCAGCTCTTGTTCTTGATCTTTTTGACTTGATAATACACCAGTTTCCCTAACTCCTTTAAAATACAGCAATACCAAGCTTGAACTAAAAATATGTTTAATTCCGTTTTTGTTGTTATTGTTTGCCATTAAGTATTCTACAGGACTGAGATCAAGAGGTCGGGCTGGCCAGTTCATTCTATTAATTTTATTGGCAGTCATCAAGGACTGAATTAGTTTTGCTCTATGGCATTGTCATCTTGGAAAATAAAATCTTCTAACAAGCCTTTCTCACTAGGTAACTTTGTAGCATGTATCATCCCAGATACGATATGTGTTGGTCAACGCATGCAGTCCATACCACGACAGCAGCTGGATGTTTAATTGTAGAAAGCACATACATATTGTGGTGAATATTCTTTTCCAGGAAGCTAATATAATGATTGTTGATATTAAAAATTGATTTGTCACTAAATAGCACCTTCTGCCACTGATCTGTAGCAACCGTCCGGTTTCTGTGATCTTTAGCCCACCGCAGACAAAAGCGTCTATGCTTCTCAGAAATAAGTGATTTGTTCCGTATCGTCTACATCTTCGTGGTCCACAACCACAAACCAATCTTCACCTTACAGTGGAAATATATGAGGCTTGCTGGAAAAGTTTCTGCAATCGGGTACTTCCGGTGGTGTCGGCATCAGCCATTGTCAAATGCAGAAAGTTTGTCACTTCTAACTTATAATTCAGTTGACAGTTCTTGCTGACGTTAACTAGTTCTGTTTTTACATAGCGGTTTAAAAAACGTAATTTTCTGAAAAAATGGAACTCTCGTGAACATTTTCAAGCAATGATTTTTTACGATTTTCAAAGCAACTTAATTCCCAAACAATGCATCGAACGGCTTAATGCGGCTTTTGGCAAGGAAGTTCCATCGACTAGAACTGTTTATAATTGGTTTGTTGAGTTCCAGTGTAGAAGTTTTTTTCTCAATGACGAATTTCGTGAAAGTCCATCCACGTCTGTTGTTGCCACTAACGTTGATGCTGTACGTGAAATGATTATTAGGGGTCACCTTGAGCATTGACATGAAAGCAACATACACGATCATTTAAAAGTGCGGAAGCTTTGCAGTCGCTGGATTCCACATAATTTGAGTGTGAAGCTCAAAAGAAAAATTGTGTGATTGGTACACAACAATTTGTTTGGCGGAAGTCATCGGTGAAGTCAGAAAAAGCGATTCAGATCGGCGCGGCGGATTCTTCTTCACCACGACAATGCAAGTGCCCACACAGTTTCACAAACTGTCGACTTTTTAGCCAGTGAAAAAGTCAAATTGATGTCGCATTGTTCGTAGCCGCCCGATCTAGCACCAAATGACTTCTTTCTCCCGAAAGTCAAAGATAAGATGCGTGGTGAGCGTTATTCTTTGCCTGCAGCAGCTGTTGAGACATTTAGGTAACTGGTTTCTGAGGTACCAGCTTCAGATTGAAAAAAAATGCTTCGAAAATTGGTTTGAGAGTATATAAAAATGTATTGGTGCTAAAGACGAATATTTTGAAAAACAATAAAGCTATTTACTAAATTGTATCTGTGGTTTTCTTAATCATTTGCAGAAATCTTTCCAACAAGCCTCGTACAAACTAAACATTAGTAGCTTCGCACCATGTAACTTAATTAAATGAAATTGAGACCTCTACTTGCTAAGCTTGTTCTTCTTATTAGGACAGCATCATATTGAAGTGAGGCTTTCCTTGGTCGCTAAATATACGATTTGTCATCAATTTTTTTTCCAATTCAATATACTTTCTGATAACTATGTAATCTAATTGGTTCTATTGAAGGGAACAAAATAAAAAATTAATGGAAAATATTAAAATTTATTTGACGTAAAACGTAAACAAACATTTACAAAACAAATATAGACGTGCATTGAGCAAAATGCTATGTATGTTTCTGATTTCCACATAATAGTTATTACATACAGTTAATTATTTTAATGTTAGCGACTTCCTAGCTTCTGTTAAGCATTAATGTTATTAATGATTATTACTTCCGCGCCATTTCATAACTCAATATTTAAAATATCGTCCTGTCTCGTTATAAACCAGAAAATTAATAGAATATCAACGACTTGTCGCCATCAGTAATTATGAGGAATGTGTCTAATGCGTTTATTAGTTTGTTAACTTCTATATAAGAACCGTTAGTAAACGTATAAAATGATGTACCAATGTATCGCGGATCTTGATGTTTAATTAGAAAAAAATCATATCCGTTGCTTAGAGTTGGACACTTCCGTCCTTCTGTATTTCTTAATCATTGAACCTCTTCGTTTCTTGTTGGTCAACGCAAACAATCTTTTTTAATGAGAAGCGGTATGTTTACCAATACCAGTTTTAAAGATTGTTGTTAACGGTACCGTAAACTCTTTGCATAACAGAGACTAATAAAAAAAATGGCATGACCACGCGCGGTGAACAAGTCTAATAACGTGAACGCGAAATTCAGGTTTCGGGGTACGCTTTTAGTCTGTGTGCCAATGGGGCAGGAAAAAATAGTTTTAATAAATCTGATGAATGAGTCTCGTGCGGGCTTTTTCACATTGGAGTAAGTTACGTTTTAAAGGATTTATGGTATACATCTATTACGTAACATCCGCACAAATAATAAACTTTATAGCTGTAGATGATAAATGATTTTTGGGAGACAGTTTTGTCGGATATAAAAGATGAAGTTCTTTCTTTGAGTGCGTTATTCTCAATGGAATTGTTTGTATAACGACAAGGTATAACAAATGATGTTGAAATAAAATACTCATACTTAACTTACAAATGGTTAGAATCGGATTTGATGGCGAAACTTGATGTTTTGAAAGTGACGTGATTTACCTGAAACATAAAAAAATAGATTACGATTTAATAATACGTTATGCATCTAATGCATAAAAAGACATAATAAGCAATATTCCAACAAACAGTACAAATTATATAGCAAAGGTTGTATACCTTTCAGTTTATTAAAAAATATCTTAAAGTAGAGAATTTCTCTAAAAGGAGTTTCGCAATTTCAATAATTGCTGTCGGAAATTTCACACTAATTTATCCGCTCTCAAATGAATTTGCAATGAGATTGAAATTTGACAATTCTAAAAATACGTTAGGATTATTAAACAGAGATATGAAATATGGATCGAATAAATTCAGAAGTGCTGTGGGTTTTGAATAATGAAGCACAGTTATAATACTCTCTTTTTGTGTTTCTAGTTGGAGATGAGAATAATCACATGCACATTCTTCTTAATTTCGTACAACGCCACTGTTTTGTCATTTCTGCTGCTCTGCGTTTTTGTTTCAAGACAAGGGAAGTGAAGGTTTAATGGTAAGGAGTATGCAAGTTTGTTGACGGTCAGAATTCATTGCCCCTTACGACCTGTTTTGTCTGAGGATATTGTATATACTTTAAACAGTGTTCGTAATATTGGTGTCAATCCTATTTCATATTATTTTTGTAAAGCAATGTGAGTGTTCTTTCTTTAAAAACAGGAGAAGGCAAGCAGCAAACTCTTGAACAATCTGCGAGTCAGAAATGTGTTGAGCGGTGTTACTGCAAATTATGTTCAACTTACATACATATAGAATCTATGATAACCATCTCTCTATTTTTGCTATGGGTATTCTATTCAATCCGTCTCTAGTCAAAACAAGAAATAAAAGTATTTCATCTAAAAACAAAGACAATCTTCTTTAAACTATTAATGTCCTACTGAAGTCTCTTCTTATATTTTTTGCTACTCTTGCTACGGTTACTGCTTCCCGTTTTAATATATCCAAATTCTTAAACTTCCCAATAATAGCATTAGCAGTCTCCCGGTATAAGCATAGATATTCCCAAATAATTCTTGCTTCCATAAATGTTGTACGAGATTCTCGACGATTTGCAGTCTCTAAATCGCTTTGCGCTGACCATGCCTAACAACCCTCGGATGCAGATAGAATGCGGAACTGATTTCACTTTTGGAAGATCAGAACTCTTCACCTAATAATGCGTCTGCGTCGGCTCCAAAGAGCAACTACTGCTTGCTATGATGATATTCTTTTATTGGAAGTAACTCGAAGAATTATTTCCTTTTATCCACCACATTACCATTACTGATTTTTGTTTAGATTCCCAAACATGGACTTTTATTATAATTCTTTCTATCCAAATTCTCGCTTGATCTATACAAAGATCTTGTCCATGCATTTGCTTTACAATTTCGTTCATTGCTCTTTCCTTGACTTCCTTCCAGTATTTCGCCGATTCTCAACTGTTTTCATACTAATTTTCTTGTGAATAGCTGACTGTCTAGAAAACTTGGCCGTAACTCTTGAACTGGAAAAAGACTGTGTATCAGTCTCCATGAATATATTCATGGGTACTACCATAGAGTGTCGATACATAAACACATATCAAAAGGTGTACTTGTTTTCGGAAATTATAGAACTGTAGTGCATCGACTATTATTAGAAAAAATGCGGTTTCAAAACCAAATGGACTTGGAGTTATTTTTAAAAGTACAAGATGCAATTTTGCATATCACAATATAACTGACAAAAAAAGGCAGCAAGTTTTTTTGTGAACATTCCTTTTTTCTGTAAACCTTATAATGTTACTTAACGACGAAAGAGCAAAGTCTGATTGTGTTTATTTTGGTAGTAACAGTAAAAAACTGATATAATTAAGCCATTAAGAGGATAACTTTAGAGATTTTTTAACGGGATGTTTAGTAGAATCGTAAAACCCCATCTTTATAGTACTTACTTTATCACTTCAACTTCTTTTTTGTGCCGTAAATGCAGCCAAGATCAGAAAAGAATTAATCTTGAATGATAGCAATGTGTATATGCACCGCATCACATACGTAATTTATTAATAAGTGATCGTTAACTGAATCCCTTTTTGTTTAAACTTGCTTTAACGGCATGTCAGACACGGGGTCTCTTTCATATATAATAAAATAAATAATATACAGTTTCATTTTGCAAATCGCTGACTTTAAATTATTGGAAAACTCAGATATTAAAGCAACAACTTTCCCTTTTAATATAACCAAGTATGCGGTCTAAACATATTTGTTTAGGTGGGGTGCGCTCTTCAAGTTCGAGAGCTGCCCGCAAAGAAGTTTCAAAAGCGCCATCTGGTATTCCAAGGTTCTTATAAAATCGAGGGTACGTTAAACAAAATAAAAGCGCAAGATATGCGTATATTTTGAACAGACTAAATTCGGTTATATACTATATTGTTTTCCGCACGTTTTTGCAGACAAAATGCAGTCGATACGACCGCCGGCGTGGTCTGAATTATAAATGCGACTCTCTCGGTTTCCCTTACAAGGTATAGGCCATAACAGTATCAAAGGTGCTATAAAATCGAGATGTGGTGAATCCCAAAGCTGTCGTTGCCTCAAGCTAAAGCCTAACGTATTAAGGAAACACAAGAGAGAACATTAGATTTCACGACCACCTGAAGAAAAAATACTTAAGAAGGGTTTTATGATCGACGGCGCTGAATGAGTAAACTGTTTTATAAGAAATTGAAAAAATGAAATTCAGGGGAAAATGTTTTATTAGATTTTATTATGGCCAGGTCGTGAATGTAAAGTAGAAAGAATTTTCAGCAAGAACCAAAAATGATATTTTAATAAAAATGGGAAGCTCGACTCGTAGATTGCCACTATTCGTCATTAGTAATCTTATACTCGCTGTACGTACTCAAAAGTTCAGTAATAATAAGTGAAAACTTAAAATTAACGCATCTTACAGTAACATTGCAAGTGGTAACCTGGATGCACAAAGATTTTTAAGATTAAAAAGGTACAAATGTCCAGTCGGTTTTGTGAAATTTTTTAAAAGAATATCACTAGGTAATATTAAGAACAAATCTTACACAAAGATTGTGAGTGGTAAAGTTAATCAATAAATGATAATTAAAATCGAAGGGGCGTCTCAAGGTAATATATTAGGACCTTCGTTATTTATTCTATGGTTCTATCAGGAAAAAATAAAAGGGATTTTGCTGTAATTTTATATAAAAATTAAATATTTTCAAATTTATAATTCTTTAAATGTAAAAAACAACTGATTTATTTTCAATATTATGTACACAAAATACGTGTGAAAGGATACTAATGTTTTTCTAATATTACAGCTCAATGTATGTATTTTGTCTTGCCTGTTTTTCGCTATAAGTCTTCTTATCATGACAAGTACATATTAAATTCTGCACGGATACAGAAATTTTAATTAATTATTCCGCTGCTGTCTATAAACTACATAAATCGAGTAGGAACACCGCAACATACTGTGTATCGTAATAACTGAAAATCAAAGGAAACCAACATAGAAACTTGCACTCAGCTTGTGAATGTTTGCCGTACAACAACCTACCCTTAAGGGGTTATTTGAAGTTATGTAACCTTTGATAAATAATATTTACCTGGTCGAACTCGAGTTGTAGTAGTTTGAAAGTGTTGATAAGATCTTTTTGATTGCCAGCAAATTAAATTTAGTATTAAAAAATTTTGTGTTCTGTAGACAGAAACATTGATACATATTTTTTTTCTAGTAAGAGCCGAGACAAATCGAAGCTTTACAGAATTTTTTCATGCATTTTAAAATTAATTACAGTCCAAAAAAGATGGGTATTTGCAATAAAAACATTCCAAGTGTGATAAATGAATTATTACTATCGGATAAAAGTAGTTTGCTATCTAAAACGCTTCGAGTAAGGTGGAACGGAGCAAACACACGAAAAAAAGAAATGAAAAATTCATTTCGTAAGGTTAAGATTTTTTAAAGCTCTTTTACACGTAAGAAGCGCTCCTAGAGAGGAAGAATTGAATAAGTTTGCACGAGTGAGTTCGTTTAGTTGAGTATCTCGTTTAAACATTTATTTTTAGTGCAATTTGAAATGGATGACTGTTGTCAGATTTAATCAAATGTCAAAAATGTTTTCTTTTGAAAAAATTCTCTTTTAAATTATTATTATTATTATTATTATGAAAAAAGAAGAGGACTGTGAGTCACCACCAGCTTACCTTTTGCACTTGTGAACGTATTAATCGAGTTCCTGAAGTTTCTGCTCCTAATATTCAAGTTGCTGTGATAGTTGGCTCACAATCAATTTGGTATTACTTGTCTAGGACTCTCGAGTAGTGCATTTCGTTGTTAACTTGAGCATCTTAATTTTACGTTGTTTTGTTAAGGAAAATGTTGCTGTTATCGGACTAGTGTCTCCCTGATGAGACGTTTGTAAAATAAGATACATAATAAGTTTCAAGTGTCAAACAGAGATGTAAAGCATAATGAACTAAAAAGACAGTTGCCTAGGGATACTTTAGTCCTTAGCACGCTTACCACAATGAAGCTCTTTATTTATTTTAACTGGCGATGGAGTAGCAACTTCTAACACAGTGCAGTGAGATCGTGGTTGATTAAATGATAAACTGATAGCAAAAAATAGCCGCTACCCATAGATCACAGAATAATTCAATAAGTAAATTACTAATCTTTCCACGGTACAAAAGCAAGCATAAATGAAATTTTAACCCTACACCATCTTTGTGACCATATGGTTACATTGAACTTCAAATGGCTCTCATATCAAAATTAATGGACTTAACCTTTAACTACCAATGTTACCGTACGGATAACATGAATTTAGATGCCAAACAAATCTGGCCATCTATGAATTAAAATAAGTATTAGAAAATTCAGTTTAAATGTAACTCTAACATATCTATGACTCTAACCTTACTCTGGTTACTGGTGTTGTTCACTGAAACATAAAATATAGCAGAGGTAAGAAAATAAACCTCTGAAATTGCATGTTGCCATTCGGTTACATTGACCGTTTGGTTTGCAATTGATATGAAACTTTATTTTTTTACAGGAAGACTTTCCTTCAATTTCTACATCTAATTCTTACAGTAAAAAGGGAAAAGCGGCTGTCACTTTCAGGAATGGGAATGAATCTGATACGTATATGTAGCTTAAATTCTGAGAATGCAAATGAAGTTGCTGTTATAATGGCATATGAAACACGTGCTACTGAAAGATTTGAAAAACTTGATGAAGAAGAAGACGTTGT